>OY284482.1:41076654-41676654 GCA_958336345.1 Dorcus parallelipipedus | reverse complement strand
CGTGTGAAGCAGTCGAGGTTTTTACCTGATGCAATTCAGATTCTAAACCCTCCTTAGTACTCTGCATAGCTTCCAAGCTAGATTTACATTGAGCCAAGGATCTTTCTTTCGGAGCTCGGAACCTTTCAATACTTGCTAACTCCTCCTTCATCAAGCGAATTTCACCCTTCACTTTATCAAATATAGCCCTAAAAATAAGAACAATAATTACATTAACATTTTCGTAATACACTGTCGTACTTACTTTGCTTTACTATTTTTTGTTTCGGTTTTCTGCATTTCTGAAACGATGTTGTTAATAGTCCCCTCTGTTTTCTTCAAGTCATCCCTTAGCGTTTGCAATTCTGCCTCGCACTGTTTTATCTGTTCCATGTATTCGCTGCGTGTCTTCTGCATCTCGAGTCGAGATCGCGATGCATTGAAGTAACCACCTGTTAGTGAACCTTTCGAAGAAACTTGATCTCCATCTAAAGTCACACAGTCCAATCCTGAACTCCTTGCTAGTTTTGTAGCTACGTCTATGTTTCGGCAGATCAGAGTTTTCCCGAAGATGTAACGCATTGCCTTATCGTATTTATCATCGTAGCGAAGCTTGGAAACCATCGGAATTGCATCCTGAAATTGTAAGTAAAATAAAAGTTTTCTCTTTAATTTTGTAGAATTTTACAGAATCTTGTGGATAATCAATGGCCCGAACATTAAGGCGATTCAGTGGCATGAAAGTGACTTCGCCTGGTAATTTTTGCCGGTTCATTTCTTTTAAAATTTGCGTGCCAACTTTATCTGAGTCGATGACGTGGTGGAAAAGTCGGTTTCCAGCAGTTACTTCAACCGCTGTGTAGATGGACTTGTCGCAGTTGAAATTTTCAATGACTGGCCCATAATAAGCCCGGGAAATCTCAGCATCTCTCCCACCACGACTCATAAATGTATCGAGCACTTTACGTACACTGTCACGACCATTTAAAATCGGCTTTCCAGCCATTGATCTCAAGGACTGGTCAGCTTTAGCCAACTCTTCCTTTAGCGATGATAAATTCTGCTGGACATTGTTTTCTTTGCGCCATAATTCACTACAAAGAAATTGATTGAAAAATTAAAAAATTGCAAAATTATTTTGACATTTACTTTCGTGTTGTCTGGTACTGTTCTTTGCTTTTTCTTAATTCGTAGCACTGTTTATTATGTTCATCGATGCATACTCTTTGTCTCTCCATTTCTTGAGTTTGTTCTTCAATCTTCTTGTTGAGTTCAATTTGCTTCGCAGCATCACGTTTCAGGTCCTCAGTTAATTTGTCTCTGTGGTCCTTCTTGTCTTTTATTTGTTTATTGAGTGATCTAAAGATCAAGATAAATGTAACAATAACAAACAGTGACATAAGTGAAATTATTTTCGCACGCTCACTTTAGTTCGTTTTGAATCCAACGATCACGATCATCCTTTGAAGCAAACTGACTCCCTCTACCCTGTTTAGCGTACAACTCCTTGCGTTTCTGTTCCTTCAGGGTCAGCTCCCTAGTACATTCTTCCTCTTTCTTTTTCATGGCTTCATACTGAGGCTTAACCTGCAAAGCAACAGTTTCTTGAATAAATTAAATTTAATTGGAAACGCTCGAATGAACCTTCTCGAGTTCCGCTTCCTTTTCTTTGATGGAATGCTCCAAACGTGCCAGTTCATTTTCAGCCCTCTCCTTCGATTTGTTATCGCCCTGGACCTCCTCAGATAGATCTTTTATGGTTAGATCCAGTTTCGCTTTCTCCTTAATCAAGTGCTGATGATCGTTGTTCATAATGTCTCTTTCTTCCTTGAGGCCAACCAATTCCTTTTTGGTGTCCTTGGTCTTACGTGTCAGAGATTTTATTTGATCCTGCGCTTTCTTGAGATTTGCAGCGAGCTTCTCCTGCTCGTTTCCGGATTCATCGCGTTGTTTTTGTAACTGCACAAAGAAGAGAATTAAAATATTTTGTTTTTAGATTACAAAGCTAGGAGTATACGTATAATTTATAGTTATATTCTTTAATATAAGTCACTGCAATAGGAATTTTTTGTAAACCATTTGATACTTACTGAAGCCAACTTATTTTTATTCTCATTCAATTCCACTTCATGTATAATGTATTCCAAAGCTCTACGTATCTTATCATAATGTTGGTATTGCTTCAACTCCTCTTTTTCTTCCTCCAAAGTGCTAAGACGCTCTTCAATTGTGCGCAAAAACTCCTCAATTTTCTCCACCTTGCCTTCAGTGTCTCTAAACAAGGCCATCGCTTCGTCTCTGCGTTCATCGTAAACACGAGTGCCTGCAACTTCCCTAAGTAACTTCAATCGATGGGCATCTGGTGCCGTTGCCATTTGATTTATCTACAGCAGCAACAAAAAAGATGGTGAAGTGCTATATTATTGTAAGAGCGGATGTATAACTTGCCTTTCCCTGTTTGACGATGTAATACGGATTGGAATTGGAAAATCCCGCAGATTCCAGCAAGTTCATCACCTCAGTTCTGGGCACGACTTTCTTGTTCAGAAAATACTGATCTTTCTTTGCACCGATGACTCGCCTTAAAAATATTTCATCTTTCTCGATCTAAAACATGTACTTAATAACAAAATTAAATTAGAAGTGAAACTCAAATGTATACCGGGACTCGATTGTCTGAGTTATCGAAGATTATCTCGACATAAGCTGACACAACTCTTGGACCGGTGCCCTCGTGCAAGAGCGCTTGCCTCTGCTCAGGTCGTAAGTGGGAGAATTCATCGCTGAGTACAAATTGGATTGCTGAAATTCAAAATTGTACTTGATTGTTGTTGCTTGTTACCGTTGTGATATTTACCGTAGAAAAAGTTGCTTTTTCCAGATCCATTTCGGCCGACCACTACATTGTGACGCTTGTCGAATGGTTCCACAACAGTTTGATCACGATAACTCTTAAAACCTTGTATGATAACCTAAATAATCAATAAGTAATTCAATAATTTGAACAATCCATTTTGAAATAGACATAAAAATCAAAATTAACTTTGTTATTTTATATAAATGGAAATTTATTCCTTCATTATTGATATAATACACTCATCATTTTCATGTGATCTTAAACTTTTGCTTAAATAATGGTTTATTATCAAGTAATAAATGAATTAAATTTTAATCACAAAAATTAAGTCGTATCTTTTTTTAATGTATGTATTTAATAAAACTTTTGACAATATTTTATTTTACAAGTAAAGAATGTTTACTTTTTATTTCAGGCATTCTGTTATCAAGTTGTTAAATCAACGCCGTAGAATATCCTCAAGAAGACATTATCAAAATTTCATCCATATTTGAAATTTTGATGGGAGTCAAACTGTATGGAAGAAGCAGGTTTTTACTTTTGTGAAATTGGGAAAAGACTCAATCAGCATCACACTACTGTGGCATGAAAATGATTGGCATGAACAAAAAAGAGTATTCAGCTATATGGGCCAGCTAGAAGGCCTCCCCATAGCAACAATTCGTGAAGATCGATTTCCGAGGCATTTACATACATGCACATAAGAACATGTGAGATCATTCAATTTGCAAAAAAAAAAAACAGATTTCACATTTATCCCCAACTATGTACTATTAGAAGCATTACAAATTAACAAAGCGACCAAACGATTTTGAAAAAATTCCATTTAACGCCCAGACAGATCTCATGTATTCCACCTTATTAACTTTTATCTGTAAAAATTGCATTATATTATTGATTTACAATATTTGTTGTATCCTGTATTGATGGCGCTTTATAATTAGGTTTGTAATAGAAATTTGATCCAGTTTGAAATTGACATGTAAACTACAATAAAAAAGTGGCACGAAACAAAATAAAAAAGTGGTGGATAATTATTTATAGTCCGTTTGCGAGCAAATACCCATACATCAATTAGATTTCTTGCGGAATACTGCACTTAGGTATAATATACCATGCCTCCAAATGAATTCCTAATTTAATTAAAGCTACGATTTTTTTATAAAGTTGGCAACGCGCAATAAAAGAGTGAAGGGATAGTTGTCAATAACTGTCAGTGTCATACTGTCAAATATCTGATCATGACATCACATAAAAAAATGTGTAAAGTAAATTTTATATTGTAATTCTAACATTTTATAAATTGAACAAAGTCTCACAATTTGAAATTTGTTTAATTTAAATAATTGGACCGCTGTCGGTGCTACAAACCTTTGGGAGAAAAAAACATTAAAATTATCGCCTACTTTAATTAGGAATTTAATTGAATGCACAGTATAACTCCATCATAAAGAGTATTCAATTGAAAAGTTCATCAAGTTGGTTTTGATTTTTTGATGAAAGATAGAGCAAAAAAGGGATGACTTCCTAAACCAACTGACGTTTAATGGATGACAGTTGTCAATGCAATGAATTTTGGCATATAGCCATAATTTCGAATTTAGAATATTTTATTTTAATAAAATGTTTGCGTAACAGCAATAGAAAAGCCAATTTACCTACAATGCTTTATGATTTTCTTGGAATAACTACGCCAACTAGATACCACTCGCACTAATATTTGGTGAAAATCCATTCTCGGTCAAGCAAAACTTGTTTACAAAATATGATACACCTAGTCGAAAATTTTTGGGTCATCACACCTATCCCAAAGTCAATCTGGGACACACTGTATAGTAAATACATCTATTAAGTATTATCCATAGTACCATGCGATCATTTAAATTTATAATTAAAGTAGGCGGGATTCTTTTTGTACGGTTGTCCACCTTGCCAATCAACTTGCTGTGTAGAAAAGAGATTATGTGAATATTTTGACGTTTATGGGATTCTCATCGGGTTCAATCATTTTAATTTAAAGAAAGTGAAACAGTTTTAGTGACAATCATAGCAAATCGCCCCCGGCAATTAATAAAACATTTTGAAGCATCACTTTGACAATTCAAACTCAAAGTAAGCTGTCAACAGTTAGCGTTGCCAATCTAATTCAAAATTCATAGCCTACTCTAATTATAAATTTAGATGATCGCGTGGTATTATGTATTCACTCGGTTTCCTCGTCAGAGCAGGCTGTGTTCTCGTTTCGCTAAGTTGCAGGCATGAATTTTGATAGATGCCAGAATCTGACATGAAAAATCTTATGACAGTTCCACACTACTGATCTACAAATACGAAGGAGCACCTGTTTTGATCTAAACATTTGTTTTATCCATATGCATTACAATCGAGCTAGCAACAATGTCTCTTTTGTCAGTAAACTCAAATTATCATCATGAAATCTAAAATAAACATAACCGTTTCATCTGACGTCTATATTTCATTGTGATACCAACAAAAATGTCACCCTAACTCGCCTACTCTGACGAGGAAACCGAGTGAACAGATATTAAGTAGGAGTGAGAATAATAGGGTAAAGGAGTTAAAAGTGCAAAACAAATGAACAAACCTGTTATAAGTGAAATACTAAACTGTTTAACAAATGACATTCATTCATTAAAGTCTAAGAATAAGAAGTCATTCTTTTTTGCTCTGTATTCTTTCATAAAAATAGTACATTATATTATAAGTGAGAGAAATGCAAAATTAAACATGAGTGAGAATTTTGGCTCACAAGTGCAAAGCACGAGCGAGACAATTCTCACGAGTGTATAATTGCATTTCGCTCACGTGTCATATACGACGTTTTGTCCAACAGTTGCATTTTTAACAGCAAAGATTCTCGAAAAGATATTTTTGAAGTGACATTACTTAAAACTTCAAGCAGTCATGGATAGTTGTTGATTTTGCGCTTTGAGTGCTAGTGATTGAAATTTGATTTTAGTCACTGAAAACGAACGTATAAAACACCTAAAAACATGCAACTGTCGGACAAAATAAATAAATAAAAACCAACTTAATGAATTTTTCAATTATACGCTTTTCAATTATACACTCGTTATATGTATTTACTTTTATAACTACTGCTATGTAAAAGACGCTAACCTAACTTTTAACATCATAACGCCTTAAGGGCTTAAGTAGTTCCTATTGCAGAAGCAGTTTCATTAAAAGTACTTACCTGTTTTATGTGCATATTAAGGTGTTATAAAATATATGGGAAGCTCCTATTTTAATAGAATTTTACATAAAATTTGGTGAACATTACCATCCATCATCCAACAACCACAAAACAAAGGCAAAGCACTGACATGCAATGTCGCCAACCGCTTGCAGTGAAATATCGCTACAATCCACACGCATAGTTACCAACAAGAAAAAAGTCGAAAGCACACATTAACCACGTTGTGACCACGTTGTAGGTATTTAACCGCAGCGTTCAGAGGCAGCGTTGCAGTGCTTTCAGTCAAAATCACGCTTTGCGTCATCAGTCACTGAAGTTACGACCGCAATCATTTCGGTGAATGAGAAAAAAGGATGTAGTTATAGGTACTTCTTAATGCCCGATTTCTTCATCGCCTTATCTTGAGATTACATTTATCTGTCAGTTAGAATGTGACACATATAGCGTTTTCGATTCATCTGCACTGGTTGCACTCAGTGTATTTGCATCTTCTTCTAACCTCATGTAATAACGAGATGAAGATATTCTCAGTGCGCAATAGTCCGGTCAATCGAAAACGCTGATACCGAGTGACTTTTAATGATTGAAGCAAATTAGTATGTTGGGAACACTGAGAAATTGGCATTACTTGAAAGTTCGTTAATTTTGCGGGAATGCGTAGCTATAGGTTAGAGTTGATGTTTACATTGATGATGAAAACTGTTTAACAGATTATTATTATTATTCAAGACCTGGAAATGTTAACCCCCTTTGCGTAAGCAGCACCGAATCCTTTGAGATAAGTTATTGAAGACATTATTAACGTTTTAGGTTGTCCGATATATGCAATTGCCTGCTGCACAATTCATCCAAATTGTTTAATATGTATTCTGAACACCACATTATTGAAATGAGGAAATAAGAAGTCCAAATTTAATTGATTATTATAGCACATCTTCAAGCCCCCTTTGCGTAAGCAGTACCGAATCCTTTGAAATATGTTATTGAAAACATTAACGTTTTAGATTGTCCGATATTTGCAATTGCCTGCTGCAATTCTTGCAAATTGTTTAATACGTATTCTAAACATCAAGTTATTGAAATAAGGAAGTAAGAAGTCCGGATTTAATTGAATATTAGAGCAACTAGGCCACCAACCAGCACTGATTAAACATCCTGGGAAAAACTCCTCTAAATAATTTATTGTGGTTCGTGCTGTGAAAGTAGCCATTTGCTAATTCAGTCTCGTCTAACTGGTGTATAAATGGATTCAATATAAGTCTGTGATATCTATAGGCGTTAATTGTTTCCCGGAAGAATATTGGTCCAATAATTCTTCTCCAAGTCATTGCCAACCAAACACCAATTTTAAGTGGATGTAGTGCTTTTACATCAATCACATTAAAGGGATTATGTTCTGACCAAGTCCTGAAATTTTGTGAATTGATAAACCCAGAGAGATGAAACCAGGCTTTATCAGAAAAGAAAGTTGTATCTTGTTGGTCACTATTATTTAGCAGATTATTGTTATACCACTGACAAAACTGAATTTGTTGAAGAAAATCGAGTGGGTGAAGTTGTCGAACCATTGAAAATTTGTATGATCGGAAATGAAGGTGTTTTTTCAAGATCTTCCGAGTGGATTCGTATAGGAAACGAGGATTCTGTTGTACAGTATCATTAACATTTTCTTCAATATCGAGTGTTATTATACGTTGAGTTCGGAAATTCACGCGGTGCAAGCTCGGAGTGAAAAGTAGAGTGAGAACACAGCTGTTTTGATATACGTAAAAGTGAGACAAAAGTGCTCGAGGAGTGAATAGAGCAAGCACGGAGGAATTACCGAACCCAGCAATAGTGGGGCGAGCAGTGAATTTTCCTTTTTCTACATTACCGGTTTGCAGGAAACGTTCATTTATTAACTGATTTTGAACTGAACTGACTTTAAAGTGAATAGAGAGACTCATAAAAGGAATGATGTTTTGGAACTAAAATTAACATAACCTCAACGTATGAAATCAGATGAAACTGATAACTGATTTAGAAAACCAGCTTGATCAGTACGGTATGCAGGAGGGGAAATTCAATCACTTCCTCATCACTGGTCGCCAACTGAATAACTGTAAATGGAATGCAATCAACGATTTTTAAGTGAATTTGAATCGATTCGTGTTCGTTGTAAATGAAGGACGGCTACTGTAAAACAGTGTTGTGAAAAGAGGCAAAACTCAATTTGTTGTTCAGTTGAGACTGAGCACTCATTTCTGCTGAATGAAGTTCACTCATCATAACATGGTCCAGTCAGGTAGCGGAGAAGTTACGTTACAAGAAATGGCGACCCCTCCAACTCATCAACTTATGAGAGGTCGCATTCAGCAGAAATTTGGTCAACAGTTGCACAACTTTCGGGTCTGCTGAATGTGCCCATTTTCATTTTGTACTCCGCTTCGAAAATAAGCCATTACTAAAAATGTGTTTTATTCTATGCTCAAAACCATTTTGGTAATAAATTGAAATAATTAAATATCTGATTTATTTGGTTTTCTTGATTCGACAATAAACGAATTTATTTGAGTTTGACAATCTAGTGCACTAACCTAAATTTTGAATTTTTGAATTTGAAAATCCAGCACCAACACAAACATTGAAAAGTGTTGCCAATCTGATAAAATAAGTCTCAATCATTAAAAGTCACTCGGTAGTATGTGTCCAGCACAGAACATACTTAATAAAGAAGCGACATCCAATGTTATGAAAGTGCAAGTGAATTAATTGCGCCGTCTATGAATGGTTGTGTAAACTAATCGCTTAAACGCGCCAGGTTTAAATTTATTTACATTTACTATGGTAATGTTAAATGAGCCGATATAACATTAACACACTTTACATTTCTCAGCTTATTTGGTAGTTTTATGAGAAAGTGAACGATAAAATAGCCAAACAAACTGTGAAATGCCAAGCGTGTTAAAATGATATAGACTCATGCATTCTTAATTAGAAAATTTTTTAATTGTGGATTATTTATAATTTCCAACCACAATGCACCCTTTTTTATATTTCTTGGAAATAAGAAATACTGCACATGAATTGTTGGTGCAAGATCGTACTGCACATTTTTTTATGTAAAACCGCCCTTGGTGAAAAGGTTTTATCCTGTAATTTATTAAGCCCTCAATTATTACAACTAATTAACGCTACATTTAAGTGATAACGTATTAAATGATAAAAAAATTCCTTACCAACATTAAGATATCGAATTATTTAACTTATTCTCAAAACGTCAGAAATGCACGTCAACAAAATATAATTTATGATCTCTTAGATATCTAGATTTACACAGATTGACATGATAATAAACTTTACAACATGCTGAGGAGGTCTTGCATCTGGACACGCAAAATATTTAATGCGGATCGTTTCCTAATTGATTCGTTATTAATAACATAATAACCAAACAATCTGTGAGCAACAATAAAATTAATAAGATGTGTATTCGATCAACAGACTGAAATTAAAGAATCACTACATCAAATAATTCGCGAAAATCGTGAACTTAAAAAGGAAATTCATGACCTAAAATCAAGACCTACTCAACCAACCGTAAATTCTGATGATATGGCAGATTCCGCCGTTGGAAAATTTGGAAAAGGTTTAGAAAAAATAATGAATGAAAGTTTAGACAAACTACATATAGACAACTAAAAATCAGATTAGAGTCGGCGGTGCAAAGAAAAAGTATGTGCAGTATTAACGCGGCGTTAGGCTGATCTGACAGTTCATGAATGTATTAGTTTAATTAATTCAGTTAATCACAGACATACATTTTTGTATGTATTGGGGCCTCATCAGCAGAAGCTCGTGAACTCCATCACAATCCCGACGACCTGCAAGACTTACACAAAGATTGCGTAATTGCAAGCATGCCACATCTTTGCGTAAGTCTTTTCACACTTTATACCTTCCGACTTCTTTATACGCACGTAGCAGAACTTACTGTTAAATACAAATACATATCTCGAAAATTACTCATTTTATTTAAACATTATTTAGAGAAAGTGTGATCAGAATTTAAATTGGAATCCAAATAGTATGTACAAATTTACAGTATTTCATTAAAACAAAACTCAATTTTAGTTTACACCTACTTATGTAATGCTTATTTGTTTTTTTCTGTGTACTTCAGTAAAAACTTAGAGTTAGTTTGTATAAGAATTGTATTACAAATTCTTTAAAACGGATCCTGAATATGCGCACTACCACTTAACGTTTCGCTATCGTTTGACAGCTTCGTCAAAGGATAGCGAAACGTTAAGTGTTAGTGCGCATATTCAGTGTCCGTTTTAAAGAATTTGTGATACAATTTTCATCGGACAAGAACTTGCTTTAATTATATTAATTAAGTTTTGTATTAAACATCTCTTTTTAAATTCAAAAATTAAAAAGTTAAAGGGGTGATAATTCTCGAGTTGATACCCTGCACCTACTTACCTAATAAAGGAATTTATTGTAAACGGTGAGCAAATAAAAATCAGATTAGAGTAGGCGGTGCATTACATTAATTAATTTTATTTATTGTAAATCATTTTAATATTTTAAATTTGGCTTAGTTTTTAATATTTGGCAATTATAATAAAATCATTTTCAGTGAATTACAAATATGTAGTTAATCGCCTTATAATAGTGAAGATAGGCAACTTCACTTACAGCTCTGCTATTACGCTGCTTATCTCTTGCTTCAAATTGAAAGATTATTATTATTTATGATACTATTGTGTTTAAGAAAGATTGTTTCCTGACCGGTAACTATTAATAAATAAAATTCCTGAATTCCTCGGTCAATTTTCTTTATTTAAACAGCATAATATTTTCAAACCCGGCCGGGTTCGTCCTCAGTGCCACAGTCTAAAATTAATTACATTGTTATTAGTGTATGCAATTATCTACCTAAACAATTTTGTTGTTACTTATGCTAAAATTAAATTGACTCCTTCCTTAATTTAACATTGGGATTTGAACATTAAAGGATATGGACAAAACCTTTATGCATTCTTGTCCATTGTGGAGATCTATTCATTTAGAAACCGCACTTCATAAATTTTTATCTTCAACTGTCTGCGCTATTTATTCTCATTGAATTGCTATGATCTCAGTTTCAGTCAATTTCCGTATAACTGTTATCAATTAAAAAAAAATTTGTAACTCTTAATACAAAATAGTATGTTGTTTATTTTATTTTTCCGAGGCAAAAGTCATAGTCATTTCATTTTTCTGTTAAAACTCAGTTATTAAAAAGAAAAAACTTTCAGGTTCATTGATCTGCACAATGCTGGCCACCAAAGTAATTTCCAGAATGTCCCAAAAATGTATAATAAATGAAACACTTTTTTTTTTTGATAGGTATGTATTTATTTTTTTGGGCATTTGCCTAGGACTGCGAATACCCTAACGCCTCGGATTAAAATATAAAAACGCGTTTGTGTAAATTAACCGCTTGCTCTCCGTTTAATATCAGATTATAATTCAGGCTATTTTTACACTCGAGATACGCTGCCATTGAACTTGTGTTTTTAATGTGGTGAACGATTATGCTGACGATGCGAATGATTAAGTTATATGAAACGACGTATTAACGTTTATCAGTGGGTATTACATTTTATAAGTACTCGTATTTAGTTTGTATTGACCTCAAAATCCAAAAAACAACCTAAATTGCTTCTCGTACTTTTCAAAATTAAGAGTAAACACCTTACATTTCAAGTTACATTTTTCGACGGTTGATAATAAATATAATAACAGGAAATGCACGTCCGCAAAGTACTGCAATTTCACATCGATAAAGGTCTTTAAAAATAAAACATTAAAAAAAACTTCTATTAAATTATTTATTATGTCTAAGCAAAAATTGTAATAATTTATTATTTTCTTTTAATTTTTTTTTTGGTGTTTATTTATTAAAGAACGTCAAAAAACTAAGAATATTGGAAAGTACAGACATGGTTATTAAAATCGTTACCCCTGCATGCTAACATCGCCCTTATTGACCTGCAATGGAAATTGTTTCCAGTTTCCAGAAGGTGTTGCAATGATTGTTGTGGCCACAACCACAGTCGCTTGTGGTCACAAACGGCTATCGTAGCAATTAATTGTAATTAGTTTAGGTCTCAACACTTACATACATACCGTGCATTCACATAAATTCCAAATTAAAGTAAAGTTTTTTGCTTTATAGCACTGACAATTGTTAATTTATTTTTTCGTGCTAACATAACTCCTCAACACTTGACAAACGCATTTGAACTATGAAAACATGAAGAGCAGGATATGTTTGTGCATACAAGTTGTAGGACAGCAATTTGAACATCTGCTCTAGGCTTTAATGTTGGTTTGAAATGAGTTAATTGTTTTGCGTTTACCTTGCACATTTTTTATGTGAAGTAGCACACTAATCGCATATTCTTTTAAAGGAGAAGGAGAAGAGAGGAGAAGAGTTATAGAAGAACATAAAAGAGAATAAATTCTGCGTCA
This sequence comes from Dorcus parallelipipedus, assembly GCA_958336345.1. Taxonomy (NCBI): domain Eukaryota; kingdom Metazoa; phylum Arthropoda; class Insecta; order Coleoptera; family Lucanidae; genus Dorcus; species Dorcus parallelipipedus. The sequence goes on along the minus strand of OY284482.1, from coordinate 41,664,094 downwards.
GCTAACAAATGCTCTGTCCGTAACTCCATAACCGATAAAAAAATTCCACTGCTGGCATAGTGAGTCCTTAAAGCAAAACAGACCGTACTGAGTTTATCGCATAACCAGTCGATATGGTCAATCCATGTTAGTCTATGATGTATACACATATATATACCTAGGTATCGGACACTGTCCACGAGAGTTTCTTGCTTATTGTTTGGTGAGGCTGGTGTTTCACAAAAATTTATGGTTTTGAACAATAAACACTTGGCTTTCGTTTAATTTAACACTAGAAAACCATTGTTCCAACTTGTGCAGGCAATGTTGACCGTGTTTTGGAAAATCAACAAACGTGTTCCCCTTAATTAAAACGCAGGTGTCGTCAGCGTAATTGAAAATACTACAGTTGCCGTTTTTGGGTTCTTGTCGTTCATGTACAATACGAAAAACAATGGCCCTAGAACGCTTCCCTGAGGTATTTCTCTGGTTTCGTGCAAACTCGATTGTGAAGTTTCAGTTTCAAAATGTATTTACCGGTAGACGGCATGCCATTTCTCTATTCCGTTTGTTTTTTCTTAGTACGCCCACACCGGTGTCCATTTGCGGATACCATCATGTTTCTCAAGGTTTGCAGCTCAGAGTATATTCTTCTAATAGATTGTCTACTCTAACCACAGGGACTGATTGTTACGGTTTCAGCTCATTGCGCAAAATTACAAGGTTTGCTTTAACTTTTTCTTCATTTCCATTTTATTTTTTTAATATTTTCGCCAAGGATGAAGAGTCATGATTAGAGTGCGGTAAAATGCTTTCCTCCTTCCTTCTCTTACGCATATCTGTCGCGGTAAGCATGTCTCACTCATTGGAGCCTTTCAATGTATTTGTGAACAATGTTTTGTAGTTCCTCTTATATATACTTTGAGTGCTAAAAGATGAATTGAATTAATAATAAATTTGAGTACATCATGATTTTTGTGACAGAGTTGGGAACACTAAAGGAAAAATCTGGAATTTCGTGGTCACTAAAGATTTAAAATATTTTGTTAAGACTGCTTTAAAACTCACTCGATGGCTTCAACTTTTAGTGTAATAAATTGGGAAAATGTGATAAGCATGACTTTAGGAAATGTCTGAAGAAAACTTTCCACTTTCTAAAATTTGTTTTGGGTTTTTTGAAGAGACTGTTCTCAAAATTAATGAACTACAGAAATGATGCAAGTTCTGAGATTGCATGTTGTGTATTTTTTTTTAGGATTCTGCCTTGTACTTTGTCACCATTCCTAAAATGTTCAAGGAAATTTGCGAAGAAGCAAATTATTTTTGGTCAGGCTAAGGTTGAAGGAATGTTTGTCAAAGCAGTAAAAAATGTTACATTGTAATTTTCCCTACAAACAAGGGATTTGCCAGAAATATACAAGACCGAATGGTAGCTCGTACTGTTGGCTTAGGCAGTCTTGCATATTTCTGGCAAACCGCTTGCTTTTAGGGAAAACTACAATATGACATGTACCAATGCTCAGACAAACACTCCTTCAACTTGAGCCTGACCAAAGATAATCTGCTTCTGACAAGTCTCCTTGAGGTATCTTGCGGTCGTCTTCTGATTAGGATCTGTGGTATTGATCATCGTTCAACAGTTTCTGACGAAGCTGTCGAACGATGGTGAAACATTAAGTGCGCATATTCAGTGTCCGTTTCAAAGAATTTGTGATAAAATAAAATCGGAAGGAAATGAACAGTTGTAAGGATATTAGTTTTCAAAGGTCCTCCAGTTCTTATGCTATTGTTGGATATTGGATAACTATAAGGTCGGTTCGGTCCTGTCGTTTTGTATTTGGGTTCAAAGTGACAGACTGAATTTTCATGCATCAGACCGTGTGCGGATTCGTATTTATTCGTTCAAACTGGGTTTTCTGTGTCTGCAAGTAAAAGGAAAAATAATAACTTTTAAGTCGGTCTCAGCCTCAACAGACAGCAAATAACTAATCTCACGTCTCCTAGTTAAGCTTATAAGCTTGAGGGTTGTAAAATGTTACAGTTTCAGCTCATTGCGCAAAATTACAAGGTTTGCTTTAACTTGATTTTATTCTAATTCAGACTCATACGTTTAAATTTTATGATTGCAACATTTATTTTCTAATTTTGAAATAATAAATTTTTGTACAGAATTCCGGTTTCTTACACTATCACATGTCCTTAGAAAAGGGCCCCACAATTCTTACTGCACCCGGGCCGCGGCATTTAGAAGGCCCGGCCATGCCGGTAAGGTAACATTAAAAATAAATTACTGGTAATTTAACAACACTGGTGCACGCTACTATACATGACGTAAGGCATTAGTAAATTTTAAGATATACCGATCAAAATCTCCATCCTTCAGATCGGCCTTCCAAAATTCAATAATTAGTTAAAAATTTACGAAAGTAACGAATCGCGTTACTGTCCAAGATACTGTGCTAATGCATTTTAAACACAAAAATCGTATAGATTTTAAGGATTTATTTTAAACTAAATGCAATAAATATGCTGACAACTTTACGCATAAGTTTTTTAGCAAACAAGTAATAAATTAAACTAGATCCTAAATTAAACTAGATTTTTTATACAACAAAATTGTAGTTAATTCTCGGACAACCTTTAAAATTGCAAGTTTCTGAACGTTCCTCGAAGAAGCTGTTAACTGAAATAGCGAAATATTGAAGAGTGCGATTTTAAAGCTTGTCCGAGAATGAACTATGATTTTGTTGTATTGTATAAAAAATTAATTACGTTCTAATCCGAATCTACTGAATTTGAATCTCAATCAGGGATACGTTTGTTTCGTTGGTGATAAAACGCAAACAAAACGTTAGTGAATTAATAAAGTCCCTTGGGGATGAGGATTCGTTTGGTTTTCGTAATGGCCCCATCGTACGCAAGAACTCCTCGTTCGAAGCTCGCTCACAAATACCGTGCCGCGTCGAGCCGACGCTCGACTTCCTAACATGCGCGGTGTACTGCTGAAATGTGACGTCATCGAATACGTACAGGTCTCTGAACCCGTTCAACAAAAAATCTATATTAATTCTGTTCATGCTGATAGAGCTTATCGGTTGGAGTTTTCGAAGTCATGCGAAATCATAACTCGGGGCAGAGGCATTCCAAGACAACTTTGTTCATTTTTTTTTAAATTTCATGCGAAAAGTACTATTTTTTCTAAACATTTAAACAAACGAATGAATTATAGCTTCAAGATGTAACAGAAGAACATTCAAATTAAAGTAAAGGGGAAAAACACAATGTTTATAATCTGGACTTACTACACAATATTTTTTTTTTAATATAAATTTACAAATATTATTCACTTACCGTTCTTTTTTGAATAATTCCAAATTGGGAAGAATAATTATATACTTGCATTTCCATAATCCATTTGTATAAAATATCTGAATACCTTGTAGGAAACTACAAATTTTTAATGGGGAATGTCAATACTTCCAAGAGTCTTCTAGTTACAATTGTCCTAAATTAATAAACTTTCGACGATGAACCTTGTGAATTTTTCCCTTAAAGATTGTAGTGATCAATTTTTTTAATATAAAACTATATACTTATTTGAGTCAACGCTGTAATTAAAAAACATAGATGTTTTAATAAAATACATAAAGAAAATACAATTATATATAAAAAAAATGGAACAGGTTTTTGGAAGGACAATTTATCAAAATAACCAGAATTTTCTTATCAAGAAGTCAATTTCCTGAAATCAAAACTACATGGTCCTTACTTATCAGAAGTGTGTTTGAACGGAGCGTTTTGGAAACTGAATCACCAAAATAATCAGAATTCTGATAAGAGGAACTAATGAGTACTCGTATTATTGGCATATGATTTCATAAAGTATACTTAATCAGAAGCACAGTAAATAGAATTATTAAGTGTAATTAAAAATAATTGAATAATCAGATTTTTATACATCAAACGTTAACAAATTTTACAAAAAATTGGGGACGATTAGGGTTGGAAGGGGTTAAGCAAAATAAGTACAGTTACAGTTTATGAAATAAAAGAAACTTACATGAGGATCAGGATTGAAGTTAGCAGCTTTTTTTAAGCATGATACTTTCGGGGTTGGAATCTTCAGACCGTTTTTGGTTGAGGTAAAGAAATTAGAGCTTCAATCATGATACTTTAGGGGTTGGGATTATGTGGACGATTTTGACCCAGGTAAAAAAAATGTGGGCTTAAAATTAGGGTCGAACTGAAGAGCATTTTGATCGTGGTACTTTAGAAGTTGAAATTGTGAAGACGATTTTGATTGCGGTAAAAAAATTTAAGCTTAAGAGCCTTTTTAGCATTACATGTTAAAGCTTGGAATTATCAGGGCAATTTTGATTGCGATAAAGAAATTTATGTTTAAAATTAAGAGCGTTTTTAAGCTTGATACTTTAAGGGTTGGAATTGTCGAGAAGAGTTTGATTGTGCTAAAGAAATTTAAGCTGTAAATTAAGATCGAATTCAAGACCTTTGTAAGCATGACACTGTAGAGATTGGAATTGGCAAGACGAAGTTGATTGAGACAAACAATTTGAGTTTTTAATTAGGGTCGAACTTAAGAGCATTTTAAGCATGAAGCTTTCAAAGCCAGAAATAACAGAACAATTTTGATTGCAATAAAGAGATTTAAGTTTAAAATTAAGAGCATTTTTAAGCATAATATTTTAGGGGTTGAAATTATCAAGACGAGTTTGATTGTGCTAGAGAAATTTAAGCTTAAAATTGAGCATTTTAAACATGATACTTCAGGAGTTAGAATTATCAGGATGATTTTTAAGCTTCATATTGGTCGAACTTAAGCATGCTACTTTAAGGATTGGAATGATCATAATTTTGATTCCTATAACGAAATTTAAGCGTCAGATACAAATTGAATTAACTTAAGAGCATTGTAAGCATGATATCTTAAGGGTTGGAATTATCACGACGAATTTGACTACAGTAAAGAAATTAAAGTTGGATTTAGTTGAATTAAGATCGAACTTTTTGAACACTTTTTGGAAGTGGGGATTTTCAAGACAATTTTGATTGCGTTAACACGAAATTTAAGTTTAAAGTTAAGGTCGAACTTAAGAGGATTTTAAGTATGACACCATGAAAGTTGAATTTTAGAATAATTTTGGCTGCGATAAAAAAATTAAAGTCGAACTTAATAACGTTTTAAGCATGACACTTTATGAGTTGAAATTGTCAAGATTATTTTGACTGCGATAAAGAAATTTAAGCTTTAAGATGGAACTTAAGAGCATGACGCTTCATGAGTTGAAATGATCAAATCGATTTTGACAATTTCAACTCCTGAAGCAGATGAGGACGATCTTGTCTGAGATAAAGAAGTTTGAGTTTTCAATTAGGGTCGAACTTAAGAGGATTTAAGTATGACACCTTGAAAGTTGGAAGTATCATTACAATCTGGATTGCGACAACGAAATTTAAGCTCCAAATTAAGGTCGAGTTAAAGAGCATATTGAGCATGATACCTTAGGGGTTGGAATTATCAGGACGATTTTGACCTCGGCAAAGAAATTTGAATTTGAAATTACGGACGAAGTTAAGAACATTTTAAGCAGGGTGCTTTAGGGGTTGAAATTATCAGATCGATTTGAACTGCGGTGAAGAAATATTCTGATACTAAAATATTACACTACATACGAAAACATACATAGTTGATTTTAAGGATAACTCTACTGACAGGTGATCAAATATTGATATACTCTCATGGACAATCCTTAATAAGGACTGTAATTAAGCGGTGCAAATTTTGGAAGTATTATTATACTATTTAAGCAGGTTAAATATAATGTTTTGTTAGCATAATTCACCAAGGTACTTGTTTGATAAATTTGTTTACCCACGTGTGAATAATCAGAGGAGTTAGAGCATACTTTTTCGATTTAGCAGAACTTTGATGGTCATTTTTTTTACATACGCGTACTTAATTGGGGTTAGCAATTAAATATTGATTGCGGTTTCATGAAACGCAAGGGCACGTAGGCAGGGCCGTAATGAAAAATTGTAGTTTTGTGGAAACAAAAGGTAATCTATGTCACGTGGTCGTTTCAACTTTACATAAGCGAGCCGGAGAGTTCCTTGCTCTCGACGAACATGTGCGCTTTTCAAAAAACAATTAAATAATCTCGAACACGTGATTTTAATCTGAGTAACGGTGCGCGCGGAGACGCGCGCTCCGAGGTGGCTCTCGGGGGCCCGGATTTCTCGTGGCCCCGGACTTTTTCCCCGGAAGTAATGGTACGTGTTACCCAGTTTGCAGACAAAGTTAGGTGCAGTTGAGGATATCAATGAATCGATGGTTCCTCGGACGATCTGATGGAAGCGGAAACAAGATGCAATAAGCGCGCGGCGTGAGATTCTCGCGTCCCCCACTCCGGCCCGTGTATACCACAGGTCATTCAACCCGCGCAGTCCCGGCTAACAGCAGTGAGACTTGCTGTTTTGTACAATCGTCCTTAATTCACAGTTACTCATTTCGTACGAATTTTCCGTTTCTATTGTTACGTAATTTCACTGTCGTCGTTGTGCCGCTTCGAATTTTCGCCGTGACTGTGACCACCCCCTCGCCGAAAAACTTCGCAAAACCGTAAGCGAGCGTGCGAACAACGTCCGGCCCCCCAAAAGTTAAGTGTCTTTTTTACACCATCATCAACTAAATTTTCGCTCCTCCAAAAATCAAGTGAAAACCCCCATGTGCTGTGCAACTAAAATTACCTAATCGATGTTGTTGTTGTTGTTGTTGATGATATTGTTGTTATTGCCTGTTTATTTTTGGAAATCCCCAATTTTTAGTTTTTATTTTTTTCAAGATAATCACAAACAATTTGATAAGATAGGTAAAGCAAATCGCACGACGTTTTTCTTTTTGCAAACGCTTCACTTTCCGAAATTTATAGGTACTTTTTATACTTTGATTAATTTTTCCCCCTTTTTAAAATCGCACCTCAATTCAAAACTTCTTGATTTTAATCGCAGTACGTTCAGCGCTTGTTCTAGGTTGTTGTGCACCTTCCCCTTTTTTTTTTTTTTAATTAATTAACTTAGCAAGTTGTCCTTAAACAAAAATAACAATAATAATAATAAATTATTCGTTTTAAGTGTTTCGTGTTTGTAATAAATAACAAGAGTGACTGAATTGAAATTTTGGTGAGCTTTCGCATCGTCGTCGTCGTCTTCGTGGTCGTCGTTCGTTGTTGTTATTTATTAATGGACGACGCGATTCTTTCGCATGTCGAAGAATGTAAGTACCCAGTTAATTTTATTTAGTTTTGAATTATTGGTGCGGGTGTACGCGAGTGTGTTGAGAAAGAAAAATAATCGGAAACTATTCGGTGAAATGCGAGTTGGTAAATATATCCTTGCCTTTCACCGTACGATAATTAGCGGCTATGCTTACGCGCTGATTAAAGCCCACTTCAAAGGCGGGCCGAATCGAATTCGGTTGGGTTTCTCTAGGTACACTCATCACCAATGAGCTTGCAACAAACTTTTCACATTCAATTTCAATTTGATTAACTTTTGTCACTGAACTTTTTATTGAGTTTAAAAGCAAGTCTTTCTAAACTGTATAGAATATTTTGATTATCTACAAATGCTTTATAGGGCTCTATTAATCCATTTGTCACTGTTCCAGTCAAATAATGAAACTTATTATACCCCTAGTGATGTAATAAGATTTAGATTTAGTTTAGTTTAGGGATAATTTTCAATTTAATTTCGTTTTTTGATACTTAGGTTATAGTGGAAGAACAATCTAGCAGTAATTAATTACTGCTAAATTTGAACTAACGCCTAAAGATTTTCAGTCTCTTATATAATAGAAAATTATTGTTCTCTTGTAAAAATTGGTAGAGCTGAAATAAAGGCATTTATTATTATTATTATTATTATTAAACAACTAGTGATGTACTAGTGGTGTAATAAGATACCGCTAGTGGTGTAATGTAAAAAATTCCCAAACGTTTGTCAAATTAAATTTTATGAAGGATATGAAAATTAAACAATTAAATTTATCTTTTAAATTTGGTTAATTTGAAAACAAAAGTAAACTTTCTAATCTTGATTACGCAGCCGAATGGAATTCGTTTGAGTTTCCGTATGTACACTGTTCATCAATGAGCTTGCAACAAACTCTTCACATTCAATTTCAATTTGAGTTAATTTCTATCACTGAATTTTTTGTTGAGTTTAAAAGCAAGTCCTTCTAATATGCACTCAATATTCTGATTGTGCAATTTTAAAATTTTATTTACAACTGCTTTATAACGGTCTTATTACTTCATTAATTTGAGATACTAGGTCTGTTTGTTATCCTGCACTGGTGTACACTAGTGTACACTTTTTTTACGAAATATACTTTAATGAAGCCTGAATTGTTTGATGTGTCAATACAAATCATACTCATTCATACTCACATAGTACACAAACATTTCAGGTTGCATTAAAGCATATTTTGTGAAAAAGTATGCATTGGTGTACACTAGTGCACACTTTTTTTACGAAATATGCCTTAATGAAGCCTAAATACTTTGATAATGTGTCAATACGAATCATACTCATTCATACTGACATACCACGTAAACGTTTAAGGTTACATTAAAGCGTAAATTGCGAAAAAGTATGCATTGGTGTACCCCAGTGCAGGATAACAAACAGACCTATAGTTTCAGTAGATTAGTGTAGCTCGTTATATCACTAGTGATGTAAAGCAAGAAATATCAACAACCGTTAGTCAAATTAAACAATAAAAATTTTTTTTTCAATTTGGTTAATTCAAATCTGAACTTTCTATTCTTGATTATGCAGCCAAATCGAATTTGTTAGAGTTTCTGTATGTACACTGTTCATCAATGAGCTTGCTACAAACTCTTCACGTTCAATTTAAATTTGGTTAATTTGTATTGCTGAATTTTTTTATATAAAAACAAGTCCTTCTAATACGGATTCAATATTTTGATTGTGCGAATTCTAATTTTATTTACAACTGCTGTATAAAGGCCTCATTACCGCATTAATTTAATGTACTGTTTAAGTTAATTAATGATGCTTGTTATACCACTAGTGGTATAATATATATAGTCTTCAAACGTTAATCAAATTAAACTTTATTCAGAATATGCAAATTAGACAATCAAATTTAAATATGTACAGTTGCGGACAGAAAATTTCGGATATCACTCTTATTCATCATCGTATACATAAAAGGCCTCTTCGGAAACTATGATCGGGTTGTAGATCGGATTTAAATAGTTACCTGGTGAGGTTAACCTATTCTATTCTATAACCGAACCACTCGGGTTTGACAGGGTTTACGAACGCGCGAACGTTTCATTGAATGACCTTGTAAGTGTCAGAAAATAATATAAACAAAAATAATAATATAAATAAGTAAAAATATGTAAATATTTATCTTGCATTCTTCTGATGTTTCCTGCCGCCCTTGCCGCAGTGACAAAACGTGACAATTTGAGGTTATATTCAACCAATATTCAATAACCCTACTAAATACCAGGGTTATTAAAACGTAAACTCAGTTGCGAACTTGAAGGGATCCGAGAAATTAACTGTTAGTTTTCGAACACGAGTCATTCGATCGGGTTACGTTTCCGAACGGTTCTTTAATAAGACCTAAGAAACCCGATCAAGCAGATCAAGTTTCCGAAAAGGCCTAAAACTTTTACGTCAGTGGAATTACAGTGACATCCGAAATTTTCTGTCCGCAACTGTACCACTGGCGACAGAAAAAAATGAGGACAAGTCTTAGCTGTAATTTTAACGTTTTTTTACTAATGTAAATGAAACTTCTAATTCAGTTTGTAGTCATCTCAAAGCTACAGTTTTCTGAAACACCCATTTACATTAGAGCATTGTACCTTATTTTCCAAAATTGGAGCGGTACATGGATCGAGGTAGAAAAGTGAGATAGAACGAATGCGATTAATGCATGTAAGAGTGAGCGGTATATACCGCTCCAATTTTCGTAAATGCCCATTAGTGTCTTCATGTTTATGTCGCCCGTGGTACACTAATTTTCATTGAACATCCGTATGCAGGGTGATTGAAATTCGAGGACCAGCATGGGGATCTTCGATTGTGAAGAAACCGTTCGAGATATTTCAAATTTCTTAACAGATTATTAATCAGCATGAAATTTGGCAACTTTGCCTCCATTCAACCGATTCTCTATCTCTTATAATAAGCGAGATCCCCATGCTGGCCCTCGAATTTCAATCACCCTGTACACGTCATTTTTTTAAAGATTATATGCTTGTCAGATCAATCTGAGTTAAGAATACAACGTGACCTCCGACTGAGAGAGGCAAAGCCGTTTCACGAAAGCTAAAAGTAGATAGCTATATAAAAGTTCTTAAAATTATTAATCGATCGATCGGTATATATTTAAAAAATGACGTGTAGGTGTAGGTAAACTTTCTAGTTACTTTGATTATTATGGGGCCAACTAGAATTCTTTTGGGTTTCTGTATGCACACCGATCAGATCACCAATGAGCTTGCAATAAACTTTCAGTTTGCGTTGTGTTTCAGCTGAATAATGAACCTTGTTACAATACTCACCACTTACAGTTAATTTTTTTACTAATAGCGTTTTCGACTGACTGCTCTAGAGCACTGGTAGAGTATCTCCATCTTGTTTTAACCTCATGTAATAACAAGGGATGGATATACTCTCAAAGTGCTCTAAAAATCTTTAGACTTAAGCCAAAGTAAACCTTTACTTTGAACAATGTACCTAACTATACGGCGCACAATTTAATATGAAGTTAGCTTTAAGTATCAAGTCCACTTTGAGATTTGTCTGTGCATACGGCCATAAAGCAGTCAGTCGAAAACGCTATTAGTATATGCCGCTCGGTCGATTTATAACTGATAAGTCAAAGAACTTTTATATAGCTATCTCCTTCAAATTTTCGTGAAACAGCCTTGCGGCTTGTGTCATGTCATTTCGTTTAGTCGTGTATTTTCTTAACTCACAATCCGATCTATACGATCGGCATATAAATAAAAAATTAACTGTAGTCACAGTATAAGAATTACCCAGTAGCGACACTTGAACGTCAGTGTCGAGTTCGACCGCCATACTGTTTGATACCAACAGGCATATGTAATTTTGTATACGCAGGGATAGTAGGTATCAAACAAAATGGCGATGGCGGTTGAATGTGACAGTTATACTCGAGTGTCACTACTGGATGATTCTGATACTGTGACTTAGGGCCGGTATTATAGCATGGGTTTAAAATGGCAGTTTAATCTAAAGGTAAAACTTCAGATCAGTATAATATTTTCAGAATAATGAGTGTGAAATTAAACACAATTTAGACAATAAAATGAAAAAACTCGATCAAACTAACCTCACTTATATTAACAGTAAGTTTAAGCTTCTCTTCAACCACCGATTGACGTTTAAACTTAGAAGCTGTTGTCATCGGCAGTTATAAAACGGGAATATCTTAAAATCTGAAGTTTAACTGTCAAACTGCAGTTTAAACTAATGCTATAATACCGGCCCTTAGTGGTCAAACGTCAAACAAATTAAATTTGATTAAGAATATATGCACCCCCTTTATGGCATTTTTAAAAAACACATAGTAGAAACTTGTTTCAAGAGGGGGGCGAACAAAAAATCTAACGAGTACGGACTCTACTTAACATTTTATTTATGAAATGTAAAACAGCGAAAAGATTACGCCTCCGAAGAACATTTTTAATATTACGTACCTCTGAATTATGCGGAATATTATATTTTAGAAAAATTTCGGGGGGGGGGGCTCCCCCTGATCTACGCCACTGTGTACACTCTTCGCCAATGAGCTTGCAACAAACTCTTCACATACAGCTGAATTCAGAAAAAACGGGAAATGAAATTTTTCCAATTGTAAATTTGGTTGTATTTGTCAATTAATTGTCTACTTGACAACAGGGACTTGACAATACATACCTTTCAAAAAAATCTAACCTACTTATTCGTAAACTGACGTAGCGTCAAATAATTCTAACCTATTTCCAGAGCTGGGCATTAATTGAATTAAAATGCTTGAAAAAGTAATTGAAGCGTTTTCATTAATTGAATTAAAATATTTCAAATACTTTTGACATCTGGTCCTGATAATTGTTATTTCAATTACTTTATTGAAATGCTTGGTATTTGGAATAATTTTATGTTATTTCAATTAATTTTCACTATTTGAAATACTTTTGAGTAATTGAATCACTTTTGAGTAATTGAATTGCTTTTAAGTACTTCAATTACTTGAACAAAAAATAAAACATATTCATTGATTTATCAGAAAATCAAAACAGAAGAACCGGTCGGAAAGGTTAAATAACGTCAATATTGAAAAAAATAATAATTCAAAGTAATTCAATTACTTTAGAGTAGTTCAATTGCTTCACACTACTTTAGACTTTACTTTAGTCAATTATTTTGACTGCTTGAATTATCATTTGAATTACTTTAGAGTAATTCAATTACTCTAAAGCAATTGAATTGGTCTAAGTAATTGAAATACTCTACTTAATTCAAGTAATTCAAATAATATTTCAAGCAGTCAAAGTAATTGAAATACTCTAAAGTAATTCAATTAGTAATTGCTCTGCAGCTTCAAATACTTTTCTTTTTAATTGGTAATTGCCAATACTTTGTATATGAAGAGAAAAAGATAATTGATAATTGCCAATACTTTTCAAAGTAATTGAAGCTTGTTATTTGAATTACTTTTTTTTAAGTAATTTGCCCAGCTCTGCCTATTTCTAATAAAGTCATTTTCACACTATGAAAATATTGAAAAGAATGTGCCAATTTTTTTTGACATTTCCCGTTTTTATTGATTTCAGCTGTACAATTTCAATTTGGTTAATTTTTATCACTGAATTTTTTGTTGAGTAAAAAAAGGAAGTAAGTTTTCTAATACAGATTCAATATTTTGACTATGCAAATTTTAATAGAAATATGTATGTGTACTAATTTTCAGTTAACGTGCAACAACATTTTCTCTGATTTTCATGATTTTTTTAAAAATTTTGTTAATTTTTGTTACTGAACTTTTTGGCGAATACAAAAGTAAATATGTAATGGGTGAACTTTCTGACATGAAGTGCTGTGCGATCCAAAATTATTTAGACAAGGGAAGTCTATGTAAAATAAAGTACTTAGTTGATTCAAAACGTTTGCTTTCTGACTCGTTAAATCTGCTTGAACGTTTCTATTTTGACACATGGTCACTGGGTTGTATCAACTGCATCAATTAAGTTAAGACTCTGATTTTATTTTCCATAGCCATTAAGTTCTGATACTGAATTTTTTGTTGAGATTAAAAACGATCTTGTAGCAAAAAATATGTTATTTTTCATTTTTCCATTTTCATCAATTGAGTTTATTGTCTAAATAAACTTTCTGCTAAATTTGCACAATAATGATATTACGTTGATAATGCAAACTTTAAACTTTTGTGTGTCGAAGAATAAAACAGTTGATAATACTGATTACCAAGAAGCCCCAACATGGATTTTCAAAATTCTTTCCAATCGATCAATTTTTAGTACATATCGAATTTTATGCTGAGTTGAAAGGCAAACTAACTCGTAGACGTAAATTATACAATAGTAATAGTACTTCAAATAATGTGACTTTTAATTAGTACACTGGTCTCCAATGAGCCTGCACATTTCTCGAAGATCTTTTTACTGATTGTGACTTCAAAAGCAAGCCATACAAATGGAGGATCGATAACAAGCATACAATAGTGATTTTTATAATTCTTTCACAAGTTGCGAAGATTTTTAAAATAGAGATTACTCAGCTTAAATCTTCTTACATTTTATTTTGATGAGTATTCTTCCTCCCACTTTTTCGTTATTTGTTTTCCGTATTTGCCCTTCCCAAGTCTTCTAGGCCTATACTTTTCCCATTTTTCTCGTCTTTCACAGTTCAGTTTTATGTGTCACTTTTATCTCGGCTACCCTTGTTGCTATCGCAGCTTTTCTTGACAGTAACTTCCACTTCTCATGAACTTCTTTTGTTCTTCCTTTAATTCTTCTGAGGCAGACAGCACTTTCATACTTGTCAATTTCCTTTTTGTTAAAGTCGAATATTCTCATGTGAGTCACTATTTTTTACGATTTTGGTGTTTCATTCTTTTCTAACGCCTTCGATTGCTAAAAATTTTCTTGTTTATGAATTTGTTTATTTGCCTTTTAAACCAAGCAAAATTATTTGCATGCTGTATGACCTCTACACATTTTTTCTTGTTTCTTGAACTTATTCTTTCTTTCATATAATTTTCATTTGCATAGCACAGTTTAGCATTGTAACTGCCTCCATTTATTGTTAGTAAGTGCGATTATATGTATTGATTTAACCGAGATTAGAGAATGCACCCTTGTTTCGGTTGTTTTTATTTCTGCAACAATTTTAATTTATTTGATTAAAAACAATTAAAAGTAGGCTTTGTACAATACATATAGGCATAGTTTTTGTTTTTTCTATAATTCCTGTCAATGTCAAAATTCTAGGGCTACTGTTGGAACCCTGCTTTTATCCTTAAATTTAGAACTGAAATTTCTTAACATTCAGGTAACAGGTACCAACATCAGAAACATTTGACAAGTATTATAGAAAAAAAAAAAAAACGTAGTATATGTATAAAGAGAGGTACACTGCTTGATAAAGAGCTTGCACCAGTAAAGTTGCTTTGATTGTGCAATTTTTACAACCCCATTGTTATGAGTCGACAAAATATGTATTCAATTCTTAAATCTTTAAATTCATTGCCTTAACTAAGCAGAGTTTACAGTTTAAGCTTTTTAAGTCAATTTAAAAGTTTTAGTCTTGAATTATTCACGTAAATTTGTTATGAAATTTCGAAAGGAAAAAGAATACTTACTCGAAAACTTAGGTTATTATTAAATTGGTTTCATAATCTGCTTCAATCACTGATTTTTTTATTTAGTTTGTTCTATAAGTTTGAACCAAAATTTATTACAATCAAAGCAAGGGGTTCTGATATACATATACATTTTAGGTAGTAAATTTTTCATGCGTTCTTTAGTTTTAAAGAAGACGTAAATTTAAAGTTTGATATATTGTTGAAATGAGTAAGCAGAAAATCGCCCGTTGATATTTGGCATTGAGCCTTTTAACTGTCAATGTGATGGAAATGACAATGTTTTAAAATAAAAAAAGAACTTGTTGGCGCTCCTCTTTCCTCGAATTACAAATGTTTTTAATTTGCTTCTTAGAACTGTTAATTAAATTCTTCTTTTATAAGATATTTTGTGTACAAACTTCTTCTCACTTGACTTTTCCGGCGAATTTCTAACGTTCTTCTCATCTTGTTTTGCTTTAGACTTCTAATGGAATGCACAGACATCCTTGGTTTTTCCCATTCTGTAATTGCTCGCTCTATTTACGAGTCAATTGAATTGTACTTGAAAACGTACATACGAGTGAGTAAGCAAAACAAAATTTAAGTTTTGAACATTCATGCCTAAAAACTTGGTACTTACACGTTTAAGTGAAACTGGGCACGAGAAGATTTTTAAAATCTAGTACATAAAATCGTACACGTTTAAACGTGCAGTTAAATTATGTCTAGCTTTTACAAGTTGATGATTCACCTGAAAATAAAATTTGAAGTACACTCATGCGCAAATTCCTTGTATGTTGACTTGTCTTAGATTCTTAGATACATGATTTTGAGAAGAAAAATTTAACAACTTAAAAAAATTGCTGCCTAATTGGCCCTGGTTTGGGGTGTCATTAGCAGAAGAGTAGCTCAACCAATTTTTGAAAATCTTCCTGTTGTGGTGAAATTTAGACCTTCCAAACTCCAAACCTATACTGAATCTGCCTCTTAAATAAAAAAAAGACATTAAATAGTTCTGTTTTTCGTTTCTTTCTCTTCTCGTTTTGTTTCGAACTCTTTCTTTCTCGCATTTTAACTTGAACTCTTTCTTTTTTCCCTGACATTGGGGATAAGGATGATGCAAGAAACTAAATTAATCGCCACCATTTTGTGTTTTCTGTCTCTTCTTCTCCGTTGCGTCCGTGAAAAACCCATCCAATTGCATTTGAGCCAACGCACATGTGTACAGAGAGAGAGTGTAATGCAGGCGCGAACGCTTTAATTCGAGTTATGTTGCGGCTTCCTAATGTTTTTGAACTTGTGACGTAACGCGGCTATTTTAGAAGCGTTAAGTAACGATAAGTTTTTTGAACTGACCTACTTAAACAATAGCAGATAGATAGCAAAACAAGGCTCGCTGGAAATGTTTACCGGCCTCACTCGAACGAAGGGTATTGCGCCTATTTTGAAACCAGTAACGACGTTTTGGGATAAATACAGGGGTACTTTTACAGGATACCCCGGCTCCAAACCCACCCGCTTTGAAATGGAAGAGAAGCTGCCCGAACGGCAAGCAATCGATGCTCGATTTTTGAATCGCAGTGTTCTTACGACTGATGTGCGAAGATAGAGATAGAGACTTCGAAAATGTGAGTACAACTTCAAGTTTCTTTTTTTTTCATTTAGTGTGCACTAAATTCAGCTAAAAAAAACAAAATTGCGGATCCTTTTTTATAAGATTTGTATTTTAATGAGTAGAAATAATCAGGCCTATGATGCATCGTGAATGTTAAGATAACATTCAACAGTTATGTTATCTTGACTGCACTTGGGCAACACCTCATTTAAATGCGTTTAGTGTGATGCATCAGTGGTTTAATGACATGTAACACTAATCGAGCATAAAATAACACCACAAAAAATAACTGCACGTTGGTACATCAAGTCAATTTTTGACAGCAAGAGCAGTTACGCCGATAAGAACGCTGTTATCCTTAACACCAATGATGTCATCGTAGGCCTGATTGAGAACTTTCGGGGAAAAGTACTGTGAAGAAAATACAGGGTCTTCATAACTGATTGTACATGTGATCAAATTGTACCCTGATAGTTAGGCAATATTAATACAAACGGTTGGCAGAACTGCGATAACGTCGATTGAGGGTTGTTGTAACTATACGTGTATTAGTGTTTGCCACTATTTCAATGTTTAGGAGATTCTAACAAACCTAAAAAGGCACAATATCAAAGTATATTCACATTTAAAAGAATGCACTTTGGAAAATATATCGTATTTCGAAAACGGCATTGTATGCTGACATTTTAGTCAATTGTTGGGTAGTTGGTTATGCCGATAAAAGCGTTTATCTCTCAGAAATACAATTATAAAATTTATGGTGTTCTTGTTTAATTAGAAAGTGTCTTTCATTAGCTTAATTGGTTTAGTTGAATTATTTGATGGGAAACTTAGTAAAGTTTGAGGAAAAATCGTCAAGGAAATCTTCAACTGTTAACTTGCAATTGACAAAGATTTCAAGCGTGTGAATGACGATAGGTTTTGAAAATTAAAAACGCTCCTTCATCCTCTTAATTATGGTTTAGTAACTTGTTACATTTTTACTTTGGCAAAAAGAAAAGAACTACGTTAATTTCTTCAAACTGTTAATAAGTATGAATGAACTTTTTTTGTTTATAAATCAGAAACATCTCCTCAATGTTTTTTTAATTATTATTTTGCATTTCGCGAGGTTTTTATTTAGTGAAATTTTGATAACTTTTTAAGAAAGTGTTGATCCATGTCAGGTTACTTCAGGCATTTTTCTTTATCCACGTGGATGCAGTTTTTTATTTATAACTCAGAATATTCTATTAAAAAGTCTTAATTATTGCTTCTAAAAGATGTATTTGTTTTCTGTTGAAAAATGTGGAGGAAAAATACGATTAATTTACCTCGAATTAATGATAAGGTTTTCAGATAAACGAAGGCAGTTTCTATAAAAGAAAAAACAGGCATTTTTATTTGTCAGAAAATTTATTTTGAAGAAAAATTCATATAAGAATGGACCTACATTTTTTTCACATTTTCTCACTTAATCTTAATTATCAACTTATAAAATACAATGTTTATTATCTGAAAATTCTCTTATCATACAACAAGGAAAGCTTTTCAAAGAAAAGACCCTTTGATTGATCCTAAAGTTTGCATTGATTCCTCCACCTTATGACGATAAATGAAGTTTTTTTTTATAAGTGAGAAATGCTTTTCCCACTCTTGTTTTTCTTTTATTGAAAATCGAATATATGTTTAAAAGAAAACCCACTCAGGAAAATAGGATTAATCACTTAACAATGGGGTAATAAATCTTCCCATTTTTACTCACAATCAGATTAATGAAGGTTTTTCAACTTCTTTGTATACTTTTTACACAAGTTGAAAGAGGATTCTTTTTAAATATTTGATGGAACCATAGTAACCAAGTTGAGAGACCATCATTAACCTGAATAAAAATAGGAAGACTGAGTGGAAATTCTAATAATACAAAGAAAACTCTTCAGTCTTCTTCAGTTTCTGTATTGTTATTTTGCTGACCTACACTTTTCTAAGAACGACAAATCTTTTATCTCAGAAAATGCCATTGCAATCAATCCTTTCTCCAGTTTTTAATAAGTATAAATGTTCATTTAAAATTATTGCTCTAGTCATGAAAGTTTTCATTGGTAAGGAAGAAACGCCTCCTTTGACTCACCAGAATTTTGACGACCGGACAATAAACACTCGACTCAGAGGGATAATTCGTGTTTCATGAAAAAATCCAGCGAATACACAAACCCAAGCACTTCGCGTGTCTGTTACTCGTATTCGGTGTGTAAAAGTAATCTTCCGATGCTATCGATGTTTTGGTATCGAAATTAATTACATCACGACTACACGTTGTACTTCCCTCCTCGTTGCGTTCTGGGGCGGAACTAAATTGTTTCCGTTCGAAATAAATAAATAAATTCAATCGGGCCCCATAAGAAATTAATGCGTGATTACTATTAGCCTGCGAAATAGTTGTTTAACCTTAAAATATTGAATGCCGGATAAAGGTCACACACGCCAGAGATTTGCGGATTAGATAAAGCAATTAGTGGGCCTTTCCAAGTGTAAAATTATATGTATGTGTATTTATTGGGAGTTTAATGTATCGGAGGTTTTGAAAGTGGGAGGTACAGAACATTTCACTTTATCAGAATTAAAAGGGGTGTCTCCCCAATAAAAACTTAATTAAATTGCTGTCTAATCAATTCTGACCGCTGTAACCAGTAAGTGGACAAGAACAGGTACGCATTGAATTCTTGTCGATGTTTGCTTGAGACATTACTTTTAATTCTGACTGTACTTTAATGTACCTTTATAATTCTCATTTAGAAGACGGAAGAGTCCTGTCGGCTTTATAGTTAAAGTTATTTGCACATAATGAAGATTAGGTAATAAAAACAGTGATACCAGGAAAGAGAAATGAAAGGAACAATTATTAGAAAAGTGATGATAGGGAAAAGAGACTAAGAATTATCTGTCTTTCGAATCGTAACGTTTTATTTGGCCATGAGTGTACCTACAATGTTTCAATGAGTATCTACATCTTCAAAATTTTACATTGTCGAAGTATCTTAAAGTGGATTTTATGACTCTTAAACGTATGTAATTAATAGCGGAAATAATTTGCTTTTATTGCATTGTTGTAAACAGTTTAAAGACTTTACTCTGCAAGAGAGAGAGATGCACATTAATTTATTTCAATTATAATGATACAGTGTACTTAGAAGTTGCACCCTCTCAGGTTTACGGCGATAAACACAAATTACGGCTGCTGTTTGTATGAATTTGGTAATCATAAAACCTATCATATCCTGTATTTGTGGAACTATTCACTGAAAAAGGAAGTTTTTAATGGACAGTTTAACATTATCAGCAAAGCTGGGATATATTTTTTAGGATGAATCGTACATGAACGAGCTCCTTAATAAATTTACAGTGGAACTCTGAGTCATTGTACAACCAACATACATGACGTTGCAAGATCATTTTTAATGGAGCGTTGATCCTCTGCAGCAAATTCGCAAAAGCACATGAGCATTTGTAAGTTTCATGCGAATTTAATCTTGTATTTCAAGTTCTACAATAATTGTCCAACCCGAATCATTACTTACTTAATCCTGTAGGATCTATCTACCCTTTTACCGGTGCGGTGTAAGTATTGGTATGGAGTTGATCTCATCCCCAAAATTTCTCTCATTACTTCCGATCTTGTGTTTTTGGTAATATTGCTTGTAGGTTTTTACATCTCTTCCCTAGAGCTTTATTTATTTCGTTTGGCCATGTTTTTTTTTTGTTATCCTACCGCTTCTAGTATTATCCTTCTCTGATCCATCCTTTTGACATATCCGTACCATCTCAGTTGGTTTTCTTCGATATTTTGTTCATCTACTTTTGTATTCAGTCTTTATCATTTCTTGTTTGGTCCAATAATGTTTTGTTCTCTATTTCTGCAGTTTGTATTTTCTTTCTGTGAGCTTCTCTGGTTGTCCTTCATTCAGAATCGTAGGACAATGTAAAGATAAAGATTTTTTAGGGTATATCTTCGTCTCCAGAAGAAGCTGCTGCTCTTTCCCTAACTTCATAGTCCACCCTTCCAACCTTCGATATATTTACTCCTGGATATTTAAATTTTCCAGTCTGCCTTCTGTTTTTATTTAATTAATGTATTAATATTTCTTGAGTGCATTTTCTGCAAAAACCAGACCAGCACAGAATGTCTCTGTAATTTCTATTTGCTTCATTTTTCAGAAACCTATTTGATATCCTTTTGTTTCGCGTTTAACTACTTTTATTGCTTTGTCCAGTATTAACGAAAACAACTTGTCATGCTCCTTTGTTTTTCTCGAACTTTTTCCTTGAAGTTTCATGTTCTGTTTTTACACAGTTTGTTGAATAAGCATACTTATACTTCGTATTATATTTTGTTACGTGTGTTTGTCTATCTATTTCGCCGAAAGCTTTTGAAGCAATATGTAATTTTCTTTCTTCTTCTCTGTTAGTTGTTTCATAATAAGTATGGATGGCATCATCGTCGTGTCTTCCACAGTACTTTCTTTTCTGATTCGTTTTTCTAGAATCTGGCGAAAATTTTTGCAGCAGCGCTTGATCGTTTCCTTTTTTAAATACCGGTATAATTCGAATTTGCCAGACTAAAGGAGCTGTTCTTTTTATCATTATTTTCTTCATTAGCTCTTTCTACGCCTTCTTCCGTAATGCTTTTAGCATTTCGTTTGCTATTGTCCTGGCACTTTCCGGTTTTTGGTCTTTCCTATTGTGTTCTTTAGATCATTAGATCTTGTTGGGCTTCTACTTCTGTAGTGTCATTACATTCCAGCTGTTCTTTAAAGTATCGCTATTATGTCATATCCTGGCACTGTACACTTTTTGGTTTTCCTTTTTTACTTCTGTTGTTGTATTTTCTTGTTGGGCTTCTTCTTCTACATATAGTGTCATTACCTTCCAGTTGTTCTTTAAAGTATTGCTATTATGTCATGTCCTGGCATTTTGAGTTTTCTGGTCTTTCCTATTGCGTCCTTTATCTCTGACACTGTGATTTCCTCTTCTTCTTTATTTCTGTTATTATACGGAAAACACATGTCACATATGGAAAACTTTACTGTGCTATATGCAGACGACATCACCGTATTAAACAGAAGTAAGAATCCTGATGCAATCGAAGAAATGTCTGCAACCTCCTTATCAAAATTAACTGATTGGTTGAAACTGGAACGAGCTTTGCTTAAACAATGAGAAAACCGAGAAAATCTTATTTACATCATCAAGAAGAGTAGATCCTTCCAAAATAAAATCCGTTAAGTACCTCGGAATCCATCTCGATTCGCGACTCACTTGGAAGCGTCACACCGAAGAACTTGGCACGCAGTTGGCCAAAAATATCTACGCAATAAGAAGAATTACCCAAATTGTGGACAAGACAGCAGCCGTCAGCGCTTATTATTCTCTATTCTATTCTACGGCATAATTTTTTGGGGCAGATCTGCGAGCAGCTCCAACATCTTCTTACTCCAGAAAAAATCAATACGAGCTATTGATTCATTTCCACAAACAGCCCACTGTAAACCAATTTTCCTGAAGTATAAAATACTAACATTTCCTGGCGTTTATATCTACCATCAATTGGTTGCAACCAAAAAAAACTTGACCTACCCATGCAAGGAAGTCGACATTTATATCATGCTCGAGAAGCAGGCAACCTTATAATTCCTTTTAATAGATTGGCTACCTCAGATGCGACATGTGATGGGCTTCGTCTGTTCAATAAACTCCCAGTGGAATGGAAAACGTTACCAGTAAAGTGCTTTAAGAAGAAACTACTTGATGAAAAAAAGTTTCTATTCGGTAGAAAAGTTTTTTCTCTCAAATGATTTTCTTTCATTCAAATAACTTCTAATGTAATGTTTTGTAGTTCGTATCGTGACTTGTACTGGTTTTAGTACTTAAATAAAATTATTATTATTATTATATCTTCTTGTTGGGCTTCTTCTTCTTCTTCTGTAGTGTCATCACTTTTCAGCTATTCTTTGAAGTATTGTCTCCATATTTTCATGATTTTGATTATGCCACTATTTTAATTTTTAGGTTTGTATTATTTTTTGCTTCGTGCTTCCGGTCGTTCCGAAGAATAGTTTTCGATTATTTCTCTATAAAGTAGTTATCTATCCAAGCTCTTATTTTTTCTTCTTTCATAATTTTCTTAACATTTCTTCTTGCTTGTTTATATTTTGGTGATGGGGTGTGGCTGTGTTTTTCAGATATTTTTTTCTTCTTCTCTTCTCTCCTTCTCTTTGCATCTCTGTTCACTGTTGTTGTCGTCGCACAGCTTCTTTCTGCTGCCTCTGGTATGGCCTTTTTAAAGTCCTTCCGCATTTTACTTCTTTTTGGCTCTTTAAGATTCTCTTCTCCTGAAGAATGTTTCTGCAACTGATGGTGTTTGTGGCCTATATCTATAGTATTTAGAATTTTTCTCCTGTTAATCTCTTCTTTTTTTTTTCTTTGCCAAAAAGTCATTGTTAGTAGAATATGATCGCTTCCAATCTCTTTTAACTTTATTGTCTTTTATCTTCTTTATTTACCCTACTTCGGGCCTGTATATCTCTATAATTAAAGCTGGTTCTTGTCCGATGAAAATTGTATCACAAACTCTTTTAAACGGACACTAAATGGCGCATAAACACTTAACGTTTCGCAGTCGTTCGACAGCTTCGTCAGAAGTGAAAAATATATTTTTCACTTGTTAAGTGTTTGTGCACCATTTAGTGTCCGTTTAAAAGAGTTTGTGATATAGTATATCTCTATGTTTGAAACGTGAGTTTCCGATATTAAGCTCGTTATCCAGGCTGAGTTCTATTATTCGTCCTTCGTTTGAGTTTCTTGCTTTTTGTCCCTGCTTCCCTAAGCAGCATTCTATTCCCTCATTCTTATTACCCAGGTACTCTTCCAATAAGGTCGCCCATTATTATTCTATTACTATTCCTGTTTATTTAGTTCTATCAAATCTATCTAGTTCAGTAAAAAATAACAGTAAATTCTTTTGACAAATTTTATTCATTTTCCAAAAGCTATTTGGAATTTGTGCAAAAATACTTCCCTTGAGGTTTTTGTGACGTCTTCTTTCTTTGGTTAATTTATTAATCGACTAAGTCTTAACTAATACCATAAAATTAGTAAGAATATAATAAATAGACCTTTGCAAAGAACAAACAAAACCAAAAGGATGAGATTCCCAGCGTTCATCATCGTATACGGAAATGCCAATTTAACTTGTTTGTACTGATTGTTTATTTTTTTTACAATATACAGAAACGTTATGCAACACAAGTAAATGTCAATTTTCTAATTCGAAGCAACGGAAAATTTGCTGTGTGACTAAATTCCCATTTCCCCTCCCCACGTATAAAATTAGCAGAAGGATATTCTGCCCAATAAAACCGTGTCACATACAGAATTCCAAAGTAAATAACCAGCAATGAAAACAATAAGTACAATAACGATTGCTGATGATGTACTAAATCATTTCCGAGGTTTTGTAGCTTTCAGTAGTGTGACGGGGCTTCCACCGGTCGTCAACCCCATGTAATGTAGGTCAGTAATGGTGGGCGTAGTCTTGTAGCCTGCCTGCCTTGCGCATAGCACGCGAGGAGAACGACGGCCTCTAGCTCTACAACCAACTTACTCTGCCAATAATCTTCCTCTTACCTTTTCGCAGCACGCGAGCCAAGGAGTACGTACTATCAAGGCACTATGAGCATGAGCAACGGAAAATCGAACGGCGACCACCCTCGTCTTTTTTTAATCTTTTTGCTCCACACGAATTCATTCATAATTAAGATAAACAAACTAGAGCCATAAATCTTGAATAGAAACCTCGTTTTATTGCAGACAAGGGGGTAGTTAACTGATTTGATGATGACTGTAAAAAATCAGAACACGTACGTACCGAAAAATGAAAATGTATGTGTATGAGAAGAGGAGAGAGTACAAAAATAACATCAAGCTGCTGGAAGGGGTAATAAATTCACGATGTTGCTGAACACTATTTTAAGGGAAAAGGAAACTTGTAAATAGTTCGTTAAATTCTAACCAGCCAATTTTTCTTTCTTTTTCTTCTTATTGTTGTTATAATTATAAAGGATTAAAGCGATAAGGATAAAAATACTGGTTTGGTAATTTCAAGTTGTGGTAATGCTGGAAAGATCTTCTGCTTCTGCATCCATTTTGACATGCCTCATTAAGAAATGTTATCAATTTAATATTTTGAATTAATTCTACTTCTTTTATCTACAGTAAAATCAACAAATTTAAAAATGTTGTTGTTGTTCCCTTATACAAACTTTTAATTAATTTTATTTTGACTCAGCATTGTTAACTTACAATTTACAAATGTGTTGACTCTTTATTATTGTTCATGAATTGTCAAGAAGTATGTAGTTTAAACTATAGGCTTGTTCGAACCACAGGTTCCGATCAGTTCAGAACTGTTCGAATCAGTTGGCCTTCGAAGTAGTGAGTTATTTTGACAGCTCCTTTGAGAATGCAACTCTGATGAGTGCTTGTTTTGAACAGTTCGGAATTAGTCAGAACTCGGGGTTCAAACAGACCTAATGGGTTTGTTCGAACCGCAGATTCTGACCAGTTCAGAACTGCTCGAATCAGTTGGCCTTCGAAATAGCAAATTATTTTGACAGTTCCTTTGAGAAACAACTCTCATGAGTGTTTGGAATTAGTGAGAACTCGTGGTTCAAACAGATCTGACGTCTTTAGCCGAAACTAGTCGGATTTAAGACGAAATTTTCTTGAACTTACCAACTATTCAATTCAATTATTTGTTTATAGTAATCTATACATCTCCTCCAACCTTTTCGAATTAATTTATTTATCCACGAAACAGAATTACGCATTCGTGTTAGCTTGGACACGTCAATTGTCAAATGTGCTGTTGTCAGAAAGAGAACTAAGGAATGAACATTCCTGATATTCCCCTCAGTCCTTTTCGACAAACTCTGTTTTCTTACATTACAAACTCTCTAATATGAATACCTGCTTTTATTTTTACATTGCGCGGAAATACGTGGTCTCGATAGACACGATCAATTTCTCATTTCGGGTTCTAACGAAACTCCCTGAAGAACGTCCAAGTGATGGTTGCTGTATATGGGGATTATTTTTGGAGGGATGCAATCCTAACACTGCATTATTAGACGAACCGAATCCAAAAAAACTATACACAGATATGCCTTGCATCTGGTTGCTCCCAGAAGAATGCCACATCCAACCCCAAGGAACCTACGAATGTCCCGTTTACAAGACCCTAGCAAGAGCGGGCACCTTATTACCCATTCAACAAACTACGTCTTAGCCATAGAAATACCAACAGAGTGTCACTGGAGGACGAGGAGTCGCATTGATATGCGCCCTAAATTACTAAACATGATTTTATTTATACAAACAGCAATTTTAAAATATACAATTTCTTTTTCCTTTAAAAAAGCACTATGGTACATATCGCTTCAATAAATCTGATAAAAAAATTTATTATAAAATATCAAATACAAGTTTAAATGTGTACAGTCGCAATCTTAATTCATGACGTAACCTTTACAAAAAAAACCTCATCGTGGACATTTTATTTGTGGTTTCCGAGCAAAAAATAATTTAAGACGTCCCGGATTAACTTTTAAGTACATAGTAAGATTTGGATGCAGTCGACGTTCATAGTTTTGAAAGGGATGTGTAGGATGTACTATAAACTTCCAGGAAGCGTCATGAATTATGATTGCGACTGTACATCACTCTTAACAATTGAGTGTTTATCAACCTGAGGAAACGTGATTTTTTTTGAATTTTTTTTTAATCAAACATAAAAATTACACAATTAACTTCAATGATTAACAACAATCAACAGTTAACGCCACGTTTTAAAATTTCTTCTTCCTTTTTGTAATGATTAAAGTTGAAATCAGGGCTGTGAAGTCGGAGTCATCAGTCTGAATCAGAAGATCAGAGTTGGAGTCGATAAAACTGTATCAACTCCGACTCCGTCGCCTGTAATTGTTTATGTAACCTTTTGATACAAATAAAACGTCAATAATTTCATTTTCGCAGTTTTGATTTGAAATTTAAATTTTTTTTACCGCATTGATTTATAATATATTATGTTGCGTGCTTTCAATCCGTAATTAATTAATATACAATATTGTTTGTAATGACCTATAAAGGAATCGGAGTCGGAGTCAGAGTTGAGTCGGAATTGGAGTCGGAGTTGGAGTCGAAAGTTTTATGTACCGATTCTGCAGCCTTGGTTGAAATTTTCGAAGTGTTTGACATTAGCAGCCTGATGAAAGCGATATTCGCTATATCGCTTTCATAGCTAAGAAAAATAAAAATCAATGGCAGTTAGGAAATATTATTACCAAGTAAACAATGGATACATAATGGATAAAAGATTTTAAATTAAAACCACTTTCTGATGTCTAAACAAATATGAAAACATCTTTTTACACATCTGAATGTGACTTTAATTTTCTTTATGTTCCATTATGAAATTGGCGCGTAGTAAAAATTTTTTTAAACATTCTTTGGAGATTAAAGGTCTGTTCCAACGTCACTTTCTGACGGTTTCGAAACCATCAAAAGCATGCACTCATCAAAGATTTACACTTGATAAAGTTGTCAAAATCGATCATTATTTCGGTGGGCAACTGATTATGACGGTTTCGAAACGATCAGAAAGTTAGAGCTTAAAACAAATGGTGATACATACTTAGATGAGATCTTCGGTATGTTAAATAGCATTGGTGACACCGAACAGCTATGTCATACCTTCGAGTTCCTTTTTGGGTAGCCCCCACTTTCCATGGTGTTCTCAAATACAATTTTATTCACTTCCTTAAACGCATTTAAAACTCGATGAAGCCACGAGTGCCTCAATTTTCGTCGTTTGTGGACTACCTCTTGGAAAGTAAATATTCTCTTTAACGTAGATCTAATTTTTCTTGATGAAAGTATTCGCCAAAAAATTAACGAGAATGAACAACAACCGATAGATGTGCCTCAAGTGGCTCGTAAAGAAGTGGGATCGCTATTGATTATTATTTTGCTGGCGAACTTGGTTCGACATTCATGAGTAACTTTTCAAAATAACTGATTGTAAACACTTTGTGATAGAAGGTCGTCTCAATCTGAGATATAAAACAATAAACTTTATTAGGTACAGATGTGGAATGCATGAGTTTTCATTCAACGTGATTTTGGGTTTCATTTTAAATTATCTCGAGAACTATTAATTTTTGGTTGCTTGCTTTGCACAGAATACGCTTTTTGTCTTATCGGCAAATGCCATTCTAGACAATTTACCAAGTATTTGTAGTTTGTAGCTGGGTCTCAGTCAATGCACAGCACAAACATCCACGGCCATGGTAAGATTCGAACCTACGCCACCGAGCGATACGATTTCCAAAGTCTAACCGCTAAGCCATCCGGCGACCTAAATTTTTGGTTAAGGACATATTAGTTCAATCAAGTACCATGTGGTTGTAAATGATCGAAGCAAATTTGGTAGGTTGGAAACACTGAAAAATTGGCTCTATTTTCATAGTTCGTTATTTTCGCTCGATTACTTCGTTAATTTTTAGGTTAAAGTTGACAATTGTTATAAAACTAATCGACATTGTAAATTTTTGTATAAATAACGATGAAAAATTGTGATAATTCACGTTGATTCATTTCATTTTTGATTTGTCAATAAATGAATTTGTCAATCCAACATAAACTTTAAATTTGAAAACATAAACTTTGACAAATGTTGCCAATCTAATAAAATAAATCTCGATCAACTATAGTCACTTGGTTTTATTGATATAACCTGTGAGCAACTAAAAATCAGATTAGAGTCGGCGGTGCAAAGAAAATGTATGTCTGTGATTAACTGAATTAATTAATCAATACATTAATGAACTGTCAGATCAGCCTAACGCCGCGTTAGTAACAGACATACTTTTTCTTTGCACCGCCGACTCTAATCTGATTTTTAGTTGCTCACAGTTCATTACAAGTTTGTCACAACAATTGAAGCCACCCAGTATTCGCGACCTAATTGTCAACGTGAGAGGTCGCTGTTAATTGCAACATGACCGATAAAAGGGTGAACAACATTGCGTTAAATATGAAAGTTACATTGGTGCATGTTTTTAACGGATTGGTTTAATAAACCAATTCGTGAAATGTTGTTCACCCTCTTGATGGTATTAGTACTGACCACCAGAGGTCGCCTACTTTGTTTGATTTCGCGAATTTTACTTTGTTCCTTATTTTACTTCTTGCTTACCGAAAACCATTGTTTTCGTCTATGGTCAGGTTTCTTCACTTTAAGTTAACTTAAAACTTAAAAGAAATCATAAATTACTTCAACCCGCGTGACCAATTCGAATTAGGTTTTGTTTTCTATAAGTGGCAACACTGAGAAAAGTGAGGTTGCTGTTATTAGCGTATATTTGTCATTGACTTTCGTGGCAGTAGGTGTTTTGTTGTGTTAAACCACTTTGTAAATCGCGGGAATTACATCCTCGAATGATTTAACACACAGCACTGTGTTGTTACCAACAGAGTACAATGTGTTGCCTATACGGCGGGGTCACATGGATTAAAATCATTAATTGTGATTTCCCTGTATATAATTGTTACTATGTTACTGCAGCAATAAACTGAAAGTTAAAGCAAACTTAAAGTGAAGAAACCGGGCCTTAGTGATACTTTTACCTTCCAAATATCTTCTAAATATGTAGATCTTTCCTTTCAATGTTTTTGTAGCTTTTGTAGATTTACATTCTCCATCTTTCTCCACCTAATTTTTATTCCATTTTCTTCATTTATTACTACTGCAAGCAGGAAAGGATACAAATACATCCTTGACTTACTCTCTTGTAGTTTAATGCCCTACTTCATTACTATTATAGTTCTACATAATTTTCTTATTTTCGTAAACGCCCAATCAAATCAAAGTCTCTACAAATTTTGTTGTAGAAAGCTAAATAAAAAAGTACTTTATCAGTCGTAAATTTTATGGCCGCCTACTTGAGCCAAAATTAATATTTGTTCCAAAAATTCCTAAATTCAGTTAGTTTAGATAAGAGCAAAAACTAATTTTGTAATTCTCGATTGATGGTATTCATAACCTTGGACCTGCAGTTCATTCTACGTCCCCAATAGACTAAAATAGAAAGTTTCGCCGTCATGGGAAACGTCGCCGACAAGTAAAAGCGGTTACTCAATATTGCTAATAGACAGAGAAGTCGCATTTATAGTCGACGATTTCCCTTTCTGAGACGAACATGAGCGGCTGTGGCATTTCCTGCGCCTATCTCCGTCGATGATGGTCGGTCTGGTCTACAACATCACCGACACTTTCACTGGCTTGTTCCGCCGTCTTGTTCCGTGTAACGTTAAACTAGCCCGTAGATGACGTGTGCCGCAGAATTTCTAGTCACGACGAACCGTGTTAACCGTTTCTTACTTTCACTGTTAACTCTTCCTTATGGCCTGCCCGCCGTTGGCAGCACAATGACATGGGTCTCCACTAATGAACGAACTTACTTTCATTATTTCTTTTTACAATTAAATTGATCCTCCACTATCCTTCATTATTTCTTTTTATAATTAAATTGTTCCTCCACATCGTACATACGACTACTTCATTCTACTTATGCATTTTTAAGACGTTAGAATAAAGGGACGTACTGTACTTGGTATTAATCAAATACATTAATCAAATAAAAAAAGCTGTCATATTAATCATAGAAAAGAAGTTTTGATGTTGTATCGTGTCATAATAAATACTTGCGTGTATGAAGTCCTAATAGTGTGTCAGACAAGCAAAAATCTAAGACCTTGTTTGAGCCGTTTTTTTTTCGTACTCCAAGTCTCCTATTAATAAATTCATCTGGTTATCATAATTGAGGTCAATTAATAGTCACAACAGTCGCGATGTGGAGCGCAGCAAAGTATTTTTCTTGATAAAGACTGATTGAGACGCAAGCTCAAGAGCAAAACGCATAAATCTAAGCTTTTACGTGTTAACATTTCTTCAACTGCGACTTCTTTAACCTTAACCGTTTTAGAAAATTTGTTCTTAAAAAAAATAATAAAATAATCATTATATGGACAAGTAATAGTAAATATTAGTAAATGAAACACAGGTGTACACAAGTTTTAGATACACATCAAGGAGAGACATCTATTTAAATTTTAGTTTAATAAGGAGTGCATTCTTTTCAGAATGCAACCTGAAATTTTTTTCCAAAATACATAGGTGACTTGCTGAAGAAAATTTCATGCTCAATAACAATCTAGAATAACAGTGGGCAACTCCCGGTCCGCGAGACCTAAATCAATTTTTTTTATAACATAAACGGCGAATATTAATAAAAACCAAAATGTGAAACAATAAAAAGGTATACTTGACGATTAACTGATGTGGCCCGCAGACCAAACATGGTCACATTCTGGCCCCTTTTTTTTACAAAAGGTTGCCCACCCCTGATCTAGAACTTTGTTTGTGGCTTCCACGTCACAGTTTTTCTTTTGCCGACGTTTCGGCTATTGTTACAAAAGGACGTCATCGGGGCTGCTGCACTCTTGTTGTTGTTGTGCTGCTAATGTTCTCATTGCTGTTGCATCGTGAAAACTGATTGTGCTGCGATCTGCTTTTTTTATTGGTTTGGTACGGTCGAGGGTTATGTTCAAAACGCGCACGCATGGGGCTCGACGATTGACCAGTGAATAGTATATTCCAGTTGTATATTTTTTAACGGGCGTTCAAAAAAAAAGCGTCACGACAAAGCTCTGAACTTGCTTTTATTTTCTAAAGGCACGTCTTAGCTTAGTACGTATTGTTGTGTTAAGGCTAGTGATGCCGTAAATGGACAGAGAAGATCGATTCTTAAAAATCGATTTTTTTCAGTTTCCGATTCTCAACTTTCGATTAATCGCCTCTCAAATAAATCCTGAAAATCGATGCTAATTTTTTAGATAGCTTACGTATTCGATAAGAAGTTTAAGAGATATTTAATGTGTATATGAAACTGTTATACTTTTTTCGTGCGTTAATAGTGGATCAAAATATTAGGTCTGTTCGATAGCTCTGCACTTTCTACACTTTTAACACCTTCATTCTATTTTTCTCACTCCTACTTGCATTAATTATATACATCTCACTCTCTCAGGAGCGGTTAATGTAAAAAGTGTAGAAAGTGCAGAGCTATCGAACAGACTTATTAGAATAGTGTCCTACTACTTAACCGGCTTGGTGTGTATCAGACAAGGATGGGTTCATCCAAGTCGCGCGGTTATACGATGCGAGGCTTCACATTTACGTCCAAATCAAACACACTTTTTTTCATACTCAACTCAAAATTCAAGAAATTAAAAAGAACACATTCTACAAGTTTGTGGATATCTTAAAGAAAAGAATCGAATCTTCCGATTATCGACATTTAAGAATCGATTGCGATTTAAATCTAAGTTTTAAAAATAATCGATACAAAATTCTGGCAATAATCGATTCTCAGCTAATCGATGCAAGAATCGGCATCACTAGTTAAGGCCTCCACGTTGGTGAAGCCAATTTTATGCAATCTTAATGCTATCTCAGGGTTTTTTGTTATTTTTCTAATTTTTTTAAAATCTTTATTTTGTTTAAATCTTGTTTGTTATTCTTATCGCTTTTTCACTTCGTAGTTTGTTATTCTTATCGCTTTTTCACTTCGTAGTTTTCTGTGACGGCTCCTGCTCCGATAATATAATTTGCAGTGTATCTCGTAGATTGGTTCTTGCTCGTAGAGTATATTTGTTGTGTGATACATTTTGGACGTAGATGGCACTCGCGAGCCTTCACATTCAAAAGTATCTGCGTCAGTGTACGTGTATGTGCGTAGGTGAATAAACAAGGAAGATTTCTCGTAAAATGAGACAAAAGACAACAGTTATTAATTTATTTTTCGAAGAATCACACAAACAAATTTAGATCATAGAAAAGTTCGGAGGTTCACAGAGTCGAAGTCTATTTGTTTGATCGGTTTTTTGCAAAACCGCCAATATACCTACTTACGTTCAGTTCCGTATCGCTACCGTGACTGATTCGTAACGTAAAGCGGAGGCTTGTGGTAATAAAGCCGAACCGGGGACTTTAACTTACAATAGCTACGCGCCGCCCTCTCTCGTTCATTTTCCGAACTCTTCACTACTACTTACAGCTTCCTTCTAACATCCATATTGTCATAACATCGTTAAATCACTTTTTCTAATTATTACAATCCTAAGCTTATTTTTTATGTATATACATTTCAAAAATTCTAAATATTTATTTATACTAAATATGTAATTCTAAAAATATTTACACAAACTTAAAATATTCGATAATTATACTTGAAATCAACAATGTCACAAACAAACACAAAATAATACATTACTCTCAATTTTACTTTATTATTTACAAAATTGTTTCTTTATGAAAATTAAAAAAAAATACATGCTGTTCATAAACACCGCAGTATGTTGCAACTTTAAATAACTGCGAGCTGTCAACAGCATTAACTGTCAAAGGCTTGGTTTACATGTCCGTGACATTTATTTAGAAAATAAATCAATGAATGTGTCATCTAATTAATTGCATTCTGTACAGTTACGACGCGACATGAAATTTGCACTTGACATAAATAAGTCTACTTGATAACGGTTTTTTTTTAACGCACTTTATAATTTAATATAAGTGTTCAAGTTTCTAAATGTGTGGGTATGGTTGCCTAGCTCACTGTCATCATGGAGAGGAGAACGAGCGGTTATCAGTTTTATAGAAACTGTTATCCGTTTTAATAGAGAATGTTATCTATCTGTTTAATAGATACTGATAACGTTTTACGTCTTTATATAAATTTTCTCTCTCTC
The DNA here is from genome assembly GCA_958336345.1 of Dorcus parallelipipedus. NCBI lineage: Eukaryota > Metazoa > Arthropoda > Insecta > Coleoptera > Lucanidae > Dorcus > Dorcus parallelipipedus. The sequence continues at coordinate 41,630,663 of OY284482.1, read as the reverse complement.
GTATGCCTTCTAACACCATCTCCCTCCATATCTTCCTTGGTATTCCCTTTTTTGCATCTGGTTCTTTCCGTAATTTATTTACTTAATGACCACTTATCTCAAGGAGAGTCTGCCATTCATCATTTTTAGCATGTTTTCCAATTTCTCTTCATTCTGCATATTTCTTCGTAAGCCCTTATTTCACAATCCTCACAAAACTCAAAATTCATCTTAAGACTTCTGTTAAAATATTTTATTTAATAATCACGTCTTACATCGATCTAAAATGTTGTTGATCTAACAGTGTTTTATAGTCTAACCATCGTAATTATTGATTTGAACAAGTCGAGATTACAAAAATAACTTTTAGAAGAACATTTAAAATTTTTCTGATATTACTTGTTACACAAGCGACGCCTTCACCAACCACCGCGACAACCTTCGCAGTATCCAGGAGAAGTATTGATGGAAAACTGAGTGATAAAAAAAAATCGCGCGTAGGATAGGATAGTTTTATGAACACCCAACTGCGTGGCCTGTTTCTAGGAAACGCAGGAAAGCTCAAAGCGCCGGCTAATTGGCAATTCTAGAAGTTTTGTATCTATAGAAACGAATTGTGAATCATTGCGAAAGCGATGGCTCTGTCTTTTTTCTATGCAGACAGAAGGTATCAGGTTTTATTCTATCGGGAAGCAAATGCGTAATAACCGTGGTTATATAAGATCAGGAAAATACCACGATTAATTACAGTCGATCCTTAATTTTTTGTCCTTCTACAGATTAAATTCCTAAAGCAGACTTTACACGAGTTGCGTTCGAAAATTATACGTCGGATGCATCTGGAGCGTATGACCTCATCTTTCTCCATCACGATTTTTAACCTATTTTGTATCTCGCTCATCCATTAAAAAAAAAATCTTGTGTTTATAGTGTTTCCATGACAACAGGCGATCTTTCACATCCCACATTTAAGTAGGGTGTAAAAAGATCGCCTGTTGTCATGGATATAATATAAACACAAGATTTTTTTAAAGGGCGAGATACAAAATAGATTAAAAATCGTCAGTGAGAAAGATGAGAACATATGCTCCAGATAACGAGCGTCTAAATAAAAACCTGGTCAAGTAGGTTGTGATTGAGAACTTATCCATTGCATTTACATAACAGGATTACTAAATGTAGCCTACTTGACCAGGTTTTTATTTAGACACTTGTTACATCCGACGTATAATATTCGAACGCAGCAACGGATGCGATGCAATGCAATGAACATTGCACATTTGCTCACGGCTTTATATTTAAGCTATTTCTGAGTAGTTGCAATGAAAGGTAGCAATTTCTGAAAGTAAATATTTATGGTGCCTCATATTTGAGTGATCTTATTGTGGTTAACTAACAATTATTGTTCACACACATTTGCCAATGCGCATACGCATGATAAAAATTGCTTCTTGCTGCAATATAAATTGCATCCTGTAAAGACTGCTTAACTGAACTCTGAGCTTGAAACTCGGAATAAAAGAGTTTATTTTCGATTTCGGAAATGAAATCCGCTCTTTTTTTTAATTTATTGTTTACTTAGTTTTGACATTTTTAATCCACTTGACATTGTTCAGGTACCTATATCATCCAGACGGTGCTTATGTATGTTTATTGTTGTTGCTTGTGGCGGATAACGCAGATAGGCGATGTTTTTTTGGCACACGTCAAGTTCAAAGTCGCGCTCCGAATTGTTTGCTTCACGTTCGCCGAAATTGCGACAGTTTTAAGCCGCGATTAAATCAACATTGCAGCAGCGTTGGTCCTCCTTATCAGGCTCGAGGTGCTTACTTGCGATATGCTGACCCAAATAATACAAATTGACGCCGAAATTTATTATTACACGAGATTTTGTCGCGCATAGATAAAAGAAGGTTAATAATAGATAATAAGTGTCTCGACATTTTGAAATTTTGAAATTACGCAGGATGATCAAAAGCAGTTTTGGGCTGAAGGAATTTGTTTAGGAACTCGATCGGATGATTTATTTTATTAATTCAGTAGGACACCTTTGAGACGATAGTCATAGGCGTTACACATTAGAATATAGAATTTCACTTTGAATTTTATTCAGTTACGAAATTTCTGAAATAGATATTTTATTCGTACCTTAAAAAGGTGAATATCATTGGTCAGTAACGATTCATTTATTTCGTTATATCTTGCAGCATAACGAATAGTTGCAAGTATTGCCAAAATGCAACAGTTGTATCGAAATGGAAAGTGAAATTCAAACAGTGTCGAAAGAAACGTTCTATAATCGTATGAAATCTTTAATAATATAATTTTAAATTTAACAATTTCACAATTTTCATTGATTGAAGTGAACAGGCAGTTCTCAATCTGTTCGGAACTGTACCGCTCATGCGCCCTTGCTATGTAGTGTTCCAACAGGGCGTTCTCGTATTATCAGTAACTGAGAATATACAATTTCGTGTTTCAACGATCTGGCATTTAAAATAGGAACACATCTGAGATAATTCCACAAATACCTGCAAAGAAGCAAGTATTTTAAATTCCATTAGTATAATAATTACAGGTTCTGTAAACGTTCCAACAAAAGATATTTTCAGAATCGTTCAAATATGAACGTAGTGTTAGTTAGAATGTATTCTTCTTCCTGATTTTAAACACAAATTTATCTACGTTACTTAACTCATCTTATGCAACGATCCGAGTTCAACTTAATTCGTATTTGAAATTTATTATAAACGAGAAAGTTCATTAAGTCGCAGTCAGCCTCAACTTCTTTATTTCGCCGGCATTGTTGATAATAACCATGAACAATTAGAATTGCATGCCAAGACTGAGCACATTACGCAAGCTGCTGAATCGATCTCACGTCAGCACGTCAAAAGAGTTTCAAGGCGTCGAAAGTTACACCATTTTTTGATTTTTTTCTAAATTATTAAATTAATTATCGGACGAAACTGAAATTTTGCGGTTTCTGACACGAAAATCTCTTCACGCAAGTCGGAGGATAAGGTCCTGTCGTCCCGGCTCTCTTTAAATTTGATTGTCTTCATCCTCGCTCATCGCCCTTGCGTATCAAGACATGACTCGGATTTAAACGTTTTTATGCCGAATGAAAATCGTTTGCAAGGAGAAGGAGATTCCCACTTAATTTACTAACTTTTAAACAATCAACACTGTTAACAGTGAGCTATATTTATTTGAATTAAAAAAAGTATTAGTATTAATATTTTTATAAATGACGCTTTTCTAGACTATTCGCTAACAATTAACATTTATAAAAGTTGAACAATCTAGAGACCTTTAAGTATGTAGATAAAAATGGAAAAGACATTTTTATATTGTTTGCCATAACCATATTGATTTTTATATACGATTGTAATTCTTTGTGGTTTCTTATTTGATATGTAATTGAAAATATCGACTCTTACATCTAGCTTGGCCTTATAAAATGTATCTGTTTTTCTTGCATAGAAATCTCCTCTTGTTTCAAATAGTTAAACATGTACAGTTGCGGCCAAAAAATTTCGGATGTCACTGTCACTCATCTCACGTATACATATAGGAATTCCTTAACGTTCCTCAACTTTTACGTCAGTGGAATGACAGTGACATCCGAAATTTTCTGTCCGCAACTGTACATACCTTGTGAATAGTTAAAATGTTACGATTAAAACTGAATACATATTGTAGTCATTTATGGTAAAATATGACAAACCGATGGGACGATTTCATGCAGTTTTAGGACGTTTTAAAATAGCGCGCCACTAATACATATTTTATGAAAATAAATAGCGCAGACCCTATCCGTGAGGAACTAAGGAGACACAGTTTTAGCAGAACACGCGAGTCCCATGTGTCGCCCTAATTACGATGGGAGATAGTCATCTGGGTTATCCTCAAGGCATTTAATAGAAGTTCGGGGATGTTCGTGTCATAGTAAAAATTAAAATAAAATATTTTGACAGTTGTACGTGATAGTAGATATTAAAAGAAATTAATTCCATTTCATTTTTTTAATATGATTTAATATGACCTTTCAAACTTTATTAGTGAAACTCGCGAAGAAATTATAATGTAGTAATAAGTGAGAATAAAATTTAGTTTTTCGACATTTTAAAATTTCACTTAAAAAATAAAATAAAAATGAACTTCCCAGAATCAGTGTAGGAAGTAGTGTTAGCTAGCGATTCGTAAGTTGATTCGTGGAACTGCTGATTCGATTCAGGGAGCCGAGACACTGAATCGATTTATTAACACTGAATCGCATCAATGAGTCGACACTCAGAATCGATTCAGCGAATCGACAAACTGAATCGAATCGGTGAGTCGACACACTAAATCGAAACAGTGAGTCGAGACACTGAATCGAATCAATGCGTTGGGACACTGAAACAAATCAGCAAGTAGAGATTCTAAATCGATTATCGATTAGTGAACGTAATTAAATTAATTTAAATTTCCGATCAGTTCCGGAATTTCGACAACTTCTTTTTTGGGATCTTATGTTTTATTATTTTTGTTGCGTTATGGGAACATATTAGACGACACTGTGAAGAAATGTAGTAATTAGAAAGCTTGAGGAAAAGTAGGAAAAAACAAAGTGCATAATTCTTCTTTCTGTAACAGTATATTTTGAAAGATTCTTTGCATTAAATAGAAGAATTCAAAAATAAACGAAATTTGATAAAAGTAAATATTTAATAAACGTAAGTACATTTTTAGAATGACTTTTTCACGAAATGAACACAAACGAACAAAAACAAAAATACTTAAAAAAAGCCGACAACCGGTAGGTTATAACTTATACTAACTTATCCAATAACAATTGATTTCTAATATTTGAGTTTTTATGTTGTGACAATTATAAAAAGTTAAGAATGTTAAGAAGCATAAATATAGTTTTGAAATTAACAGTCACTTAACCATTTTTTTGGATACGTGACATTTCTAAATATGAACGAAATTTGAATTTTTTTTTCAAATTAAGAAAAATCAAGTTTATAATCTTTACCTATGCTGTGTAATAGCTAAGTCACAAAATCTTCTTAGAGTTCTGCAATTGGTTTCATGTTGTGTGTACGGCTTTTTTAACAGCACGCAATGAATTAATTACTGACTGAAAAAAAAACATATTTTCAAGCGATTGCATATTTTGAACATGTTTAAAGTTTTAACAAATTAAGGCGAATTTATCTGACATAATTGACATATTTTTTTGTTAAAATTACGCTACTGATTATACTTGGCAAGAGTTGCACATCATCCACATGATTTTCAGGATAATTGAAATTTTTCAGAAAATGATTCTGAAAGTGTTATACAAGCAAAAACCGTGAATCCAACGGCGTCGGCCGTTTTACGCAACGGCCGATCTTGTGAATGTAGGGCGTCGCGTCACTCCAGTTTGTGGTGCAGGAGCTCGAGGTCAATGCCCGTCCTCAAGCGACCGTGCCGCGGCGAGCCTCTCCTGCGGGCCGAACCCGAACGCGCTCCGGGGATATCCACGCTTTTCGGGATGGACCGTTACGTTTTGATGCATATGGAACGCGCCTCATTAGCGTTGCATGAGTTCCGAAATTTTAGAAAGGACGGCGCATAAATATTCGCTGACCGACGGAACTATAACGGTCCTCCTCTCTCGCAGAACGCTATTGTTCATCGGCGATTTTGCGTGGAATTCGTGCGAGTACACTGACATCCACAGAGCTTGTCACATTCCCAAACGTTAACTTTTTTTTTTGTTGTTTTTTTTTTACACACATTAATTTATTTTACTCTGAAAAATAAAAAGAAAATACATTTTCGTTCAATATGACGATCCTTATAAAATTTGGTGGTATTTAAGTCTTAGGCATAAAAAACTGCATTTCTTATTTCAGCGTTTTCTCGTCAGTACTTTCCATTTGATAATTCTTTTACGAATTTTCAGACGATTTTAATCCCATGTAATCAAGTTAACTACCTTTTGTTTCTTGTAGATTGGCCGACACTGTATGATAATTGTGTGTCACTACAAACAAATATAACCAAATTCTACAGTTTGTGCTGGAAATTGTGTAGGTACCTACCCTACAAAATAAAGCTACTGAAAGAATCCATGTCACAGAATACGGCAAAAATATTTAAAGTATACTAATTAATAAATTAGAATGAATTAAAAATGTATGTACCATAAAATCGTATGCAATAAATTATTGCTCTTTCAACGCGGCGCGGCGCAGCGTGACATGGACGCCAGTGTTTTCAGATTGGGCGAAATTTCGTCATTTGGGCTATTTATTTATTTAAAATCGATTTGACGATTGGCGTAAAGTTTTTGGTACTTTTCCTTACTTCAATTTCTGTTTAAAATATTTAAATACATCACAAAAGCACTTAAGGATCTACGATGATCTAACTACACATGAACAAACACCGTTTTCTATTTACATTGATAACAAGCAGTGTTGGGCAAGTACACGAATCTTTTACTCGAATTTTGTACTTAAGTACAAAAGTACTCTTTTTTGAGTACTTGTAAGTACTTTTCGTTTGGAGGACTTAATACTCGTACTTGTTGAAAACATTAGAGTATACTCGTAAAAAGTACTCGTCAAGTTGTGACCTTTTTACGAGTACGGGATTCCCGAATTTTCTTCCATATTTATTCTCCCTCCGTCCACTATTTCACGTCCGCTGATCGTTGAAAGCTGACTCCGATTGGCGAGTAAATATATACCTATACGAATTAAAAAGATATATAAGGCATTAAGAACATTTAATTACATGTAAACGTAGTACCTTCTATTTATCCAATGGATCTTTACAATTACGTCATCAATTTTTACGCCCAAATCGACAAACGCGTGCATTTTCTTTTAACTTGCATTGATAACGTGATGGTAAAAATCCATTGGATAAAAAGTACAAAACACGCAACTTAAAAAAATTAGTTTTGTTTTATATACCGTTAGGAATGGATATATTTTTATTTGTTTTGTTTGATTAAAGATGTTGTCTGATTGCATAAAAGCAAAAAAAATAAATAAATAGTTTTGTTTTATGTATCGTTAGGAACGGAAATATTTTTATTTGTTTTGTTTGATTGAATTAAAGCTGTTGTCTGACTACAGAAAAGATTTTTTTTATACTGATTTGTATAATTAAAATATTGGTATTAAGAAAAAATAAAATGCAAATTTTTAATTAACATAGTATAATTTTAATAATAAATACGAGTACTCGTACGCGATTACTCGAATTTCTGATGTTTTTTCGAGTATGACTAGTACTTATACTTTTTATCGTTACAATACCTACGAGTACCGTACTCTTAAGTAAAATTTATTGATACTCGTACTCGAATTTCCGCAAGTACTTTTTTTTAGTACTCGTTGCAGGACTGATAACAAGTATCTTTAAGATTGAAATACCTATTGTTGAAAGACATCTTTAAAAAGATAAAGCAGACACTTAAAAGTGATATACACAGGGTGGCACATTAGTGTGACATATAAAAATTGTAGAACTCTAAAGATCTATGTTGTAAAAACATAATCAAAGATACCCTGACGTTCTACAAAGGAATGATTCAAAAATGTAATTTTTTTAAATTGATATGTGACAGTTTCATTTAAAGGGTTAAGGCGAAGAAGAAGCAGATTAAAGTAAGAAAGAAAGTACTAAAGATTTAATATCTCCCTGCCGTAAGCAAATCAATGAAACAAAAATCCTCCGATCAATCCAATTACAATAAAAACTATATAGAATATATACAAAAGTGCAGTATGATCACGACTGATCAGTTAAGGAAAATTAAATTCTTCAACAGGGCTGCAGTCAAGAGGGCGATTTTAACAGTCTTTAATAATTATAATCCTAATATTCAATTTACCATTGAAAGAGAAACAAACAGAAGTGTTCCTTTTTTGGACACGAAAGTTACACGCTCACAGAACAATACAATCATTATTGATTGGTATACTAAACCCATTAGTTCTGGACGTTATATAAACTTTCATTCCTGTCATCCACACAGAATAAAAATTAATATGATTTTAGGATTAAAAAACCGAATAGAAAAGATTTCTCATCTCTCCTTGTTGATAAAAAATCTTCATAAACTAAAAAACATTCTTTTAAAGAATAGTTATCCTAATGCAATGCTCAATAAATTAATTTTCAATACTCGGCAAAGAATAGAACCCCAATCACAAGATAATAATAATTCAAGATAAAATGATGGTAATAAAGTTTTCAGATCATTAAAATTTATTCCTAATGTTACATCTCGACTAATAAAAGTAATTAAGAACAAAAACATTCATATTGCAACAAAAAATTTATTAACAATTAAGGCCTTATTTACTAAAGTTAAAGATCCTTTTGACAAACTCCAACAAATTAATTCTATTTATGAAATTCCATGTCTTAATTGTGATTCTGTTTATATTGGACAAACATCCAGAACTCTTCACTCCAGAATAATCTCACATAAAAGTGCTATTAGAGTCAGACCTTCTGCTTGCTCTTTATCTGAACATGCCAATAAACAGGACCATCACATCAATTTTCAAGATGCAAAAATACTTGATATTGAACCTAATTTGAATCAAAGAACTTTTATTGAAATGTGTCATATTTTTAGCAATAATAAAAGCATGAATAAAAGAACAGATATTGAGAAACTTAGTTGCATTTACACATATTTACTAAATTTTAAAATCATTTCTAAAAATTCTTAATCTAAAAAAAAAAATAATTTATAACATCATATTGCTTTGTCTCAAATAAACAAATTTACTGTCAATTCAATTTAGTGTCAAAAATAATTTGTCAACAAAAAAATTTTTAACTTGAAATTAACTTCTTTTCTTACTCATTAAGGAGTAAGTAAAAATTTATATTATTAACTAATTGTTAATTAGTACCATGTTTTTGTGGAAACCTTGAAAAAGGAAATAAAATTTTCCGAAAGCTCGGTTAAACTTTAAAAGAGTATTAATTACCGCCCTCTTGACTGCAGCCCTTTTGAAGAATTTAATTTTTCTTTAGAATATATACATATAACCAAAAAGTTTTATGATGAAATTGGTTACGAAAAGCAAAAAATTAAAATCGTAATTATTTTGACAGTTGTCAAAGCATACTGTATCTGTAACTTTTATTCGAAAGAATTCCAAATGAAAGAGGGCGCACATTTTTAATTATTGTCTGTCACTTGACCTGTCAGTATTTCTTTTAAATCATAATTTGTCCAAGAACTTCGAAACATTGAACTGTAGTGTATTGTACATTAAGTTAAAAAGACAGAAAATTCGAGGAATAACAAATCGAAAAAATAATACGTACTAGCAAGTTATGTAAAAAAATATATCTTTGGGAATACTTTACGGAAGTATTTTAGGTCCCCTGCTATTTGTAATATTTGTAATGCAAGTTATGCGAAGAAGAGCGTAGTAAATCAAAAATTTAAAAGAAAATGAAAATAATATTTGCAAAGTACAAAAGAAATTAAAAGAAACAAGCAGTACAATAATTAACCTGCTTAACTCATCGGAATTAAGAAAAAATTGAACAAAGTGGAGATGAGGATTTTATTTGTAAAATCATTGTCTATGTTATTTTTTTATTTCTGTACTATAAATATTTTTAAGTTATAATAAATTTCAAATTTCTTTACTTCGTAATGCCGTTGGAAGTTTTGCAATTTTTTTTTGAAGTCTGGCTCTTTATTTCTATTTATAGAAAATATTCGATCTCATTTGTTACTTTGTTATAAATAATATGACCTTAAGACTTTAAAGAATCTTTTACATATAAATGTGATTGCATTATTTGCCCATTCAAAAATAGGATTCTCCCATTTACTTACTTTAGTAAAAAAAAGAGTACAACTTTGACAACTGTCAAATCAATTACATTGTACGATTTATTAAAGATTCTTTTTGTGATTTTTATCGCGACCCCTTGATCTGAACATTTTAAGATAGTATTAGATGTTGTTTTATTATTTCAGAAATTTACATTTATTTATTTTTTCGCACGTGCAGTTAAAATTATCTTTTTAGAATTATTTTTTCACTGCCTTGGTTAAGTTTAATTGCCTGGTAAAAATAAATGTTCTTAACAATTTGTAGGAACGTACGTAGGAAATTAATCGTTAATTAAATTGCATTAAACTAAAATGGAATTCGGGCTAATATTTCAAATAATGTACATAATAAAATTAGTTAGAATTAAAGAAAAAGTAGAATATAAGAAGCCATAATTTTTTATGAATATAACAATTCGCTCTATCATGTTTTCCGTACGCCATTTTTGCCCTTGGGTGCTTGATGAAATTGGGTCCCTTACACTACTCAACTTTTTTTTTGATGAACTTTGTTTTGATTCTCGCAGGTACAGTCCTAGAACCGTCAAGAGCATGCGCATAATAAAAAACTGAACGTTTTTATGTTATGCGCATGCTCCGGACGATTCTAGGAGGTTCTAGAGCTGTTGGTTCCTTGAACCAAAACAAAGCTACTGTTATGAACGGACTTTGGACATTTCATAGCTACATAATCAATTAACGAATGCTCTGCTTTATACTTTCTGTGAATTAGGTAACACTTCAATTAGTTTATCCTGTTTCGATTCGCTGTTATTATAATGAGCACACTTAGCTGTCGAATAAAAATGTTTAAATTTCGCATCCGGTGCTGCTTTTGCAGAGGTTCCCACTAGGACCTGTGAATAATTTTCTATACTTGGGCCACTCAACCGACGGAGTGGTCACGCGTTGCCCTCGTGGCAAGGACACGGAAAGACGTATTTACACCAAACAGTACGCAGTAATTATTTTGCTGGCCTGAGTTGGCTCGCAGGGCGGAGGTTGCCCACCGTTGGTCTAGTGTAAATTGGGTTCACAGAAACGACAATCATCGCAGTTTTATTGCACCGTGCGTTGGGTGGCTGGGGTATAGTGAATTCGATTTTTTTCTGCACAGATCACAACGAATTTTCGAGATCTCCCTGGAAGCTGATGGCGTCAGAATGTAACAGTATTAAATTTGTTCGTTACATAAATTTTGAAACTGACACGCCGCTCCGAAAACCAAAAGCAGAATTGCTGCAAAATTAGGTTCTAACTCTGGTTCTGTCGTCTCGGCCTTCAAAATATTGACTTAAAATTTACAAGAATGTAAGAGAGAAAAATTCCAAGTTACTTTGATGAGGTAATTTCTTCTCCATTCGCAGATAATGGTGATGCACAAGCCTACTGCCGTAATTACAATGAGGGCACATAGTGCGATCCAAACTGTAGTGTCGAACGGCAAGGTGAAAACGTTGGTAATGTAAGACAATTTTGATTGACGAAATACAAATTTGGATTTGGTCGGTGTCGTCATTGCAATGTAATCGATTATTGATACACGGTCGGACGTTAAAAAGAGAGCAGTACCTGTATGCAAATTGAAAGACATTTTAATTAATACAAATACAATAATAGAGAATTCCAATTTCAAAGATTTTATTGCTGAGATGGTAGATATAACAAGAGACGACACAATGACCAATTTCTATTACCTACATATAATGGCATAGCTAATTGGCCAGGTTCCTACCAATATCGCGCTTTTGACGAAACTGTAGATACTACCAATATGGCGCAACTGACGTAGGTAACCTTTGTTCACGAGATGGCATGGTGTCTCCCTAGTACCTGTCAGGTAAAAGTCATTTCAACTATTTTCTGCATATTTACAACTAGTCTATTAGCATTGAACCGATTTTCTACTAAATGTTTTATTTGTATGGAATTGGCGTTCGTCTTTTCACACCTTTCTGCTAGTGTTATATCATCTGAATATAAGTAATGTAGTGTGACATGGTAAACAACTAGGTAAGTCGTTTATAAAAATTACGAACAGTTATGGTCTCAGTATAGATCGTTGAGGGACACCTTCATCCATATTTATAATGTTGCTTTTTTCCGTTTTGAGTTTAACGTATTGCTTTGAGTTCATAAGATAGGAAGCCATTAATTTATGCCCAATGCTTCTAGAAGCCATTATATTCAAGTCTTTCTGAACCCTCGACCCTGACGTAAATGAGAAGACTTGATTTATCAACGACTCCTCTTTTCGGCTAGGCTTCTTCAATACTTGCTTGTTATAATTATGTCACATATAATTAGTAATTCCCAAAGTTTTAGGTTACATTCGCTTGCCTCCAAGAGAAAAATGCCAGAAATATCTTTTTTTCTTTTTAATATTAATCCTGTCCTATTAAGAAGAAATTTTAATTGATTTAATCAACCTGGAGTTGCGACTTTTACGGCTGAAATTGTTTTAACTTCTGAAGCTTGACCTTGGCGGTTTGGTAGTGAAACACCCAGTATAATGTACATTGTACATCATATACCCCCCCCCAATATTGGCTAAAAACTGCTGCCAGTAATTGATAACAATCTTCTTATCCGTGTCAATCATTTTTCTCTGTTCCCTTCTATTCCTTGCTAGTTGTTTTGCCTGTATCCAGTTCAGTCCCTTTGATCTTAATATTTTAACCATCTCCTCATTCCACGTCTGTCTCGGTCTTCCTCTGGCGTGGCGTTTTCTTGCATCTTGTCCCATTTCCCAGGGAGTCTTCACTTGGTTATCTTCCTTCATCATTGTTATATGTCCACACCATCTAAGTTGTTGTGTCTCATTTGTTTGTATTATCCCCGTCCCTCCTAGTTTTCGTCTAATTTATCTATCTTTGTTACTCCTTCTACTTTCCTTAAAATTTTCGCTTCACACGCTTCAGTTTCACTTCTCATCTTTCCTGTAATAATCCACGATTCATTTCCATAGATCAGCACGGTCTCATCTTATTTCTTTTAGTACTGATCTCCTTTTTGCCGAAGAATGTTTTATACAAGGTTTTTACTTATTTATCTAACGACCCATCTTCCGATATAAACCGCTACCAAGTATTTTATACTATGGTCTTCGTATGGTCTCACTATTACATGTATTTTCCATTTGTTCTTGCCTTCTGGCTACACTCATTTACCTTCGTTTTCGCCGTGTTAACTGTCAGATTGTATTCCTTTGGTAGTTCGGTCCATACACTGATTTTGATCTTTCGTATTTCCTATTGTTACGGAAATAATCGATGCAACAATCCCAATAAAATTAAAAACTACGAAATTTAATTAAAATCTAAAATTCTTCCCCCGTCACGCACTGGCTTGGATGCAACTCAAGTTAGTTGTTTATTTTATTTGTTTATAGCAAGTTTTCCTGTATTATTTATTGCGAGCTTTGTTTCAAGAGCAATCCGCCGTCAATTGCGGCGTACTTAATAAATAATAAAAAAATAAAAAAAACGTGAACGCAATTTTATTCAACTCGCTCATAAATTACGCCTGCAATTATTATTAATAATCATTAATTAGCGCAGTGTTACAACTCCGCATAAATATTGGAATTATTATGAATTTGAATAAGTAGGTCAGTATTGATTTTGAGATCATTGCACCGCACCGGCTCTATCCATTAACTCGGACGTTTTACGAGCGCGGGCTCCACTACGTATGGACATTTTTCAATTTGCGCGATGAGGTGTTCCCACCTTATTACAACTCCAAGTTCCGTCTCCAGGTTTTTTACCATTTTAATTAGAACCGTGCATAATTACAGTTGTTATTTTTGCCTCCGGTCGAGAACGCTTTGTTCGAGTCCGAGTCGACGGTTCACTGAAAATTATAATTGGCGAGAATTAATAATCGCAGAAAATGTATATGTACGTACATATTACAATAAGTTCGGAATAGTTGAGCAAAATCTGGGATTTTTAACTTACGAGGCCTTGTTACAATTTTGCATTTTGTAATTTGCCTTTTTACATAGATTTTATTGTAACATTGTAAATGGTGTTTAGAGTGGTAATAAATGCATGCCATTGAAGTGTATTTACTGTTCGACAAAGTACAGTAAAGCTTCGGTAATCCAGATCAATTAAAACCTAGGTTATCCGAATTAGTGAAAAATCTGGATTATTGGAACCTGTTTAAAATTGGTAGAAAAGCTATTGTAACAATTTATAACACCACCAGCATCCTTCAAATAAATGTTGTTCTTTGGCTGTTGTGTGTATTTGTGCTTGCCACTGTTTCAATTTTTACGATTCTAATAAATACTTTTATGTAATTAAATCGTTAAGATCACATACATATATCGTACTTCCAGAACGAAATTAAAGATGAATGCTATTATTTTAGCCACCTGTTGGATACTTGGTTATGTACGTCACAGGTCACGTGGGTTACGAGATTAAATGAAGACCCGATATAAAATATTCAAGCTTTCACCTGTACATGAAAATCAAAACACGTATTACATTAGCAACTCTTTATTTTTCTACGTTACTTCCTTCAACACATACACTTTTTACATCTTTTTCTAGTTGTGCCATACCTTCAGAAAAAAAAAAACCTTCAGCAACTCTGCACAATATTGTTCAACAGCTTCTTTAGGTGCTTCATTGTCATCGCTGAGCTGCTGATAATTAAGTAAAACCAAGCTATGAAAAAGGCATTTCGTTAAGTATTGATTACCATCTGCTTAAAAATCTATAACACCGGACGATCATAAACGAACGACTCAAAAAGAAATTTAATTATCTTTTTTTATTTCAGATAATGCAGAACAAACTGCAGCATGTCAAATGAAAGTTAATTACACTTATTTTTAATAAGTATGCACATGGCCCTCATTATCAATTACATAATTACTAATTGAAATCGACGCTTAAAGCATTGCTTGGCATGTCTGGAATAAGTGAGGCAATTGTATCTCGAATTCTTCGAATTCTTTGTTTAAGTTCCTCTCGATTTTGTAGCTTCTTTCTGAACACAATAAATTATTGTTGTTAGATTTTATAGTCCAGTCCATGTTTCGAGATCCTACTTTAACTAACCTGCCCCACAGTGGGCTCAAACAGATATTTAAGGGAACTTTATTCAAAAAATCATGTATTTTATTGATATCAAAAAATAACACATTTAGTTTAAGCAGACTCTTATTAAGTTGGAACGAACCCCTATTTGAATGAAAATGTATCTAGATGTTTTTTTTTTTGTGTTGAAGAAACTGAAAGAATAGTGTTTACATTCTCAGTGACTGTCATTGTCTCATTTGATTCTACGTCATTTCACAATGTTATTCAGTATTGTTTATCAATAAATATTTTTGTTTTTGCAATGTCGAACATCATCGAAGGTTTATAGATGTTTACAGTGTATTAATTTTGCTGCATCAACGAAAAAAAATGAATATTATGATGAAGCACATTTGATTTGTCTTTAATTGTCTCATATTCTAAAAGCCACATCTTTTTTTGCAAGAGTTTGCATATCATTAATTATGTATTTTGCTATTCTTAAAAATGCAATATTTTGTTTTCTAATCAAAATACGTGCCCGAACTTGCCCCTTTTCTGATTTTTTTGAATTATTGTTTGTTACAGGTAAAACGAAATACAAGAATTTATTCGAAGAGAGGTTAACTCATAAACATTTAACTCATGTAAAAATGTGAACAATTAAACGTTTTTGTGTTTAGTAAAGACAACATGACGGATTTACAACATTTAAATAGAAAAAATGAATATTTTATCAAAACTATAGAAGAAAAATGGAAAAAATGTAATCGAATCTCATCACGGTTTCTTGATGGTAATTGTTCACGATTAGAGAAAGCTTATCAATAAATAAGTATAAAAAATTAACTGTAACTTCTACTTACAATTTTTTTATTTTATTTTTACTAAGATATTACAACATCAAAATTATCTAACTACTTAAATTATTAATTTTTTGCAGCTAGCATATTTTTTTTAGCTATAATTTCTTAATATATTCTTCATTTTATAATAATAAATTATAGATATACGTAATTATGTCTTTTTTGGTCAATTTTTAAAAAGAGTGATCTTTCGTTGTTGATTCAATAATAAAGTTCTCCTAATTTACTATGTGAGACCACTGTGTGTCGTTTCAAAAAATTGGTCACAATTTTAGCTAAATACAAAATTCCAGATAACTTGATGATTAAGGCCCGATTTTACAATCGTCGGATAAGCATTATTCTTGGAATAACGTGACGTAGGTGTGACGTAGATGTGGAGGAACGTTAAAAGGATATTCAGCGATCAGCTATTCCATGCCACATACTTTATTCAATGAAAAGCCGTGTTGGGACTTCGCAATTAGTTGGTGTTTGTTTAGAAAATTAAAAATTTTGCTGTAGACTAGCTTTTCAAAAATTTTGGAAAAAACGGTAACAAGTCTGAAATTTTCGATGTTGGTACGATCACCTTTTCTAAACAAGGGAATAAGAGTTCCAAGTTTCAAAGATGTTGGAGATGTGCCTGAAGTTACTGAAAGATTCATTAGAAAGACTAATGGCTTGATGATGACATCAAGAGTGTGTTGCGGCCCTTTTGTGGAAACGGCCATCCGCACCCGAGGTATTTTTGGTTGGTAGTTTTCTAACAATGTTTATAACTTTGTCTTCCTCGATTGGTCCAAAGTACAAACTTTCATTTACAGTGCAGTAGTTAGATACATTATCCTTGAAGTGTTTCTGAATCGTGCGCCTTGCAACTGAATCCATTTGCCACTTCGAGAGGGTCAGTCAAAATGTTATCGTCATTTATACTAGCGTAATACTCGTTTTATGACTATTATTCAGATACTGTTGACTAATTTCCAAGTTTCCTTTGTTGGAATTACTGATCATGTTTTGAAAAAAGTTGTCCATATTTGCATTGCTTTATCAACAACTTATAGTCGCGACGCATAGTTTTTCGTTAACCAGTAGAGGTTCCTTAGGACATTGCCACGTTGAATAATTTCGCCCGTAATACAGCCATCAGTTTGTTTATTACGCTATTTTTTAACCTTAAGCGGACACGTTGAATTTAGATGTATTATGCCTGTTTTACATGGTATCAAATTTGTTATGAAGTGAATTCAACCAATCGACATTCACTGTGGTAGCTTATCGCTCTCACTTTGTCACCAAATTTGTACAAAAAATGTGACCGTCTAAAACAGGCATTAGGAATGTTTCCAAAAAGGTATCAAAACAGTTGACTTTAGATAATTCCCAGCGAAGGTAATCAAGGTTCTGATTAGAGAGTCATCTAGATGTCATTGTTGTGGTGGTATCGTTAGAAGTTGTGGATGATGTGCAATGCACTAAAAGGGTCCCACTCATTATCAGATTGGTCTGACGGATTGGTCCGTCCTGACTTGTCCGCCGTCCGATCCGCTAATGAATGGTAATGGGAGACAAGTCATAGATCGGTCAGAATCGGGTTGTGAGTTCGCTAGTTTGACAACCGAACCTACGACCCGACCGGGACCAATCCGTGTTCTTTTTGTAATGTGTATCATCAGTCAAGACTTGTCCGGCGACTCCAGGCCGTGCTCCAGACAACAGTTGTAAAGTCGCAGACAAAAAATTTCGGATGTCACTGTCATTCCACCGACGTAAAAGTTAAGGAATTCCTATATGTATACGTCAGATGACTGACAGTGACATCCGAAATCTTCTGTCCGCAACTGTACAATTCAACGTCGATATCAAAAAGTTAAAGTGAATGTCGTTTGAAGACGACAAATCTTTTTGGGAGGAATTTATCCTCCTACGTTAAGAAAATCCAAACCTAGGAGATATCAACCCAACACGTTTTTCCTTTTTCCTTTTTCTTTCTATTTCGAATAACAAGATTGTACCAACAGCTAAAGCAACATTTTGGGAGAATACAGGAGATATAATATGTATCTAGGGCTCACCACGTTCAGTGTACGAATAAGCTCTTATGCAGGGTTTGTGTCATGTCCGTGTATTGTGTTGACAAACGTGGATGAGTCGCATGTGGGGTCTGGGTTGGAAGTTGGGTCAGGGCTCGTGAGTGGCCTGCTTTCTGAAGACAAAGTGATCAGATATGTTTAGGTTAAATATATGACATGAAAAATCCTCTTTGAGTATTTATTTATACAATTGCTACGGAAATCGATGTTAAAGTCACCACATAGGACCATAATATCGCACAGTTCATCAGTTGTGGACAAAATAAGAGGGACAAATGAAGAATTGTTCAGTGTTACCCGAGGAGGAGGATAGGCAGTTATAATTACAATCCCTTTCTTGTTGAGTGACAATAACATTCTGCAGCATTCGATATTCATCTCTACACTGGCATCTCGGACAAAATCCAATGATTTGCAGTCAAAATCAATGTTGCTATAAATAATTATGCCGCCGCGCCGTGCAAACGAATAGGTCGGCAGTAAGAGGAAACAATTCTATAATTTGTCATATTTAAATTAGCAATGCTTTCTTGAGGAACCCAAACCTCTGTAAGGCACAGAAACGATGGCTTGTGGAGATTAAGAAAAAGTTCTAACGCACTGATTGTGAGTTTATTTGCTAATGATTGAATGTTCAAGTGGATGGCATTCAAACTGGATGTTCTGTTAAAGGAATCTTTTGGTCAACAAGAGGACAGAGTAGGATGGTCGTTGATTATAGGAAAACAGACTTTCCACCCCAAGTTGCAGCTGATTCACTTTATACTTTCTTCTGTTTTTCGGCTAAGGACACACATTCCTTCCATGTTGGAAGGTGCCGATACTAATATAATGTTCGTGGATTCTGCACATTTTTTAAAGTTTTGATACTGTAGATTGTGAAATATTACAAGCGCCTTGTATAGATAACGCTATAAATTATAATTTTTTCCGTCAGAAAAAAATTGACTCGTGGGGGATTCGAACCCTCCGACCTTGGTGTTGCTGAAACAGTTCCACGCTATTACCGCTAAGCTAACGAGTCATATTTTTACTGGTTCTAATATAAATAATAATATAAAATAACGCCAATAACTTACAAATTTCTTTCGTCGGAAAAAATTGATCCGTGGGGGATTCGAACCCTCCGACCTTGGTATTGCACAAACAGTTCCACGCTCTTACCGCTAACCTAACGAGTCATAGATTTTATTCGTTCCAACATAGATAACAATATGAGATAACGCAATAAATTATAATTTTTTCGGTCAGATAAAAAATTGACTCGTGGGGGATTCGAACCCTCCGACCTTGGTTTGTTTCGACAGTTCCACGCTATTACCGCTAAGCTAACGAGTCGTACTTTTTATTCCTCCGATTGTAGATAATAATAGCTTTGTTCGCGCAGACGCAGACGTTCCGAACTAGTTCAGAATCTTAAAATCCATACATTCATGAAAGTTGTACACTAATTGAAAGCGTTGTTAATATCGATCATTATTTCGATGGGCATTTGATTTTAGTCTGCGCGAATAGCCCTATTATAACATAATACTGATAAGTTCTTTATTTTTTGTATAAAACTAATGTTTATCCATTGATGTACCCTTTTATATTGTATACATACATACTTTTATATAAATGAAAATTTTTCTTTGCTAAACAAAAAACGTCTTCGAACCAAGTCACTTTTCTCCTTTTCATTCAATTTTTCCTAGAGTCTTTAAGTCTTTTGTTTTAATTCAGGCCTCTCCTTTTGTGCCTTCAATTTGTAATCTTCTTCTTTCTAACCCATGTGACCATACTATCTTCTTCTTTTATCATCTACTACATTAATCAAATCACAACTGAACTGACTAAGACCTCCTTCAAAAACCTTATTCGACGATTGTAAAACTGGGCCTTAATGGCTAAATTCTTTCAGTATGTTGAATAGTGAATGAATTATACCAACTTCAATTCGTACAATTCATTAATGAACATCTAGTAACACAGATCCCTGATGTATATTCGTACATATTACAACATTTAATAACTAACAATAATTCTAACAGTTTTTTTTTTAATTTGCCATGAAAATTTCTTTGTGAACCATCTTCGTCATGACAGTTGTCAATTTGACGTTTGAACGTGCAATTCCTAACCTTGCTCTCGAGGTTTCGAACTCAACAGTACGATAGGACAACACAAGAATGTATCATCTATTGTAGTAAACGAAAAACGACAATAAGAATGAGATCTGTTGTAACAATGAAAACAGACAATAAGAAAATAAGATTTACAACAAATAATCAAAATTGTGGTGCGTTCACAATAAGCATCTTGTCACGGCCATCTTCGACGCCAAGTTTTAAAAAAAAGCACTCGTTATATACATATATTTTTTCCAATCAAAATAGAATCGAACCCACCTTGCTAGTAATTCATTGAAGTGTGGTTTGAGCTGTTCAACAACGAATTAAAATTGATTTATAAACAAAAGGCATAAAGGAAGATAAGAATTGATTGATTATTAATTTTGAAAAGTTGGAATATCGTTGTATTCATCCGAGAGGGATATTTTGCCCCATTCCCATTAATTTAAAAAATGTGAAATTTTAATCAGATTGCTTCATAAAATATTCTGTGGTGTGAAATTAAACGTTAAAAATTAAGGTCAATGTTTGTTTAAACAAAAGCATCAATTTTGTTTGACATATCTTAATTGATAGGCAACTTAATTAACGTCGGTGTTAAAAACTGTTAACAGCGTTGCCTAAATCAATAAATTTGTTCGCCTCTAACTTGACTACTTAATGAGTTGATGAATTTGCTTAGTAATAGGGGTTACTCAAAAAAAAATCCAGGTCATAAATTCTACTCTCTTTTCAACACTTTCTTTATTTGTAGATTTGAATCTCTTTGAGAATTAATAAAATGTATAGGTGAATTTAATTGAAGTTTAATAAAAGAAAAAACAAGAAGAGATTGGAATGAACTCTTGCATCTTGGACAAAGAGAGCGTCGTAATTACTCGCGGAAATAACACCTCCTAGCAACAGGTGTTTCGCAGATCATGCGGAATCAGCAAAGCAATCGTAAAAAGCCACTTTCACGTTTCACGAGCGCCGTTCATTAAGTCGCGATTTTCGACCATTAGATGACGCTGGCGTCTCCGTTTTCGGGCCTGAAACGTTTGCGCTTCGCGCGACGCCTCGCCGCCGAAACTTATCGGTCGTCCTTTGCCTTGGCGGAAGTCTCGTCCTGGATTTATCATCGGCGCCGGGCATTTTTTGTGACCGCAAAAATCCGAGCGGAAACGATCGACGGGCTGCATAATTTTATTTGTTCGTTTCGATTATTTATTTATAATCACCTAGGGCTCCAGGAGGGAAGACGGAGAGGAAATTTTCCATTGTTTACGCTTGTCGAAGTCCAAAGGTTACACGCCTAAATCGACTAATCGGAATTTCGATTTTGTAATAGGTAATAATTAATCGTTGCCTGACATTATGTTCATTATTTTATAAGTAAGAAAATTGCTTCAAAAAATTTAATAAATACGTCGTCAGATGGTGATCTAAAAATAGTAAACTTGCCGTTTTTTTGCAGTGGATTTCCACAAGCGTCGGCCGGAAATTTTCCGCGTGAAAAGTGAAAATAAAATGGAAATTACATGCCGAATCGACGCTAATAAAATAAAAGTTCGAGGCGTGACATAGATTGAAATTCCTTTCATGATCTTCGAAAATAAATTGAGAGAATTCGCTTAAGGAACAGATCAAGCCAGAAACACTAGTACGTAGTATATGACGGACACATGCGTACAAATTTATTTAATTAAAATTATTTATATAAATTAAAAGCATAACGTTATTCATTTAAATATGAAAATCTTCGATTAATTTAATCAACATTTACTCAAAACGCCTATGATTATACAAATAAAATAAAAAATTGTATAGTACAGTGGAAATTAAAAAATCTAAATTAATTTTAGAGTAAAGAAGAATTTCAAAATTGATTCGTTGTATTAGTTACCTATTTTGAATCTATTTTGAAACAATTAAATGTAGAAGTGAGACAGTGAGTAAAAAATAAGACGACGTACTTACCATGACCTTTCCAAGTCTTGGATGATTTCAAATTTATACATCCTTTGGGATTGTACGCATATCCCCAAACTCGAAACGGGGAAATATATCCTGAGGTTCCGAAGAAAGAATTTATTATTCTTAGACCTTCTCGAATGGTGTACGTGACAAAATGGTGTCCTAGAAGACGGCCATGTAGAGTAATTGTTCCTGTCTATCGATTTACTAATCTACCTTAAAACTCTAAATAAAACTCAACTACTAAGTAATTAAAAACAAAAAAAAAAAGAAGGAAAAATCTTACGGTGACATTTTCAGGAATTTTATTAGTCCACAATATAAGAATAGTTTTTTTTTTTAATTTTTAGTCCAAAATTCTCGGAATATGCAATCTTTAAATTTGCTACATTCTTCAATGTTTTTGTATCACCTGTCCTAGTCAAGCTTTTTAAAACAGGTATTTTATTTCATAGTCAATAACATTTTCTCTCGATTATTTATTTTTAGATTAAAAAAATGCAAAATAGAAAGACGATAAGTGTTCTTCCTCAATCCGGTTTCACTTCCAGGAGCCATATTTTTAATGTTGTTCTTAGTGGTACATTTCTGTGAGATTTTATGTTTGCCAAAATCTTTGTCATTGTTTTCCACCATTTCAGAGACATGTTCATTCATCCTATTTTATTTTTTTATAATTTTTCAAAGCTCTTAATTTGGTGTTTCTCAAAGGCCTTTTGGTCTCGATCCTTGGCTTTCCTGTATACGTCATCAACGGCTTCATTCTATGCTTTTTACGTGCTTATTATTCCATTTAAATAATTTTAGTTATTCTACAATGCTATGGGTGTGTAGTTTCTAAGTTATCATTCAAAATAATATTTCTTTGATAATAATCTGAAAAACCCAAGACCATCTTTTTACTACTATAGAATTTTTTTACTTTCTTCATCTGAACGACTGGTTTTTGTTATAAGAAGCTCATTCATTTTCAATTCTTTCAACAAGATGGAAGATCGGAAGATGTAGTTTGAATCTCAATCAAGTTATTATTATTATTAGTGACTTTTGCACTAATGAATTAGAATTTCAATGAGAAACAAGGCGGCAAAGTAGTTGAAAATTGTGTTCACGTAAATATGGGAAATAAGTAAGTAATTATAATAAAAAGATAGAGATGTTGAACTATTTTCTCGTATCAAAAATTCGTTGTAATATTAGCGCATTCTTCTATAATCCTGTCTTTCAGTTCATCGATGTTACGAATAGAATTCTTGAAAATTGTGTTTTTTAAGGTCCGTTCGAACCATGAATTCTGACTAATTCCGAACCGTTCAAAACATGCACTCATCAGAGCTGTACTTCTTAAAGGAGGTATCAAAATTATTCATTACTTCGAAAGCCAACTGATTCGAACGATTCTGAACTCGCCAGAACCTGCGGTTCGAACAAGCCTTTAATCCGGGAAGCTTGAAGGATATTCTAGATGCCAATATAAACGTATGATTCTGTTACCATAAAACTAGCGTAAATAATAATGAGTAGCACGGGCAGTAGCTCCGTCTTGTTGGAAATACCCATTAGGAAGCTCATCGTCGTGAAGCCGACCTATAAAAATGTCTAAAATCTGCTCTTGGTATTGGTTGGGTAGTGACTGTATGATAAAAAGAATATAGGGTCTAACAATCGTTTTCGACAAACTCCAACTTAACTCCAGATTCCCATAGTTTGTCAATTAATATTCCCGAAAAGGTAAAACCATGCCTCGTCGGTGTAAAACAAACACGTCGTCATTACTAAGGTTATTCATGAACCACTGACAGTACATGATTCGTCTATTTAAATCTGCTGGCAACAGTTTATGAGTCGACTGAATTTCATGAAGGAAAAAATGTAGGGGTCTTTTCTAAAAATCTGAAATTTCCTGCGCAATTCTTTTCGAAGGTTTGATAGGGTCGTTAATTATTATCTCTCTCACATTCTCAATAACTCCTTCTGCACTTATTGTAGGTCCACACTAGAAGTCTCTCGGCATAATTTAACTTCGAATAGCATAATAGAAATTGGCTTCTGTAAGAACTTCGTTTGGATATTTTAACAAAGTTTCTCCATTTTGATTCACACCACTGCGGGAATTTGATTCAATTATGAATGCCATACCGTACCATACCATTTTGAACAAATTGTTGTATGTATTTACTTGGTAACTTTATAATTAATGTGACACCTAACAATATGAGAATACAGCTGAATAAATCTAAGGCCCGGTAGTTTAACTTTAATGTTCAGTTTATTTCCATAGGAAAAAAATAATAATTGTTACTATGAGAATAAACTAAAGATTAAAGTTAAACTGTTACTGGAATACCGGGCCTTAGACATGCATTTTGCTCCCTTTAAAGATTCAAAGTCAAATTGGCAAAATTTTAATTTCAAATCCCGAGTCAACTAAAAGACCAGAGGAATGATTGCACAATTAGAAGAAGAGTAAATTTTAATTGGTTAATTGGTAATTAAAAGGAAAATCGAACATCATGCTATTGAATGGCGTTGGATTTTGGACATCCAAAAGTATTCAGTGATATAGAAAACACTGTTTTGGTCAACTATTTATAATAGCAAGTTACCATTTCGCTGCTGTTCAGGCCAGAGGGCAAAATATCCTGGTTCAGTTAAAACTGCTTAGAGCAGATGGTTTAATTAAGCAGCAGGAAGAAACCCATTTTTCTTACAAATCCATATATTGCTCAACAAATGAACCAGACCACTTTCAAAAATGTGCAGTAATCTTAAATTAAATGAGAAAAAGCTTACAGCATAATGTAATTAAATACTCGTACAATTTGATTTAGGGCGGAGATATCCACCTTTTAATAAATTGGCTAATAGTGATTAGACGAATAACTACCATGGAAACAATTCATAAGAAATCAATCAACAATTGTGTATACCGTATAGCATACCACCAAACACAGAAGTTCTGCAGATTTATAAAACCTCATCGTCTTCTAAACAAAAATTTATCTCCACCTCATTCTGGCAGTTCATCTGAACTTATCCTTTTTCCATACTATACAGTTTACTTATATATGTATGTATGTACAAAATTCAGGATGGAAATAAAATTACTATTATTATTATTATTATTTGTGCATTTGGAATCGTCATTTTGTTTTGTTCTCTTCATTTGTTCGTTCTTTTTTTTCTTGCTGCCTTTTCATTGAACACTTCATTTAATCTTCTCGTATGTCTTCAAGCGTTCCAATTGCATTTAAAACACTTTTTCCTACAGACTTCTTACCATAGTCCTTAAGCTAATGACCAGCAGCATCACCAAGCAGTGAAGTTATGCAGATTTACGAAAACTTATATCGTCCTCGTTCATCTGGGAGCGTTCTCTTCATTTCTTCGTCTTTCTTCTTTTTTGCTGCGCCTTTTCATTGAATACTTAATTTAACCCTGTTTTAAGTCTTCATGAGTTCATGTTCTTGCATCATGAAGCATACCACTTTCATTTTGAATGAACAATTTTTTTAGCAAATACCATTTTCTGCAAATCAGTCTACGCGCATTTTGCTTTTATGAGGGACAATTATTGGTTGGTTTTGCTCATCTCTCAAGAGATGATCTCTTTCAGTTGCAGATTGTACGTTTTTAAATTAAAAAAATTATGGTTAGTTAATTGGAAAAACAGACACATCTAATTCACGATACAATTAACACGATACTGTATACAGGTTTGTTCAAAATTTTTGTTTACCTTTATCTTATCGCTTATAGAGGTTTTAAAAAATTCAGTGATCTCTACTGGTTTAAAAAAAAACATAAATTATCCAAGACATTAAGATTAATTGATACTTAAAATTTACTCAATGAATATTTCACAACTTAACTAAATTTTGTTATTTATGTATTTAATTTAATTTAATAGTTCTGTGCTGGATATGAACAATACATATTTCATATCTAAATTGAAATCTTGACGACTGCTTAACTTATGAGAATTAATAAATAAATTGCATTGCACTGTATTTCTTTGGTAGTTGCTTTGTATTTTATCATCTTGCGGTAAAATCTCTTAAAATTTTTCTTCCATTTTTTTGTGATTATGAACCAATTTCCTTTCTAATTTTTTTTCAAAAAATTCACAATTACGTTGTTTTCGAGTTTCTAATTCTTGTTGTTTACGGGTTTTTGTAGCTCTCCTGACGGTCTTGAATTAACATTTTTTGTAGTAGTAACTCAGTTAAATCTTTTGGTGATAGGTCTTTTTCTGATGACAGTTTGAATGATGAATAAAATTTTAAAAAATTTCGTCTCAAGATTGTCAAAAAAATACACAACAAAATCAACTGTATTAACGTAAGTAAACGAAAGCATCTTTTATTTTAAAGACACAAGAAATATTTTCCCCATCCCCATTCAGGACAAGTTAAGGAGTTTAGTTTAAAATCGATAATACAATATTCCGTAAACTCCGCGACGAACTTACATAGTACAACGTGCATACATAGTTTCAAAGTTCAAACTGACCGGATTCAAAGAAAACTTGAAGGTAAACAAAACACGTGTTTAACCCTCTCGACAAATTGTATTTGCTATGTAATTTACTAAACAATATTAAAAATGAATTAGGTACAGTCGAAAGTATCCAGTAGTGTCGACTAAATGACCTTCATTGCTTGCCAATTTTATTAAAATGGATCAATCAATAGTTTTTAAAAATGTGGCATTTAAGTATGTTTAATTAATTGACCAGTCTGACAAATATGAACCAGAAACATTTTTTCTGTACTTCATGGAAGAGTAGTGTAAATTGGTTGTATTTGAAAGAAAGAAAACAACAAGAATGAGAGAAACATTGACTGCCAATAAGAAATGGACCCTCTACGTGCTCTGTATTTGATAAACTCAAAAAGACAGAATTGATAAACATACGTCATTCTCAATTACATCCTACATTTTCCTACATTCTAAATGTTATGTTCAATATCTTTTCAAATCTATAAAGCAATTGACTGCGAATTTATTTTGATTTAAGTCAAGCATTCGATAGTACTGTTAACCATATCTCGCTTTTACGAAAACTCTCTCTTGAATCATATCTGCATGTCAAAGAGATGTTTGTATTTCATGGTATAGTGTCACAAATTTTTCGCAAGCAAGTTTTATTGAACAGAGTATTCCACAGGAGTCGACTCTAGGGCCACCACTATTTTTAACGTAATATACATAGTAATTTAAAATATGATTTTTCCATTAAAAACTAGCTGTGACATTTAGAGGTACATACATATGCTAAGTTGTGCCTCATTTGCGCGATTCATAAAGATTTAGGAAAGTTGATTTTGTTGATAAAATGTGTGAACATCCCGGTGTCATAAAATTTCAGACCAAAGTTAGACAATAGCCCAAAAATTATTTATGAAAGAATAGGTAAAATTTTGGTCTAAATTCGTTCGATTGGATAGAGAATCAATTAACGATGACCCATGGAAGCTTGAATTGAAGAGATGGCGCGAAACGTCGAAAATTTGACACGGCGAGATCGGTGTGTGAAAGTCACATTTATTGGCATTACCAATCCTCAAGATTTTGCATGGCGATTTGGATGTGAAGAAGGTGTCTGCATGATGGATTCTCAAATTGCTTACACCTGAACAGAAACTGGTCAGAGAAGAAATTTCTTAAGAAAAATTGGCCCCAACTTGTTGAAAATGTAAATTAAAAAATGCTTCTTCTCTTCCTTTTTTGACTTAAATCCTCTTCTTAGTCTCTTCTTCATTACCATTTCTCAAATAATCAAACCATCTTAGTGTTTGTGCTTCTTTTTTTTGACTTAAGTCCTACTGAAATCTTTGACGTCGCTCCAAGTAACCTGTGTGTTTCTTCTTCTTAGTTTCTCTTCCATTGCCATTTCCCAAGTAATCAAACCATCTCGGGTTTAGTGTTTCTGTTGCTTCCATTGTTTTCTGTCGCTTCCTTTCTTGATTTACGTTCTCTTGAGATCTTCGAGGTCACCACTCCAAGTAACTCCTGTATTTCTTCCTTTTAGTTCCTTTTTCATTACGATTTCCGAAGTAGTCAAACCTTCTCAGTTCCTGTGTTGGTGCCTCTTCATTTTTTTCTGCCACTTCCTTTTTCGACTCAAATCCCGTCGAGGTCTTTGACGTCTCTCCATGTAACTCTTGCGTTTCTTCTTCATTGTTTCATTCTCATTTCAATTTCCCAAATAATCAAACCATTTCAGTTTTCGTTTGTCCGTTTTGACTTAAGGCCGTCGAGGTCACCAAAGCAGAATTTTCTGTGTAATTCAAATTTGGCGCTTGTTGTTTTTAAAACAAAAAAAGAATCACAGATGGCGTCAACGTCGTCAAACGTATCTTGCAACGATAAAGAGATGGCGTTTGTGTCTCTGCTTTGAATCCCTAACGAAATGTGCGAAAAAATTTGTTTGCCGTTGGCTTCGCCGAGAATGCGATAATACAAAGCCTTCCACTGTCGCTCGATAGATGACGCCCCGTCTCTTTCATTGTGACACTTAACATAATTACCGATTAAGACATGGCTGGTGCTGTCGCGATCAGAAATGGGAGAAAATTAATTCAAATTTGGCGCTTACGGTTTTTAAAAGGGAATCATAGATGGCGCCACCGTCATCAAAACTAACTTGCAATTAACAGATGGCGCTTGTGCCTCTGCCATGCAAATCCCATTCGAATTGTGGCCATCTATAAATTCCTGCAGTTTGTTTAACGTCAAGTTTGATTTTTTTTTAGCTCTCCTTCATATCATTTAGTATGATAATAGAAAGCTTCTGTTGTTGACCCAAAGATGGCGCTTTCGTACTCAAAGTGTTCTATTTGTTAAATAAATCTTGAGCAAGAAATGTGTGTTCATTAACGAGTTTTCACTTACCATTAACTTTTGGCGGCGTCACCTTCGAATAAAATTTGTAACTCGAGCGCAAAATTTGACTCGTTTCCCGCGCTGCGATATATTCATCTTCGTTGTCAATTCTTTTTAAATGCAACGGTCACATTTCGATCAGCACTAATAGAAAACCAACTTTAATTTGGTGGTGCCATCTGTGAAATATTTTTTTTCTGGGCGCCAAATTTGAATTACCAATAGCCTTTTCGATTGACTGCTCTAGAGCACTTTCCGAGTATTCTCACCTTATTTTAACCTCACGTAATAACAAAGGATGGAGAAACTCTGAGAGTGCTCTAGAGCAGTCAATCGAGAACGCTCTTAAATATTTCACATTAATTCCATTTATGTTATAAAAGAAAGCTTTTGCCGACGATCAAATGATGGCGCTGCGCATTCTTTATTAAATGTAAATTTATTTTTCAAAAATAGTCTCCAACGCAAAAAAACAAACGAACGAACTGACGATTTTGTCTTAAAATTAATTACGTTTCAATTCGCACTAAAAAAAAACTAAGGCTTCTGACGGCGCGCCATCTATGGACAATGAAGTATAAACTGCAGTCACTTGGGCGCCAAATTTGAATTATATACAAATTTCACGTTATTATTAGTGTTATGAAAGAAAGCATTCGCCGGTGCTCAAATGATGGCGCTGCGTTTATCCCACTGTAATATTTTTTCTTTAATTTGAATTTAATTTTCGAAAGTCTTCTCCAACGCAAGAAACAAACCAACGGGCTGTTCTTGTCTTCAAATTGATTACAATTCGATTAGCACTGATAAAAAGTAATGGCGCGCCATCTGTGGAAAAAAATTAATTGAAGTCACTTGCACGCGAAATTTGAATTATTATTTATAAAATTGTTGTGAACTGGTTGTTAATGTTATTTCGCGCACAAGATATCGCGACCTAAACTGTTCATTATTGTATATTTACATGAGCTGTTGAACAACATTTTCCAGAGTTGCCGGAGGAATTTTTTCCTGAGGCTATAGCAATTGGAAAAAGATGGAATTAATGTATAGTGATTTAGCTGCTCTGCCTTGGTACTTAATGTACGATATAAATGATAAAGTAGCTTTTCTAAACACGCATTTGCTGTTTCTTTTTGACAAACACGCCCCACACAAATTCTGTATTTTTAAAAAACCGTACTCTCCCTGGATAACTGACAACGTCAAATTATTAATAAAATTAAGAAATACTGCATACAAAAAATATAAAAGAACTTCTTGCAAGTCTGATTGGGAATATTACAAAACACTGCGCAATTATACAACTTTCGCAATTAGACACGAAAAGAAGGTGTACATTGACTATGTAGCTCGTACCTCTAATACCTCAGATCTTTGGAAACATGTAAAAAAAATGCGGCATCTATAATAACTCAAATTTAATTAATATACCTAGTTCTATTGCCAATGCTGATAAAATTAATGATTTCTTCATATCATCTTCGAATTATCCATTTACACTTGATTTGAACCTGGTCAATTATTATAGCACTAATACTAAAGAATCTGTCACAGCACTTTTACACTTTTCTGAAACAACCGAAACTGAACTTTTGCGAATACTTATTAACATGAAATCTGAGGCAATTGGTGCTGATGGTATTGGCTTGAAAATGGTTAACTTGTGTTGCCCGTTCCTTTTGCCGTACTTAACTCATATTATAAATTATTGTATTACATCCAAAGTATTTCCGAATTGCTGGAAACAGTCTTTAATAACACCTGTGCCGAAAGTTAAACAACCGAGAGAATATAAGGACCTCCGTCCAATCAGCATTTTACCAACGCTGTCTAAATTATTTGAGAAAATAATAGCTAAACAATTGCAAAATCATCTTTCAGCTATGAATATACTTCCCATGTACCAGTCAGGTTTTCGGCTTGGATTCAGTTGTGCTAGCGCTCTATTAAGACATCACCGACAATATATTTAAGGCGCTCGATGATAATTGTGTAACGATATTGGTTGCTCTCGATTACTCAAAAGCTTTCTATACTCTGAATCTTGAAATTTTGATATCCTTGCTTAACTACATAGGGTTGTCGAAAGATGCAGTGAAACTGCTTCGTAGCTATATCTCAGAACGTACACAGTGTGTAAAACTTTTAGGTACTGCATCAGCGGAACGACGGGTAAACTCTGGAGTGCCTCAAGGTTCAATCTTAGGACCAATATTATATGCCATTTATGCCAGCTGTTTGCCTGACGCTCTTCAGTATTGTAAGTATCACTTGTATGCCGATGATACGCTCATATATTACTCTTTCCCTTATGAGTACTTAAATTCAGCTGTAACTAAAATAAACGCAGATCTCCAAAATTTACTAAAGATATCGGAATCACATTTTCTAAAAATAAACCCGAGCAAATCTAATGTAATCGTTTTTGGAAAAAAAATTCTTAATCAGGATCTTAATATAAAAATAGGAAGTATCTTGTTGCCTGTGGTAAAAACAATTAAAGTTCTCGGAGTAATGTTGGATAGTGAGCTCAGATTCACAGATCATGTGTCTCTTATTCTTCAAAAAGCCTATGGAACCTTAAGAAGACTTTTTTCTAGCAGACATATATTAAATCACAAAGTTAAACTCTTATTATGTGACTCATTGGTCTTGTCATTTTCTAATTATTGTGATACAGTATATCACTCATGCTTAAGAAACATAGATGTTAACAGAATCCAACGTTTACAGAACTCGTGTTTGCGGTTTACTTATGGGATAAGAAAATTTCAGAGAATATCTCACACGTTAAAATGGGCCAACTGGTTGACTATGTCGCAGAAAAGATCTTTGCATTCGGCATGCTTTTATTATAAAACTGTAAGATCCAATACACCACCATATTTAAGCTCAAGGATAAGATTTACAACCGATGTCCACAACATTAATATCAGACGCAAAAATCTAATAGATGTTCCTAAACACAATGCTGAGGTTTTTATAAGATCATTCTCATATAATGTCGGCAACTGCTTGAACGCTATATTATTTGATTGGACATCGATCACATTAAGATCATTCAAAATTCAGTATAGGAAGTTTCTGCTTGGCGAATAATTATAACCATATTGCCAATTTATGAGATCAGCATCCTAAGATAATCTGGTCATGTTACATATATGTAGTTACATGCATATTTAATCGGTATTGGTTTTTTATGCTGGTGCACACTAGTTAATCATTAATCGTTTATTAAAATCTTAAGTTAATTTTTTGTTCTTTTGTTTTTGATTTTGTTTTTCTTTTTTCTCTTTTCTTTCATTTTGAAGGGGTACAAGGAGGAACAGACGACTCAATGAGTTAATCTGATTGTACTCCTTTTGGCAAAAAAGAATGACACTTATTTATAAGTAATAAATTTATATGTGTTCATGTAATTAACTTTTGCCAATAAAATTATTATTATTATTATTATTATTATTATAAGTGATGAGAGGAATTGTGTAGAAAAGTAAAAGGGTTGTTAATGCGAAACGTGGTGCCTTTCATAACTAGCTAGATAAAGGTATATCGTGTGGCTTAGGACTTATTTAAAAATGGGTTCAAGTTATAATCATCCAAAACTGTGTTTTAATGATAATTATTTTGTTATTTTTACCAGTCTAATCATTCGAAACAATGTTGGCATCATCAAGCAAGCACAGAGATCGCTGACTAATTGAAGACCGAAATAAACCGTCGTCGACTTGTGGGCGAGTAGGAAAATAACCGGCGTCGTCGTCCTGAAATTTCTGAAACTTGACCAAGATAATCAGGCAACGAAAAACCGACGAAATTAGCCGGTTCAACGCAAATATTGACGCCTCAGCAATAGCCTAACAGCATAGAACACATCCGACAATTGCCAGCGTTAACCTATATATGTGGAGCATGATATGAGCTTACGTACGGTGTATTTGCAGTTCACGCGGGTCAGTATCCTTTAGGAATATCTAGGTCAAACGATTTGCCGTACGCTGCTACCCCAGAGGTTTATATAGTTCGTAGTTCTAGTTTTCAGCGCGCCTTTCTAAGCCGCAATATGAACCGTATTTCACAGGAACGGTTTTCATAATCACGACTATGAGGACAGTACTCTTCGAAGTATTACATTTCATACAGTTTTTTACGTCTTACTTTACTTTATTAAATGACGTAATTAATATTTTTTGTTATTGCAATTATAACAGAAGTATAGTATTACGAAAATCACAATACGGATGTGAACAGTTTCAAACGGGATTAAACTGACCATGAATGTACACTAGGACGTTCAGAAAGTTCCTGAAACAAGATGCAGATAGTATTGAAATATACTATAATTAATTTCGTTGCATTTGCGACCTCCGCAAATTTAAAGAAAGAGGATGGTAGTTTTATGTAGGTACAGACGAGAGGATGTATCGGGAATAACTCTACTGAAGTGTTCTAAAAGTATTCTCAATTCTTCCCAATATGCTTGACCCATCACTTTATTAACTTTTGATATACATCTAAGTAACTATTTTTTAAGAGTCTACTAAGTACACTCACCTCAAATCAATCTATTGAGCTTTCTGATCTGAGGCAAGTCGTTAAGCTTTTAATTTTTAAAACGTGCAAGATAAATCTAGTGACATAACAGTGCATAATCTTCTATTCATTACCTTTCTTTAACCCTTTCATTTCTTGAATTATGTATTGGAATTCTAACATTACGTATGAGACCGTTTCGTTAGAGAAGACAACTTCTGTGTTAAATTTTTTATACCGGTTGTTGAATCAAATTGAGATCATAGAAATTCAATGAGAATAGCGCAGATAACTGAAGATTGAACTGTATGAAGTGCGAACGAGATTGCGTCACGTTAAGTAGCCTCACAAGAAGCTAGAATGTATAAAGACCTATATATCTACATCTTTTTATCGTACCATCTTTTACGTACCAATACCGCTTTCTGTCTGCTGTATTACTTTTGTTCTCACTTTACAACAATGACCAGTATATACTGTATTAACATACAATTGACATACTTTCATATCTTTTGCAGAGGAAATTTCTTTCTTTTTTGGAGTTAGTTTTATTCCTTAAAATTTTAACTTCATCGTGTTTAACTAGTTGTGTATATAGACGTGAGGGAACAACCAAAAATGGTGTTTAATCTAACTCCACGTTTTTATTTGTGTATATACCTGACATGTCCCATCCACCACTAAGAAACTCGAATTTGTTGATGTATCATGAATGAACGAAGCTCAACATGTTGTAATGATCTTGTGGGTTAAATGCCCTAATCGTTGAGCAACAATTATGTAAGGATTTGTAATGTTGGTAGTTCTTTTGCCTCGGTACGTTTGGCAATATATTAAAAGAAGTTGAGAAGATAATCCACATTGCGTATATTGGACCGGCTCCAAAATTGAACCACTTCAATTCAATTTGAATTAAAACCAACTAGAAGTATCTATCGATATTAAAAAAAAAATACTTGCAGGAACGTTGTTTAATACAGTACCATCTGAGGTATATGTAGTGCTTACTGTTATTGAAGTTTCTAGTTTATTTTTGTTTATTCAAAAGCGGTCCAATTTAGGAGCCGGTCCAATATACGCAACTCCCCAAGCAACACCATTTCGTTCATTAGACGATTTATATACGACAGACAGGGATATTTTTGGTAATGGTATATAGAATGCCAAAAATATTCATACTTTAATGTTACTAGTTACCCTAGGATATAAGTGATACGTTAACTATACGTTTTCATTAAATTGTAATAAAATGTCGCGACTTGCAAAACACATTTATCAAATTATTAAATTCCATCTTATCATGTAGGCGTAGGCCCATAACATACATTCTTCTCATTAAAATTTATAATATAATCTAAAAAAGTATAATGAATGTTTAGATGTAACATTTATTAACAAATATTTATCCAAATTGGTCTTGTGACCCTTGTTACATAGTAAATTTTCTATAAAACTACTAACATTGTATCACTACATAGGATGAGAGCTTAAAATATGAGTATCTTATAAATTTCGCCGCGAGATGTCGCGACCTAAACTGTTGCTCACCAAAGTTGTCGTTTCTTTCTTGTCCATTACAAATCATCACAAAATATATAATTACTACAAACGAACAGACACTTGGTAAAGTTGAATTAAATGTCAACATTTCGCTGTACGTTTCACAGCTTCTTTAGAATAAGTTGTAATAATATAAATATATAATTATAATAATTTTATAATTCCAAAATATACGTCTAGTATAAACCATGTATAAACGTTACGCGTACCCTATAAATGTACATTTTGTGTAAACGTTATATTTATCCCAAAAAGAGACGTTAGTTAGACTGTCACTCATTATGTATAAATACTAGTCTATAATATTCTACATTTAGACTAAATTCAAAACGTGCTTTAGACATATTCTATATTTGGTGTGTTACATGGGTCTCCCCTAAGAATTATTATATGTATGGAACGTTTCAAATTATTTGTAACGCCCAATTTCATAAAACTCAAGTTAATCGTGTGATCAAGCAATATCATTGGAGGAAATTTAAACTTTCCTCCAATAATATTGCTTAATCACACGATTAACTTGAACGAGTGGTTAACTACGTTTTATGAAACTGGGTCTCAATCTTCGTGGCCGTCAAAGCAAGTTAAGTACTTTATGAGTATCAAATAATTTGAAATGTTCTGTATCTTCTTACGTATAGAGAACTACTGTATACCTTTGTCACTGACAACGAGTTCCACGCAGAACGAGACTATTCAAATAGCATAACAAAACAATTACTATACGATCAAGAAAGCAGTAGAGGTAATAAGAAGATTTAAGAGAAAAAAATAAATAAATGAAAAATTCATTACATCATAACTAATAAGTAATAATAATAATAATAATAATATTTATTAAGCAAAGCAAATCAACATAACAACTGAGAAAAAAAAATACAATACAAAATACAGTGCAAAAGTACAAACGCAACAAAAATTTATGTTTTGCTTAAAAAGTCATGGTTCAGATGAACTGATTTCAAAAAAAAAATCAGTTCCCTGATCTACCACCAAGACCGGAAAAGTTAAACTCTAATG
Source organism: Dorcus parallelipipedus (assembly GCA_958336345.1). Lineage (NCBI taxonomy): Eukaryota > Metazoa > Arthropoda > Insecta > Coleoptera > Lucanidae > Dorcus > Dorcus parallelipipedus. Next base: position 41,594,762 of record OY284482.1, on the reverse strand, counting down.
CTAAGAAATAAATACGCAAAAACGATATTAAACAAGGATAATGAAGAAGAAGAAGAAAAGAAGGAAACGAAGAAAGAGAGAAGAGGGAAAAAATACTTACTTTTGGGGATGTGAACAAGCAAAGCACATTCAATTTAGGAGCAACGGTTTAAGTTTCTTTTTGAAGGTTGACTTTGAAGTAGACTTCGGAGCATTGCCATGGCTACGCCATGATTGGGCACGTTTCATTGGTCCTCGTATTGCGTAACCATGGCAACGCTCCGAAATGTCCGAAGTCTGCTAATAAGAGAGAAACTAAGAAAGAAATTAGCCATCGCGAGCTCTAAGTATGATTGTCAGAATAGCCGAATTGTATAATTTGTTTATGCTTAAGTAGATAGGTATTTTTTAGTTGCATATGGCGATATGTTTAATGTTAATAAGTAGATAACGTCGCTTGTAAAATAACATTGTATAAGAAATAGTTAAAAAGTAAAACATATTTACGTATTTACAAACATTAAAAAAAAAACTTTAGTCTTCCAAACCACTTGGTAACACTGCAACCTGTTCTCCTATTAGCAAGTGGTGCCACCTGACGTCGAAATTCACTAACGCACTCAAAAATTGCATATTACTTCGATAGCTCGGTTATAGGAGATTGAAAAATTCAATAAATTTTATTTCTTTGATGCCTTGTGTTGCAAGATTAAATTTCGAAACGTGTTGTGGTAAGCCGTCACTTATAAGTACCAAAAATCAAAAACGAAATCGCATTTTGGTTTCTTTTTTTTTTTTCTAGAAAAGGCCGCGTGACTGCGCGCAACTCCGAAGATATTTACAGCATTGTGTTTATTGGAAGGTTATTATCTGAAGTGTTACATAGAGTTTCACTTCATGTTCGTTTAGTAACTACTGCAAATAATACCCACGCTAATCGCGCTGGGGATTGCAACATACGACCTACATGCAGGTCATTGCTACATTGCGAGAGCGTTCCCATTGAAATCGAAATGTAAGGTCGTTCGGTGGGATTCTCTGCATTCCCTCGACCAATCGCCTTCCGTTTATAGCCGAGCTCATCGTCCATTGGTCCGACAATTAACAAGGGCCTTCCGAATACGTAATGCAACTTGCAGGTAGTCTAACAAGAATGCAGTTTTTTTTCCGCTTGGGATTATGCTAGCCCTCAAACACCGCAGCGAAACTTGTTTCAACCGGACGAAAAACTCCGGACGAAAAGGGGGCTTCGGTCCTCATCCGAGAGGGTTTATTTATAATCGGTTTCGGTTTCTTTGATTCATTAAAGCGCAACGAGAGAACGTTCAAATCGCTGCGCCGCCGTTCATTTTCGTAATGGCGGCGCGTACTTTGCTACTTCACATGTTTAGGATGTGTGGCGAGTAATAGGATAAGCCTTGAATTCGCCTGATAAGTTCGTTTTTATTAGACGCCGTAAACAAAACACGTTTCAAGGGTGACAAGATTCAATGACATTTATTATTATGAATAAATTCTTACAGCCAAATAATTACGATAAAATAATAGATACTCTTGGCCGGAGTTCGAACGGCGCAGTCGTCTCCGTTGATTTATAGCTTTATAGGACAGAATTGGCAAGAGGCGACTGAAGAATCGTCCTATTAGTATTATACATGTATGTGCATGCACGATAGTTAAATATATTTAAATCACTACGAAATAAACTCTATTGAAATAGTATACGAGGAGGCACTGATAGGTATTTCATTATACTTAGTTTAAACCGTTTTAAACTCCAAAAATTATAGTCAAATTATAGTGGCAATACTTTATTGATTCAAGTTGCCTGTTAAATCAAGATGTTTTCTTTTCTTTAATTTTTATTTCCTAGTAGAACGACGCGCGATGATTTAGCTACCTATACACTATGAGAAAAAAAACTGTTGAGTCAACCAAAAACACGTTCAGTTAACGATATTTTCGTTTACCTATTAGCAATCACGCTTGGTCATTGAACCAAGAGTCAAAAAATGTTAAATATTTCAGATTGAATCAACTCAATATTTTCTTTGAGGCAAGCATACAATGAAGACAAGTTTCTAGTTGCTTTAATGCCCACAAGAAGATTGATACAAGAACTTTAGATTGTTAAAATTGCTAAATATTTTATTTGTCTGAACGCTGTTAGGGAATTAAAATTATATTTTTGATATATTTAAAGTAATTTTTCAGTAGGCTAATAAAAGCATAGAGTCAATTCAATCTAACGAGCGTCTAAATAAAAACCTGGTCAAGTGAAAGAAAACCCTTCAACCTTTGTTGAGGTGACAAGAGGAGCTGAATAAACCTCTCAACGAACTTTATAATGTCGGACGCATTCGAAATATGAATGACTTATCCGTGTAAGAAATGATGTCGAACAACAAGATTATGCTATGGGACAGGCAGTAAATATATACGTGAAGTTTTAGCAGGCGCCATCTGGATCTCGATAGCTTATTAATATGGGAAATAACCCTCGCTTTTACTTGACTTAACATTTATTACATTAAATAAGAAATCAAAACAGACACATAAAAGCAACAGCACTTTACGATCATTTTGAAATTTCAACTTTTTGATTTAACATATTAAGCACTTTCGTTTTAAGGAAAACGTTTACATCGTTCAGTCAAACGTAATAGTTTAACATTTTTTTAGTGTTACTTCAACAATTTCCAAGATGTTCAGTTAAGAATATTACCGTTGAAACAAGTATACATTTTATTTAAGTCAATGCACAAAAAGTTGACATTCAAAAAGTTGTTGACTTAACTATTTCATTTCAGAATCATGCTATTATAGGATTTGTATTGTACATATTATATTTACCTAAAGTTGTTATCTGTTAATTCGCTTAAAATAAACTCAGCCGGTGTAGTAAGTGTATATAGGTAGTAGTTAGGTACACGAAGAGGTGTTGATATTTAATTAGAAAACATCGTTTCTACACAAAATAAATTAATAATATTACAACGGCATTAATAAAGGAATTACTTACCTACTTGCAAATTTTATTCATTAAAATAAAGTTTACCTAATAGACTGCTGTGTGTCCTTTTTTCGTTAGGTAATTTGTTATTTTTTAATTGTCTGTTAATATCGATAGTTCATAATTAGGTAATAGTTTTATTTTTTTATATAATAGTTTTAATAAATCGGAAATACCTAATGATATACAAGGGGAGGCATTAATATTTCATTATCCTAAACTGTTTGGAAAAAGAACTCACATCTTAGCCTAGAATACACGTGATTCATGAAATAAACAAACCCTTTGACAAGTGTCTACAAGAACACCATTAAAATGGTGACAAATGTAGAAAAAAAATTTTGGATCCTTTCTTATCTAAAAGGTAATTTATAATGTCAACGTGATAGCAAAATATAAAAGTATTAGTTATTAGTATTATATGTAATTTATTGACTCATACGATAACAACATCACTACGGCAGTAAATTAAATTAGATATTCCCTAATTTTATTTATTCATTCAAGTTTGTTAGTTATCCTAAGTCAGGAGTGTCTTCCGCTTCTTGCTTTCATTTTTCTTCTTAGAACAATAGGGAAAAATGGGGTAAGTGTGCGCACGGGGTATCTGTACGCACCCATTCATCTCAAGAAGTAATAGACTTCTACAAGAAATTACTGCTCATGAAATCCGCCCACAACTCTAATTTTTGAAAGCCCTGCTTTACCAATCAAGTTCGATGTGACGTCATAGCAGCAATGAGTTTTCAATGTATGTTTGTATTCCGAAAACATAAGCCGTAAATAAATTAATTATAAATATTTTAATTTCAGTTTTGTATTACGATATTCAGTAACATTTAAAGAATGCATTGCGCATTTGGTATTTATTGAAAAATTCTTTTTTTGCAATTTTGTGATAACAACAATAAAATAATGTAGGTACGGGGAAACTGTGCGTATTGTGAAGGGGTAAGTGTGCGCCCGAAAAATTTATATTTATGCAAAAGTAACTGAAATTCAGAAGAAGTCACATACCTCCACAGATGTGAGGAGTTGCTGCTTAAAATTGAATAATGGTTTAGGTGTATTCTCTGCTCTAGATGGTTGCATACATGCAACGGTTGGAACTAGGGGTGCGCGATATCATATTTTCAATACCGGTTATCGATAACTTAAAAATATCGATATTTATTGATACACCGTTATTATCACTCTATCGTTAATATCGATAGAATTTTATTTTTGTTGTATCACCCATGTTTTTTTATTACAAAATATGCATATAGTATGCTCTAGAAATATTTTATCTCAACATATTTTCAATGTTAATACCTAAAAAGAGAAATATTCTACTGCGCTAAGTTACCCCATACCCGCGTACAATTACCCCGTATGTATGGGGTATCTGTGCGCAGAAGCACTGTCATGAATTTTATTTTTTCTTGTCCGTATTTTTTTCCTTTAAGATGTCTACGCTTTGAAATTTGTTCCGCAAATATCTGGAGCATTGTGTAAATAAAAATGGTGGCATTATCTTTATTATATTTTATATTCTGGGGGTCTGGGGGTATTTTACAGGTCTATAGTGAGGTCTTGATCTGCTCAAAATAAATTTGATCGTGATGGAGTGACGGTGGGAATGAGAGCCACTTAAGGAAAAATCAATATATTTTGAAAAATACAAAGTGTATTCTCTCAACAATTTTATACTGTTTCGGATGAGGAAAAACCATTAAAATGACGTAACTATAATCATTCCGGTCATTAACAGAAATTATAATATATTAATTTCGTTTCGTCACAAGAAAAAATTAATGACCTTACAACAGCCTTAAATTTATTAGAAGATTTAATAATAATAATAATAATAAGCTTTATTGTCCAACAGTACATGATTCCAAACAGGACAAACAAAACATTAAATAATAGTAAACAATAAATATCAATAATATACATACTTATAATTCAACAAAAAATACAGAGTAATTAATACTAACACTAAACGCAATAATTAACATGATTAAGTTTCCATATCTGTACAGTGTACTCTCTCTTAAGCGGTCAGCTATGGTCGCCCAAAATGTGTCCGCTTAATAGAGGTGCCCGCTAAAGAGAAGAATGTGGTGACATGTGCATGTATATAGGTAATACGGTATGTACAGGTAAAAAGTGAAACAACAATGATGTTTGTTTGATATGAAAATACATAATCAAAATTTGAATTGGATCTTAAAATATATTTCCACGAAAACAAAACAAATACGCATATCAAGTGTAATTAATATAGTAAATATGTGTAATTAACACGAAAAAAGTCTAATATTGTTGCTTGGCATAAGTTTTTCATATTTAGGTATAAGCGTTTTGTTAAAATGTTGTTCTAAATCACATGCCAATTCAAAGCCTTTTGAATCCTCATACTTGGATGTAAATGATTTTATGTTTTTTAATATTGACACGGCATCTTTATATGATTTAATGTTATTTTCTATGTTATCTTCTCGTACTGTGTCATCGTCGGAATCACATTCTCGCGGTGAATTTTCAACATTCTGAAGATTTATATCCAGACTTTCATCTTCATCTTCATCAAATTTTCGTCGATGTTAACGTTTTCTTCAAAATCAGTGACATTTGTTCCTGTTAATTGAACCATTTTACAAATTTCTGCTATTGTATGTAGAGGTAGCTCATCCTCGGGATCAAAACGATCAGTATCAATTTTAGAACTGTCGAAATAGCTTTAAAAGAGCAATTTTAAATTGTAGCCTAGGTTACCTGATTCCATACTTTTCTAATAAAATAAACAGCGTCTAACAAATCAATTGATTTTGCTAATTCCTCTAAAGAAGGAACAGTATCCATTCTTGCTAAAATATGTTTTAAGATTATAGATTTGTACCAGGTTTTGAAGTTTTTGATAATTGATCCAGTGGTTGCCAAAATGCAGTGATATTAGGAGGAAGAAAAATTATTTTAATATTTTTTAATTTTTAATCTCGCGGATGAGACGCTGCATTATCCAGAAAAAGTGGTAATTTGCGTATCTCCAATTCCATCTTCATGTCAAACTATTGTAAGAATTCGGTTATTATTTGGAAAGTCATCCATGGATTTTCATTGAACACGTTTTTGAGATTTATTTGGGAAAGACATTTTTACTTGCTGTCGAATGCAAGACAACTGCTTGTACCGCAGCGCTAACGGTTATAAATCTCACCTCGTTTTTATTGTAAAGACTTTTGGGAAAGTCCCGACATTTCGAGAGCGTACTGTCCGCTTAATAGAGAAAAAAAGCTGCGTAGATCATCGCATTTATGTGTCCGTGTCCGGTTAATAGGGAGTCCGCTTAAAGGAGAAAACTTTATCATTTAAATCATATGATCTTTTTCGGTACCCAACTAAGTGCCCGTTTAAAAGAGGTGCCCGCTTATGAGGGGTGCCCGTTAAGAGAGAATACACTGTATATACATTACATTATACAATAATAATGAACTACCTAAATATTTTGTAAGAAAAAAATGAAACTATTACCAAGAAAACTAGAATATTAATTGCAAAATGTCTTTTAAATAAGTATTGTGAATATCGCAGTCGTTACATATAGTATTAAAATTATTACACATTAAAAAAAAATAGGGGATTTTCTCAAAATATTCGTACGGTAATGAATTAAGTAAAAAGTTCTCTCATAACGAGATTCACGTCTACATAGAACAAGAAAATTTAATTTTTGCGCTAAGGAAGAACAATCAATGCGATTATTAATTAAATTATACAGAAAAGATACAGATATAACTAGACGACGAGTGTGTAACGACTTAAAATTGAATCTATCTAGCAATAATTGGTGTTATCGATTCCACGAACTGGGTAGAAATTATCTACTCTAAAAGCTAAGTATTTTAAAAATTTACGTTGCACACTTTCGATTAATTCTATGTAATAATTATAAACAGGATACCACATTAAAGCTCCATATTCTAACTTATGCCTTACAAATACATAATATAAATTAATCAGAGTTTGCACGAAATCTCTACTATTTCTGATGATCAAACCCAACATTTTTAATGCAGACTATACCATGTTATCGATATGATTAGAGAAATTGAGAGCAGAATTAAATATGACTCCCAGATCTTTCGTTTGGTCAACGCGTACCAAAACGGTATTTTCAAGTTTATAATGATATGTAATGGGATTAACTTTACTGTGGAAGGTTAATGATTTACATTTGTTTATATTCAGTTTCAAATTATTCCTAGTACACCAAGTTTGGACCAATTCTAACGCAAATTGTAGGTCTAAGCAATCTTTCTCTGCGTCAGTTCTATTATAAATTTTTAAATCATCTGCAAATAGTAATTTGTTACATTCTATGCATTTAGATAAATCGTTAATAAAAATTTAAAAAAAGCAAGGGACCGAGATTCGATCCTTGCGGCACTCCAGATGTAACTCTCGTTAAGCATGATCTGCAACTACTTACTTCGACGTATTGACGTCTGCCCAATAAATAATTCTTAAATAGTAGCAGGAGGGGATAGCTAAATCAATTGAATCAAGTTTTTTTCAGTAGAATGAAGTGATCAATTTGATCATATGATTTGGTAATATCAGTGTACATAACGTCAATTTGTCCTGAATTATCTAATATTTCAGAAACATATTGAGTGAATACACATAAATTTGATATTGTTGAACGTCCTTTAAAAAAACTAAGCTGTGTCTCCGAAATGAAGGGTCTCAGATAATATTGTAGAGTACTATTTCAAACACTTTTGCAAAATTGCACAAAATAGAAATTGGTCTATAATTTAATACATTTGTTGCATCACCAGTTTTCAAAGCAGGACATAACTTTGATATTTTCCAAATGACTGGTATGGATGAAGAAGAAAGCATTAAGTTAAAAATTACAGACAAAACATAAGCGCAATCCCCTACTAGGTATGCCATCGAATCCACAGGTCATTTTGATTTTTAATTTTTTGCACGCTTTAATAACATCATCTTCCTCAATTAGATGAACATTTATACACTGCGAAGTTACAGCATCTAGTAAGGAATCATTCGACAAGTTAGATTCGTCGGACTCAATGTAAGTGCTGGAGAAATAATCAATGAATGATTTACTATTGTCTCCGGAGTATTATACTCAGTATTATTGTATTGAATATATCCAGGAATCCGAGAAAGGTTGCGCTTACGTTGAACATGCGACCAAAATTGGGACGTGTCTTCGTTCAGTCGTAACTCAACATTTTTTATATAATTATTTTGATTATAGAATACATACATATACTAAAGAGCAATATAAAAGGGAGAAATTCCTACCCATCTTTGTTTATATAGTTTCGTCATGGCATATCTCATGGTTGTATGACGGGGATAGGCCTATTACTATTAGGTTTTACATTTTACTGACTGGTAGAAAGTCGGTAATAAATAATGCACATGATTATCAATTATCAATTACAGTGAAAGCTCCCATAGCGGACAGCTCCCTTAAGCGGACACCTCTCTTAGCTGGACAGTTTTTAATCTCCCACACTGAGAAAACATCATTCCTAAAAATATATTCCATATATTCCATAAAATAAAAGTATAATGCTGTCATGTTATAAGATCCATCTTACTCTAAATTAATCATGATTCTTAGCACAATGAAACTGTTTAAGTTTAAGAATGTAAAATTATCATTCTACATAATACGTAATGTTAAAATATAATAAACCATAATGAAATATTATGCTGAATAAATTAGTAATACAATGTCATGTCTGACTTTTTGTTAATTACTCCGGTAATTTGATCATGACAGGAAATGATACTCTAAACAACAAACCACATAGTGTTAATTTTGCAGTAGTACGCTGAGTCGCTTTTTAAGGCGAATCCGAACAAAATGTTCGGAATTCTTGTTAATATAAACGTACTCCTTTGTGCCATTTTTCTCAGTGCATTTATGTAATTTACATGCATTTGCATCTCTCTTAGGCGGACACCTCTAATGGACGAACAATTTGCTGGTCATGTGGTGTCCATGTGCTAGTTGGTGTCCGCCTAAGAGAGCTTTCACTGTACCATGATTATCACATAAACTACAGTTAATTTTTTTTACTATATGCCGATCGGTAAGTCAAAGAACTTTAATTATGTCTAAAGTTAAATTAGTTGTTCGGGATATTCAAATGTACAGTTCATTTTTTCAATATATGCCGATCGATCGATAAGTCAAAGAACTTTTATACCAGGTGTCCCACGTCATGTGCTCACTCTTCTAGAATTTGTATTTTTTAATCGATTCACTTGAAATTTGGAAGAAATACATTAAGTAAATAAATGAATTCTCCGACATACTATCGAGTACGGTAGGGCTTCCGGTTGCGCCGGAAGTGACGTCAACTTTCTTATTTTAAATGGAACACCATGTATATTTTTACATATTTGGAATCTATAGATCCTTGTGAGTGCGAATATGTATCATACGGTAATGTATGTATCATACGGTAATTTTGCTATAGTTAGCTATGAATCGTGTCGTAATGCAATCAAGTAATTCAAAAAAATCACTATTTTGATTGTATTTTGATTTTTAATATTTTTACAGCATTTCCAATTTTCAATAGGTCGTAACTCATTTTTTTTTTAATGTAACTTCATGAGCTTCTTAGCTTAGTTCAACAGATTTTTTTTTGTGAGTACGCTGATACCAAATACTTCATACTTTGAAAGTCATTTAAAGCAGAGCATGATTTATTGAGCTAAGCTAGGAAGCATACTAGGTTCCGTTTAAAAAAAAAAATTAGTTACTACCATTGAAAATTTGAAATGCTGTAAAAATGTTAAAAATCAAAATACACTCAAAATAGTGATTTTCTCGAATTACTTGATTGCATTTGAACGAAAATACACGATTCATAGCTTACTAAAACGAAAAACAAAAAAGTTTATTTTTCGTTGTCATGGAAACCAAAATTACCATATGATACATATTCGGACTCGCAATGATCTGTAGATTCCAAACATGGTGTTCCATTTAAAATAAGGAAGTTGACATCACCGGAAACCGGAACCCATACCGTACTCGATAGTATGTCGGAAAATTCATTTATTTACTCAATTTATCCTTTCCAAATTTCAAGTAAATCGAAAAAAAATATAAATTCTAGAAATTTTTCATGGCGTGGCACATCCGATATAGCTATTTCCTTCTAACTTTTATGAAAGAGCTTTGCGGTTTTGTCAATCACTTCATTTCGTCGTATATTTTCTTAACTCAGATATATACGATCGGCAAATAGTAAAAAAGTAATACGTATGTAATACAAATCCCTTGATGTTTAATCTCTGACAAGACTGTTTATGTCAATTTTTTAATAAAAAACGTGCACCCTACAATTACACAATCGAGTCTAAGTAGGATATCAAATTGCATCATGTACTAGATTCTTAGGCTTTGCTATTGATGAGATACTAACTTGGCAAGATAATATTGATATCAACTGTAAGAAAATAAACAAAACTTATTTTGCTATTCTAAAGCTAAAACAGTATCCAGATGTTAGTTCCACGCTAACTATGTGCCATTAATTATTAAATCTACAATAAAATATTATTGTTTGAGTTTGAACTTCACACTTCTACTTATTTACTATCCCTAGCTATTTATTATCCCTAGACTCATGTGAAATTGTTTTCATTAGTAACGAAATAATTGTAACGTGTATTTTTATTTGTAGATGTGCGTTCATAATTTTCTGCCAAGTTGCCACATCAAGCTCACTCTTGCTGTTCAAAAGTGTCTTTAACCGCATTCCTTGTAAAACTAAAAATATTAGGACTATTCTTTTCATTAAGAAAAAAAACAAAATTATTTTTAGTTACTAATTGCGGGATGACTTGTTAGACAGCAAATTGTTTGCTACATGTCATTTTTGATACAATTTTAGATCAAAAATTCACAGACCTAAACTGTTTTGTGCAAAATTAAACTAAAATACGAGGGCGTATTTTTATGTTATGTACCTAACTACCTAGCCATTAACAACCCTTTATTTTTCTACGTAACTCCCTCCAACACTTTATACACTTATTCTACCTTTTTTCCAATTGTTCCATACCCTCTGCAAAATATCAGAATAACAGCTTCGTTAAATGATTCGTCAGATGTAAAACGCTTTCTCGCTTTTGAGATTTTGAATAAAATGAAACTTGACGTGGCTAGGTCAAGGTTGTAAGGTGGAAAACTTAACTCTATGAACCCACAGTCATTGATTATCTGCTAGACTTTGCCGTATGAACCCGACAAAGGTCGTGCAGCAACAAGTTTTTCTTGCAAATAAGATTGTGGGCGTTTTTCCCCCAGAGCAGTTTTTAAATTTTCAGTTGTGTTTCCATAGGCCTCTCCATTTATGTTAGTTCCCTTCGGCATATACTCAGCATCTCAGAAAACGGTTGCCATCAAATTTTTCCAGAAAAATATGTTTTGGCTTTTTTTGTTGATGGAGAGCCGTTATGAACCCATTGCATGTATTCCTGTTTAGTGGGAGGGTCTCGGCGATATACCCAAGCCTCATCCCCGGTGGTAATTCGAAAAATAAAATTTCTGTTCCTTTCCAACACGGTCAAACTCTCTTGAGATATTTCTTTTCTGACCGACTTTTACGTAATTATAAGCAATCTGGTATGGTGTAACCAAATCGTCATGCCAAAATTTTCAGGACACTTCTTTCGGATATACAGATTTCACTGGCAACATACGCTTATGTGGAAGTACCACATTTTTGACTTTTCGCACCATCTCTTCAGTTCGAGCTTCCACAGACCGTCCTGACTTTGGGTCATCGTTAATTGAATCTATACCTAACGAAAGTATTTAGATCAAAAAATTTAACTTGAAAATAAGATGGTGGTGCATTGGAAAATTAAAGAAAAGGAGCATCAAAGTAGGCCCATGATATTAACTTTCAAGTTTATTAGACCTCCCACTAACAATCTCTTTAAACAATTCCTATGTGAAATGGAACAGTTGCTCCTAAAGCTAAACACACAGGGAAAAACAATAATTACTGGGGATTTTAACATAAAATTCAATATACACTGTCCACAAACTTTAACTTTCAGTGATTTGATTAAATCTCGTGGTTTTACACCTACTATCAAGGAAAAAACAAGAATACAAAATTGCCTAGATAATATTCTCATAAACAATCAAATGCATAATACTCACTATTCTACCTCGGTAGTTACCAATTACCTATCTGACCACTCAGGGCTGATAATAAACATGTCTTTAACTAAAAGTAAAGTAAAAAGGAATATATGCAGACCAACGACACAGGTCGGACTATTCGAATTTTTTCAACTATTAGATCGTGTTGACTGGCACTTCATCAGTCGTGGTTCGGTTGATGACGCAGCCACTGAGTTTATGAACACTCTTGAAACTGCTGCTAATAAGGCTTTTCCCCCCAGAGAAATTAAATATGACAAGTCTAATGTCTATTGGTTCTCAGATGAACTTCGCAAAAAAAGAGATAAAATATCTTTCCTCAATGAACTAAACAAAAAATTCCCCTTTCTACTACTAACGGAATCTATAAAAAAATTAAAAAATACTTACCGTAACGAAGTCAAAAAAAAACAAACAACTAGCTCACGAAGAATGTATTAAAAACAGTAGTAATAAATCCAAAACCCTATGGGAAATTGTAAACGGAAAACATAAACCGTCTTCTGAAACAGAACCAACACCAACCGCATCAGAATTTAATACTTTTTTCTCAGAAATCGCAGAAAAAATTTCCTGCAATCTAAAACCCTCCAATACTGACCCAGTGGAACTCTGCAGGAAGGTGATCCATCCCAACACAAATCTAAATATTACTGAAATCACTTTTAATGATGTCAGAGTGGCAATCAATAAACTAACAAATAGCAGCAGTCTGGACTGCTACAATTTAAACAGTAAAATGATAAAGCATGTGAAAAACATTATCATTATACCCCTCACCAAGCTACTTAATCGTGCAGTTACAGACAACATATTCCCTAACTGCTTAAAAATCTCTCGTGTGATCCCAATACATAAAAAAGGCTCGGGTTCTGATATACCTAACTACAGACCCATCTGCATCATCCCAATAATAAGCAAATATTCGAAGTTATGAACGGCGTCGAAGGAGTCGAATTAAATTTGTCATTGGCGGTTACCGTTTAGATGTGGCAATGAGAATGCTTTGATGTTTAGTAACGCTAAAATTACAGTCATAAGCGCACGAAAGACAAAAAGTTAATTAAGTGCAACGAAATAATTAATTATCTGCTCTTTCTGTTCGCAGAGGAAAACGCTCGTAACAATTTTACATTCCAAAAAGGTCGTGTATACATACACGTAAAATTGATTGTCTTTGGTTAATTTTCACATTCCTTAAGCTATCAAAATTTTAGGAGTACTTAACAGTTGCGTTTTTTTTTTGGGGGGGGGGGGGGAGGTTTATGTATTGTAAATTCTTCGTTAACGTAATCTGAACTTGAAAAGAGGTGAAATCAGTTTCGCATGCGTCCGCCTGCATGTTGACATGCCTCGCCAAGCAATTTTCTGTATGAATGTTCCTGGGGTAATCAATCATGTCTCCCTTTCATAAAACGTCCGCACCTCTCCGGTTACATTCTCAGTCGCTGGGGCTTTCTCTTTTCTTTTACCTACGCTGTTTTAGCTGTAACCTGTAAGGCTGCACTTTACGAGGCCACTGTCTCCAAATAAAGCAAGCATTTTTATGTAATTAATTAATCTTCCTGTGACAGGACTGGAATTAACTCACATATGTTCATGAGTTCAACTACAACAACTTCATCTTCATATAATATTATATTGGTCACTACTATACGTTCTGTCGTCGCCTATTTCTGTCTGCGTACTGTGAGTATCTACGTAAATATGTGTTTGTATCCTGTATATCAAAAGTAAACAAATAATGTAAAGATTGACAGTTGACAGCTGACAGTTTCGGTTTTATTTCAAACCTTTCTCAGAACTGTAATATAATTACGAAGATCTTCTAGTTACTATCTCTTCTCTTTAAATTTAAAATTTAACTTTGTAGTTTGAATACGCACAATAAACCGCCATGGTTTTCCGTCGGTCTCTTTCTTATTTTGCTGAGAAATTTTGTCACCGATCGAGCTTATGGTATAAGAATCTGCTTACCATGTTGTCACGGTAAAGAATACAACTCTCGTGTTTTGATACTTCCAAGACTTTCTGTTCTTATTGGAACAAATAACTAATCGAACGCTCCTCGTAGGTTAAACAACAGTACTTTGTTCTTGGATTGATTTTTTTTTTCTATTGATTAAGTGAACGTTTTGATAAAGTGATTTTTTTCCAAATTGGAAGAAAAATCAAATAATTAAAATTTCTTCGAATCGCTTCGTTTTCTCTAACTTATAAATAAATAAGAGCCAATTATTTCAATAGATTCCACCGGGATCTTATTTATTGTTTCTGTGAATCGCCTTTCGATCAACGACGACAATGAAGCGTAGACTCTCAGAAAAGAAAAACTTCTCGCATTACTCACCGCGGCATACGTGAATAATAACAAATGGAAGGAATTCTAATGACAAATTGCGCGCATATAAATAAATATGAGATTTAATTATTGCACCGGACTTATTATTCACCGTTAGGAAATCGACGGCGTTATTTGTTTAGCCTGAGTTACTGTTTCTAATACAATTGACTAGGTATTTGCTGTGGTCATGTAATTGGTTGGTTATTTTCGAAAAAGACAATGAATCTTTTGTTGGCTTCTGGGGGCAAAGTGGACGAAAATATGGCTGAAAACTGGTTGGCTTTTTTGTTTCGGTCAAATCCATGTCGATTTTGAAACGAGTGCTTCGTTCTCTTGCTCTCTCTTTCTCTCTTTGTTTTGGATTATCTTGTTTGGCGAACTTCTTATCTGCAGATAAAATATGGGGGAAATGGGAGTGTATTCGTGTTAAACTTGTTTCTAGAAACTTTTATCTCTATTAAAATTAGATAGACTTCAAGTGCTGTACCTACTGGCGTAGCCGAAATTATTTTTAAGGAATGAGTTAGCTTGTAATTTAAAATGCTTAATAAATATATGCATATCAGGGGATGTTTGTTTATGTTTTGACGATAAGCCTAGCCGAGGGAACGTAAAATATTAAGACGAGAGGCAGGACAGTTCTTCTCGTGATGCTGACTGAGAATAGAGATAATCTCGATAAGCGAGATGAAGAGAGAGAGAGAAAGCCAGAAGGGACTAACCAGCGAACGAGTGTTTATCAGAACGAGGTATGCTCTGTTTAACGTTATTACTATTTTGACCCAAATGTACAAAAAAAAACGCTCCGACACTACACTCTTACTTAATTTACTTATTTCTTTTTACATATTATTATTATTATTTTAGTCGAGCTGTATGTGATGTATAATTTGCTATGTCTGAAGCGAAGTGTGTGTCCTACCCAAAATTTTAAAAAAATTACACCCACATGAAAACTAAATATGTACTATTCTTCAAAATTAGAACATTAATCGAATAACTGTAAAGCGCACTGTAAGAATTTTATTAGAATTAGTATTCGTTGTACAGAAACATTTAATGTAAAATGAAGTAAAACTTAACACTTTTTTTTAGCAATAGTTATATTACAATATTGTTCTTATTTTAAAGTGATTAAATTTTCTTGGTATAATCACATTTAATAAATAAATTGCTCATTCGTCTTCAGGGCGACATCCACCTCATTTTATTTCGGGAAGTTAAAATTGTGGAATTCTGAAAATTTTGAATTGATGTAATAATAAAATTGTTTTCACATTTTACTAGTTGTTTTTTTATTATTTAATTATCATTGTATCATTCGACTTACAGTGCACTCGCGCTAACGTGAACTAATTAATGACGATTGTTCATGTTTCCGAGATGCAGTCTTCATCTCTTAAAAGCAATTAAAACATGAAACATCACTTTCAACCTTTATTTATGTCCTAAATATTATGTATTTTTGGAAAAAACTGAAGTAAGAAGTGATTGTTTGGCCTTTGCGCGATTGTTCATGTTTCCGAAATGCAGTCTTCATCTCTTAAAAACAATTAAAAAATGACAAATCACTTTCAACCTTTATTTATGTACTATATATTATGTATTTTTGGAAAAAAATGAAGTAAAAGGTAATTCTTTGGACTTATGTTGTAAATTTCTATAGTATATAAAGTAGCTCTTCATGTTAGCGAGGAGCACTGTTCACGTTAGAAAGTGGCCAATACTAAAATTTAGGTATTCACGTTATACAGGAGTTTATGTTATGCAGTGTTCACGTTAGCGCGAGTGCACTGTATTAATTATTAATTTATTGAATAATTGAATAGTGAGATCATGCTTATGAAACATTAATAACATTGTAAAACGATTAGTTCTTTCTGTAATTTTAATTTGTTTTCTTAAAGACCCTAAATTGACATTCTAACAAATACTAACATGCGTGTCAAAAAAATTCATTTATTTCCATGTTTTTAGTTGGTTAGTTAATTTTATCTATGATTTCAGTCTGTCGAAATTTTAATAAATGTTTCGTAATAGAATGATATCTGCATTATACAATTAAATTTCTTTTGCATCAACTAGTTTTTAGGAAACTTTTATAATTTTGATATTTTTAATATTTCATACATGTCACATTTATTGGTGGAAAGTTAAGAAGTAAGTTAGTTCTAATTACAAGTATTAGACCTTATTTAAAGTTGGTTCTTGTCCGATGAAATTTGTATCACAAAATCTTTTAACCGGACACTAAAAGTGAAAAATATATTTTTTACTTCTGACAAAGCTATCGAACGACGGTGAAACGTTACGTGTGTGCGCGATTTAATGTCCGGTTAAAAGATTTTGTGATACAAATTAGACCTTAGTTTTCCTTCTCAAGAGTTACTACATCGATGTTGTTGAACATATAAAATATTTCAAAACATAGGACAAAGGATTGTTTCAGAAAGTTTTGCAAAAGGTTCTTTCTATTAAAAAAGAAATAAAATTATTTTTGTATATGAACTTATGTATATTTATGTTGTATTTTATTTTGGCAATTGAAATTAAGGAACTAATGCAATTATTTAGCTTTCTTTCAAGAAAATTTTCTAATTTTAATACACACATTTTTATCTGTAAGGTATTTTGAATTAGAAATCTATTTTTTCTTAATTTGGAGTCTGTCCTCGTTACTGCATATCATTTTCAATTAAAGCTCAATATTCTTCAATCGGTCTAATCTCAACCGAATTTATATTCGTTTGTATGAAATTTACTTCTTTGGATTTATAAGTACACAACAATTTGTTGTAAATCTAGAGTAGTTTGCTATGGCAGAATCCAGTCAAATACGTTTGCTGCGTTCGAAAATTATACGTCGGATGTATCTGGAGTGTATGATCTCATCTTTCTCACTCACGATTTTTTATCTATTTTGTATCTCGCTCATCCGTTTAAAAAAATCTTGTGTTTATATTATTTCCATGACAACAGGCGATCTTTTCACACCCTACTTAAATGTGGGATGTGAAGATCGCCTGTTGTCATGGAAATACTATAAACACAAGATCTTTTTTAAACGTATGAGCGAGATACAAAATAGATTAAAAATCGTGAGTGAGAAAGATGAGATCCTACGCTTTAGAATGCGCTCCAGATACATCCGACGTATAATTTTCGAACGCAGCAGGCATCTAACAGTGAAGGGGGGGGGGGGGGTAACGAAAGGATCTTCAGATATTTTTCAATGTAATCTCCTTCAAGTTCTATACACTTTTTACCTTTGGATATTAATAAATATAAATCATTATTCTTAGTCTGCGAAAAACTTGTCCTCTTCCCATTTCAGTTAGACAATTATTACCCTTACAGATTTTTTTCCAATTTTCTCAGGAGAAAATAGTCTGCGTGACTCAACTCTTCGAAGTCTAAAATCTTCTAAGATTCTCGAACAACTGAAGCTCCAGCATGCAAAAGCAGGAGCTTTTTCCTGATATTGCAGGACGATTTTCTTTGTTGGAATCCTACAAGTTCACCCTGTACTATAGGAAAGATAATTCGGAGCCCCAGAAAATCGTGTTCGTTACTTGCGTGCCGTCGCGTTGGTTGACCCTTGAATTTCTTAGGTGCTAGAGAATTCTTGTACTTCCATTACATTAACTTCCGTTTGCTCTCGGAGTCAAAGTGGTGAATCCAGATTTCGTCTCCCATTCGAATTCTTTTAATAAAATACTCCTCTTGCCCTTCAGAAATACCTGAAAACTTTCAACTCGTCGTTGTTTGTCGAAGGGAGGTAACATTCTGAGCGTAGACCTCGTCACTTTAATTTACTTTTTTAGTGTTTTTTTTGCAGTAGTGAAATTGGTCGACCACTGGCGACGATAATTTTTTAAAGAGTTTTTCCCCACTTAAAATGAACCAAAATTTATCTCAAAATACGTTTTTACTTCCATTGCATTGACTTTTTGCACGAATCAATGGACATCCGAAGTAATGATATTATGAAAAGAAAAAAGGGAAACTGAAAATATTAAAATTATTAATAATACATATGGGGTTTAGGAAAAAAGACAGGAAGTATGAAATAAACTCGAAGGCAACATCCGCTGTCATTGTCCATTTTCTGCTGGTTATGTATCGCGTCAAAAATTTATATTTTTGCCGGAAAGTACAATTTTTGACAGGGTACATCCGGAAGCAGAAGAAGAGGAAGCATTATAATTATATCATAGTTTACTAGAACATCTGATTATCACTTAAAATCGTTGCCAGATCCTTCTGGTGCAAGTTTTTGTTCCTGAGAAATTGAAAAGTTTTTGCATTTTTTTTGTATTTAATCGTTTGTGCATTGTAATGTGAAATGTTTATTAAAATGTTAAAATCTAATATAAAAGTTTGTCCATTTTTAAACTACACTATTTTTTTGCATAAGTGTAAAGGGTAAGATTTATTTATAGAATTTGGCTTACGCAATGTTGTGTAACCTCAGGTATCACATAAGCACAACTTAAACTTAAGCTCAGCTTAAGTTTTCGATGCACCTGGTCATTAGTTCGATATCTCGGGCAATTTAAATTGTGCACACCATAAATTGTATCAAAAATTGTCTGTAAAAATACAACGTGTTCTGTTTCCAAACGATATCTGCAATCCAAAAATTTTTCGTTCCAAATACCATTGTAAAAATTGATCTAAATGTTGCAGGGGAGTATACAGGTTGTTTCAAAAATCGCGATGAGAAATGAAAGGAGTTGTAGGGAATGGAATTTCAAACATTTTCTCTCAAATAAACATGTGCCCGATTTTTACTTATTTAGTAGATACAGAACCTCAAATTTTTTACATGTAAACTTTTATTAAGTTACAAATATTGCAAATTAACTACCGTCAAATGGACACTTATGTAATGTAATCAAGTCATCGCTACCTAAGAACTTCAAGCATTTCTGGGGAGCATTAAAGAAAATAGTTAATGCTATCGGAAGTCATACAGAAGAACAGCTTTTGGAAAGAATTAATTTAGCTTTCGCTGAAATCCAAAATGGGAATTTTCAATTTAATTACACCCTCGAATTAGTTCGTAGATGTCAATCAAGCTTGTCTTACAACTGGAGGAGGTGTTCTTGAACATTTGTTTTAAACAACCCGAAAAAGATCGCAATCAAGTCATAGCAACCTACGTTAATAAAATTTACATTTAACAAATTTTAAGCCATGTATCTAGTAAATCTAGTTATGCCCTGTATCTAGTAAATCGGTCACATGTTTATACATATGAGAAGAAATGTTTTTTAATTCCATTCACTGTAACCCCTTTCAATTTTCGTCGCGACTTTTGAAATACCCTGTATAACGCAGTTTAAAATAGGCTTTATTGTAAATGGTATGATTGTATATTTTTGTTGGAAGGGTGTAGAACTACGTCTAACAAGTTTATTTTTCGCTCTTTTGATTTCTACTTTTTCCCATATACCTACATATTTTGGCAAATTTGTTTTTAATTTACTATTCGTTGATTAATGACTTATGAAAATTAAAAGATAAGTCCAGTCAATATTGATAATTTTTTGCAATATTTTACATTGTTCAAATTTATCTGTTTTAATTTTTCAGCTTTATCACCGAATTACGGCTCACTTTTATATTGTGCAAATTGACTTCAGGTCCTACATTTTTTCAGGTTAACTTTTGATAAACGTTTTATAAATTTCGAAATAGGTTTTAATAAATACCAAAGGTTACAGTAGATGATCATAAATTTTATGTAAATTTAAACGTGCATGGTAACAAAAAAAAATTGAAACATAGAATATGTTCTATATCTCAAGATCATTGACGGGAAGTTTTAGAGACATTTAGTAATTTCGTTATTTACAGTTTGCCAAGGAGGTCTAAATTGGTTGCAAATTTTGTGCGAGAGACAATATTAAAAATATGTAATTAAATTGATTTGTTTAATTGGCAGTATTAGAGAAATAGAATATCTTATAAGTCACGTGAATTATTTCAGCCTTCTTGGGCTTCATCAGAGATATGTACTAAAAAATTACTTTTTGACAGGATAATAATTAAATTATACACTTACATATTTTTGAAATTTCCAATAACCCAAAAACAAACCCGTAAAGAAAACTTTTTGCGAAGTATTAGATAGTTTTTCAAAAAGTTTTCTTTACGGGTTTGTTTTTGGGTTATTGGAAATTTCAAAAATATGTAAGTGTATAATTTAATTATTATCCTGTCAAAAAGTAATTTTTTAGTACATATCTCTGATGAAGCCCAAGAAGGCTGAAATAATTCACGTGACTTATAAGATATTCTATTTCTCTAATACTGCCAATTAAACAAATCAATTTAATTACAATTTCATTTGGCAAGAATTACAGCTGTCATTAAAAATATGATGATATGTAATAAAATAATACGTCCCAACTTTTTCTCGATATTTTATGACGACCGGTTTCGGTTTAATGAACCATCATCAGGTCTACAACATCGGAAAAAAGAGAAATTAACAATAAATCTTAATACCTAAAGACATTTTTATATTTTTGTAAAATGTGAAAACAATTTTTTGTTAAAATGAATTATTGTTTGAATGTGTGATATTCATGGACAAAAATGAATAAATTAAACTTACCGACAACGTCAAAATTGAAATATTAATATTAAACACATAAAAATTCTGGTGAAGAGGAGAAGAGACAAAATAACGTGTGTAGTGCTTGAGATCTGCTGTCAAACTTGATGTGAAGTTAGGTATAAACGTGTTCTAGAAAGTGACATGAAGTTGGTTAATTGTTTAAGTAAGTATAGATAGGTTTAAAATTAAGATATGTCTGATCGTTTATGCAATTGATATTAGGTTTGTTTTTTAATTTATGTATTTCGTAAGCTTCAAGTAAATTTAGTTTAAAACTTTTTTCCTGTTGATGTAATAATTTAGTGTTGTTGATGTCTATTGTATGACCTGTTTCTAGTAAGTGTCTCCCTACATTTGAAGTGGTTTTGTTGCGTATATGTTCTTTTATTCTTGTATTTAAATTTCTACCGGTTTCTCCTATGTATGTAGCGTTGCAATTGTTGCATGTTATTTTGTATACACCATTTTTTTCTAGTGTTTGTAATTTGTCTTTACCATTTTGAAGTATACTAAGTATGTTTGTTTTTTGTGAAGTGGCTGTATTGATGTATGATTGTTATTTGTTGATTTGTGTTTATTTTGTATTTTATTTATTAGGTTAGTTTGGTAATTGTTATTAATAGCTATAGCTTTTAGGTATTCTAGTTCTTTTATTTTATCTTCTTGTGATATATGAATATTTTCTATACGATTTAAATAATAGTGAAAAGCAGCTTTTTTGTGTGTGTGGATGGTGTGAGTCATTAGGTATAATTATATCTGTTTGTGTAATATGTTAAATTGAATTTTATTGTCTTTTTTAGTTAATGTTAGATTAAGGAAATTAAGTGAGTTATTTTTTTTTTCTGTTTCTATAGTAAAATGTATGTTTGTGTGTAAATTGTTAATATAGTTATGAAATTTGTTTAAAGAATCATTATCTCCTGTCCAGATGCAAATTATATCATCAACATATCGTTTCCAGTATTTAATATTTTGTGTGTAAGTATTATTAGTGTTGTGTATTTTCTGTTTTAAATTATCAATAAATATGTTAGCAATAAGGTATGCATTGGGTGAACCCATGGGTAAACCGTCTGACATTTTGTAAAATTTTTTATTGAAAAGGCAAATGTTATTATTTAATGTAAGGTTGAATAATTTTATTAGATCTTCAATTTCTTGTTTATCTTGTATATTGTTTTCTAAAATTTGTTTTATTATGTTTATTGTTTCGTTTGTAGGTATATTGGTGTATAGATTGGTTACATCAAAAGATACTAATATGTCATTGTTTGAAATGTTTAGATCTTTTAGATCGTTTATTAGTTCTGTTGAATTTTTTATTGAATATGTGCTTTTGTAATTTGTAATATTATTAAAGATTTTTATTAAAGTTTTATTACCCAATTTTCGGGTATGACACATCAATATTAAAAATCATTACAATACAGTATATCTTATTATAGTAAAACCTAAAATGTGAAAGAAATTGAAAGCTCATTAAGATTTAACAGTATTTCGCTTTACAAATTGATTATTTAAACTTGGTATAAACTGAAATATTTTCAGTACTTATACAGAATTATTGATTACGTCCACTGGTTTTCTAAAAAAAAAGCAGGCAGGAAAGGAAACAATTATAACATAATTGCGGCTACTGTTACCGATTTTATGTCATTTCATAGGATTTTTGCCGCGTTTACATGCAACTGCAAACGGCATTACATAACGCACATTTCTGTTCTTTACCGCCGCCCAATTAGGCATGCATTATTTTCCCATTAATTAAGAACGCACGTTGACCAACCGAGACCGTTTTACACCTTCTGCTGCACGCAAATCTCTTGCATTCTATAGAGGCTTACACATACTAATGCGGTGGAGAAGAGATAAGATCGCGGTTTCACCGCCGTGCACTCGCTCCTAGTGTCAATGTAAAGTTCATATTTACATGTTATAAATAAATTGCCGTTTATATAATAGCGCGGCCATCTCACCGCTTTCTCTTCTCCGCCTTGTGCGCTTAATTCTTACTTTCGAACTTTATGAAACGTTCACATATGAAAACTTTCCTACTGTTTCTACCAGGTGATCGAAAAATACTACAAAAATCAACCCAAATTAACCAACCAAAAAGTACCAAAAAAAAAAAACAAAGAAACATCATCTTTATTGTATTGTAAACACAATGTGAGGGTGTTACTTCTTTTCATTTTCCTTCTGCTTTACTCTTTTAAAATCTCCTGGAACTATGTTACTTCATATTTATTATTTCAGTATACATATTATATATTTTTTACTTATTCTAAAAGTATCTTTCTACATCATTCTCATACAATCGTCTTTTGTATAAAATATTAAGATTTCGAGTCCTTTGCATGATGGCAAACTTACATTAGGGAAAAAATTCTAGTTAGCCTCTGTGTCGAGCACTGTAATAGAGTAGTTTGCTAATTTTTTAAGGAAAAGAAAGTTAAAGCAAACTGACGTAAAATATTAATAAAATTAAAATGATAGTTCAATAAAATCAATAAAAATAGGGTAGATCTCTGGAAATGAAATATACAGGATGTGGAAACTATGCAACATATCATCAACAAACTCCAAGATTTTCACAAAAGGAAGAGATTAAGGGATACACAGGAGATGAACAAGCAGCATTTAGACCGAAGGACAAAACATTAAGAAATCTAATGGAGGCGAGATATTAACATTCATGGGCTTGAAAAATAACTTTTGTCGACGACATACTTCAATATTTACACAAAAGAAAGAGGTTGAGGTATATTAGAAACCTAAATAGGAGATGAACAAACAGCATTTAGGCAAAAGACGGAACATTAAGAAATCTGATGGAGAGAAGACTGAATGAAGGCGAGACAATAACATTTATAGATTTGAAAAATAACTTTTGACATAGTTGCTTGGACGAGCTGGAAACCCCCAAAAACCCTATCCTATTCATCAAAGCATCCATAACACTAAAAGACAAAATGCAAATAGCAGGAAAAGATTAAAACACTTTGACAGGAAAAAGGGGATTGATCAAGGAGGTAGCCTTAGCCGTGATTGTTTGTAACTCGTGTCTAAATAAAAACCTGGTCAAGTAGGCTACATTTAGTAATTCTGCTATGTAAATGCAATGGATAAATTCTCGATCACAACCCACTTGACCAGGTTTTTATTTAGACACTTGTTATTAACTATGGACAGGCTAATAAAAAATGTCAGAAGTAAAGTAGAAGATTTAAAAGACACCAATTGGACGCTCTTACATCGGCATATGATATAATGCTAGTAACAGATTAAAAAAATGAAAATTAACGTGTGGATAGAATCATTAAAAATGGAAGTAAATTCACACAGAAGTAAGGTAATGGAAAGTGGAAAGAAAAGGAAGAAGAGGTAACAGGAGAGGAAATAAAGGCAATAGAGCGGTATAAAAACGATGCTAACAAGAGATCACCTTTACAGCTCAAATTCCTCTTTTTATGAATTTCTTTTTCTCTAATTAAAAAATAATCTCTTCCACTATTATTTTATATTCGTAGATACGAATTTCGGCAACTATACTATGAAGATGGCAGTATTTTTTAATTAGAGAGGAAGATGTTCATAAAAAGTAGACGATTCTAAACCTAAAAGGGCGCATTCGATATGGACGCTCGGAGCGCTCGAAATGTTTCTTTTTCTCACTCTTACATGCGCTGAAACGCATTCGCTCTCTCTCACACTTCTACTCAAAGCATGCACCGAGCGTCATAAGTAAACATCAGGAGAAATATAAATTCAAAACAGAGAAAGAAAAACAGTTAAAATGTACAAGCAGAAGTCGGAATGACGAAAAAATAAAAGAACAAAACACAGAGAGGTAAAGAAGAAATAGATACTTGATAAAAAATATAGGAAAACGGAAAACAGATGAAAGGAAAACGGAAAACAGATGAAAGGAAAAGAAAACAAAGAAACTGATGCAGAATACCTATGCAAATACAGTTCCAGATAAGTTGAGAAGCAACATCAAACTCTGTCCTTGACACAGATTGAAGTTTCATAAACTTAGCATAACACATATATTGACTGTGAACTTACAACAGGTATTGTTGGTGATTTTTTACGAAAAATTTAATCACTGTTTACAAATAAATAAAAATCATTTACAAAGTGTAGATACTAGATATGCTTCAAAATGGGTATGAAGTATGAAACAAGAAGAACAACGTTAAGAACAATGACGACATTTGTAATGGTTGTTAAGGGATTATCAAAAAATTACAATCACAATATTATTATTATTATTATGTATATTATTATTTGATAAGTGTCCAATTATAGGATACTAAATACAAGTATGTAATGTATATACAGGGTGTCACGTGACGTAATGTCACCACTTCACCTGCGTGATAATCAATTCAAACTAAGAGAAAAAGTAGAATAAAGTTTTGTTCTAAAGTAAACCGTTTCAAAAATACTGGGTGTTTAACGTTTAATTTTTTAGTTTTTAAAATTTTAAAGTTCATTTAATCATTTATCCGTTCACCTAATAATCAATTCAAACTAAAAAAAAAAAATTCTAATAAAGCAAATCGTTTTTCAAGGATATGATGTTTCGTAATTTTCAGAATTTTTAAACTTTATCTCAAAAGGTGCTCAAAAGCACTTAGATCTCTTTTGAAGCGCGTTAGAATATGTTTAGCAAACAACGGGGTTCATTTTGGACACCTTTTGATATAAAGTTTAAAAATTCTGAAAATTACAAAACACGTTGTATTCCTGA
Source organism: Dorcus parallelipipedus (assembly GCA_958336345.1). Classification (NCBI taxonomy): domain Eukaryota; kingdom Metazoa; phylum Arthropoda; class Insecta; order Coleoptera; family Lucanidae; genus Dorcus; species Dorcus parallelipipedus. Next base: position 41,568,813 of record OY284482.1, on the reverse strand, counting down.
AAGGTGGTTTGCTTTATTAGAGTTTTTTTTTTCAGTTAGAATTTATCATTAGATGAACGGATAAATGATTAAATGAACTTTAAAATTTAAAAAAATAAAAAATTAAACTTTAAACACCCAGTATTTTTGAAAGGGTTTACTTTAGAACAAAACATTATTAGAGTTTTTTACTTAGTTTGAATTGATTATCACGTAGGTGAAGTGGTGACATTACGTCACGGGATACCCTGTATTGTTTAATGCATAATATTTCTAACATCTGAGATAGTACAGCCGAAAATATCTAATAATTGCTCAACTCCGTTATAATTTTGAATCATTTGTACAACTGGAGAACTCATCCCTATATCGGTTCTAACATTTAATGCATAGAATACATTCCTCAACCTAGAGTTAGGCCTACCAACTCTAAGACTAATCCTGGAGAGAAGAGCAGGGCAATCGTATATATTATGCAGTATTTTGAACAAGAAAATTATGGAATGTTCAACACGCCTGGAGAATTCGGGGTCTTTTGGCACAAAAATTATGCATTGTGTATCATTAGTTTTTGACACTATTGACATAGTGCAGTGATGGCAAACCCATAACCCACGGGCCCGCTAGAATATTTAGAGTGACCCTTGTAAATATTTATAAAGTGTATAAGAATTTCGATTATTTTCGTCGTGGACTTCTTTCCACTAGTAATAGATGTACATTTTTTTTTTTGCTGTGGTTATGACCTACTAGATTTCACGAGACAGTGCGTTTTATCCAGCCTGCGCAATTAATTAGTTCAAGTGTTTCTCCGTTGGTGCTACTTACTCAAGAATTGGAAACGAGTTATATGCGGAACGTCATTTTCAATTAATGTCAAGCTCCAACTTTTGATGTTGTGGAGATCAATAAATTACTTTCCTGATGTACAAAAATGATCAAGACTCTAGTGAAACTGATTCACGGTACAGCACTGGTTTGAATTTGTCGAAAAATCACCTGCACGCAGTTTCTTTTTAGTTTTTTTTTTTTTAATAAATTTGCATTATTGACATTTTAAATTCTTGCATTCTTGAAAAGAGACTTTCTTTTCTCTTTGTTTTTACATACACTTACCTCATGATAAGTATTTAAATAGCAATCGCCATTTGTTGACTTTTATAATAAAAAAGACTGTTCATACAATATTAAGTGGACATTTTTTAAGTAATGTACTCGTACTAGAGGTCACAGTAAAAATTTGCAACGCAAAATTTTGCAATACCTCTTTAACTAATCACAAACGCATGTATTAAGTTTTACTTTCACGATTTTAACAATTCGAATTAATTCCGAACGTATTTCTTTTTTTTTAAGTGTGTAGCTTAATTGAACCACCGCACCGCGGCGGCACAATCGAGCCGTGTAATTTTTCTCTAATGAAAAGACCGACAAAACAGCTTTTATATAACGCGCAATTCGCTTCTCTTTTTTTTCTAACGGTAGTAACGAACGTAACCGTTAATCCTCCGCGGTACGTTCTATTGAAATAAAGAGCTCCGGCGCGAGGTGAAAGTAGGAAACGGCGATGAGGAGCGTTTTTATTTTTGAAAGTGAAATTTAACGGTAAAAGAGGATGTTTATTCAGCAAAACAACGGTGCTCATTTTCACTTCGGTTAAGTCATTGTTCATTATTCAGGTAAATGGGTGTACGTACGTTAGAGAATTTGTTGTGCGGTTTTTTTTGTATGCGTTTGCGTCACACTGTATGCCCTTGCACTTCCTGTGCTATTACAAATCTGTACCAACCACCAACAGTGTGCTAGTGAAAGAACGTTACAATAAAATCCAATTTTGTTTTTGAACAAGCTCACCTACATACACGCATTAATATTTATAATGTTCTTAACAGCTTCAAAAAATATATATTTTTTTAAATTATACAGATTGTTGTAACACGACGGTCAATTGACGTTTTTGATCTCCGCGCGATGCCGCTGCATATCACCGCTTCTCCGCCATTTTTGTGTTAAAAAGTTAGGGATACATAGTTTTTTGCGATTTTTACACTGCGGGTAGGTAGGGATACATAGCTTTTTGTGATTTTTACAGTGCGTTACGGAACACATTACAATTTATACGAAGCCATAAGCGTAAATAAAACATTTTTTCCACTGATTTGACTTCCTTTTTAGCAGCTCGCACCAACAACTGTCGAACACACGCGTATTTTCATCACCAGTTTTCAGGTTCCACATAATTCCGCCGCGCGGCGACTCTTTCGTTCATAGACGTGAATACGCAGGAAGAAATATTTTGGAGTAAAACAAAGGCTGCAACAGTCAGCTGTGTCTTTGTCATTCAGACTTGTACACTTAATACGTTTCCCTTTTGTCTTGCTCATCATCAAAGTGCTATGTTATAGAAATCGGTTGACAGATGTAGGTTGCGTTCGACAAATATACCCTCTATTGTATCTTGGGGTGTGTCTCATCTTTCTCACTCACGATTTTTAACTTATTTTGCATTTCGCTCAACTATTTGAAGACGTCTTATGTTTGGACAATGAATGCACTTTTCACATCCCACTTTTAAACGTGCGCCCTTGTCATTGAAATAACGTAAACACAAGATTTCTTGAAACAGATGAGTGAGATGCAGAATAAGTTAAAGAGCGTGAGAGAGAAAATTGCTCTGAAAAGTATATTTCTCGAACGCAGCCTGTATGTATCTATATTATTTTATAGTAATATTACGAATATTTTTATTAATTTTTTTTTTTATGAAATTTAAACACAAAATTCAAACCTAAGAAACTAGGTTCGCACGATATAACGAACTAAAACAAAAAAATATAAAAATCCAGAAACATGATGAATAATAAGGATAAGCAAATAAAAAACAACGCCAACGACGACTAGTTAAAAATATTGTATAAATGCATAAATAAATACAGTAAATAAAGTATTTAAAAGAAACCAAATTAAAATGGACATACACAAAATACAATCAAGAATCGTTAATAGAAAATTTAACAAAACCTAAAGAACTAATAAATAATCAAGTAATTTGATAAAGCTGTTGCGGTTAATGAGAGCTTAATCGTCTCATTTTTCATAGCGTTTAGGTCTAACATTATTTCGTTCCAATAGCTAGCCCGACGCTAGACCTTCATGAATAGTGAAAGTTAAGCTCAGTTGAGACAGTTTGTTATCCTGCACTGGTGTACACCAAAGCATACTTTTTCGCAAAATACGCTTTAATGCAACCTGAAATGTTTGTGTGGTATCTAGTATTATGTCAGTATAAATGACTATGATTCGTATTAACACATTATCAAAGAATTTAGGCTTCATTAAAGCATATTTTGCAAAAAAGTGTACACCAGTGCAAGCAGGATAACAAACACATCTAGTATAACAAGAATGTTCGGCCAGGGAAAATTTGGGAGCAAAAATTGGAAAATCAAATTATACATAATAAGGATCGTTAGAAAAAGGTAAACCAAAAGCAGATAATGCAGCAATCATTGTGATCTTTTTTTTTTGTATTGAACTCAGTTGAGACGGTACTAAAAAAATAGCACAAACTGGAAAATATTTACGACTTCTCTTCTCATTTAAATTTCCTTTCGTTAAAATCGATGTTAGGTAATTAAAAGATCTAATAAAGGAGAAAGGAAAAGACTAGCGTAAACAAACATAAACAGTTGTGAGGAATAAAACGGACTATTTTATTCTCTTAAACAGTCAACTTTCTCGCAGTTTCTTGGTCTTTCAGAAAAGAAAAAAGGGAGAGACTGCGAAAAATATGAAGGGAAGAAAGGATAGAAAAGGGTAAAATGTAATCCATTCGGCACGATTGCCTCCTTTAGGCCTTTTATTTGTTGCTTCTCGCAATCTTTTCGTTCCTGCCTATCTTCTGCCAGTCTTTTTTTCAAATACCCTTCCAGATCAAAACAATCAATTTTTCTATGGTTTAAAAATATGGAAAAATATTAACGAGGGGACGAGGATTTGATTTTCTGAGCAAGTAGTCTTTAAATAATTTTCTTCTTGTTACTATTTATGATTAACTCCATCCTTCAGCCAACCTTCCTTGTCCCATAAACATTTTAATTTTGTTTACTTTGTTATTTTGTGTGTTACTTCTATTACTATATCATTTCACTTTATCATTTCACCAGCATTATTTTTTTTAATTAGTTATTTATCGTCAAAAGTTCAAACCCTAATAGAGTTTGGTGAAACAAGTCGTGAAATATTTTATTCGTGTTAGGTACAGATTAAAAGTCACTCCTTCTACTACTCTTATCATTACCTGTACTTACTACTCCTACCATTCTAGCAGTAAGAGCTATTGGAATACTTCTAACTGATCGAAATCTAAACACTACCTTCCTCAAGTTTATTTGAGTACCTACCATAGGCAAATAGAAATTATTTTCCTGTTGAATGTCTTTGTAAATTACGTAGCACACTAAGGAAGACGAGTTAAATAAGACTTAATTTTAGAAGTCCTGAATGTGAAGGTCTTTCTCCAAGTTACTTCAAACTTCTACTCAAAATGAAGATTTATAAAAGAAAGAACAACAAACTGCTTCTAATAACAAACAAAACTATCTTCGTACATTGATGTGATGGCATTAAATCAACAAGAAATAAGATTCCTTGTTTAATAATAACGTAAGCTACAGTTGCATTTTTTTTTTAAATTTCTTTTAATTTTACCTATTTGACACTATCTAAACTAAAAAGAGAAAAGACATCGAAAAAATTAAAACAAAAAATTAAAGAATCTTCTACTTATTAATTATTAAAAAAAAATATTTATTTTGGTTTATGTTAAATCAATTAAGCCAATAACGAATAAGCGGTTTTTTTAACGAAAAAGTGTTTTATTACACGAACCACAAAAGAAAAATAAAATCGTGGAAAGCAAATATAGACAATAAAAACATTTTTTCTTCCTCCTGTAGAAGTAAAATGTTCTCGTTTGATCTTTGATGAGTATTTAAGGCAGAAATGAGTTAGACAGAAGTGATACCACGCAAATTTTTTTTCTCTTAACTTAAATTGTCTTCACCATTAAAATTATAAAAAGAATAAAAAATTTCTCAAAATTTTCGATGAAAATAAATTTCTTTTTTACTAGTACTTGCACACTTCTGGTTTGAATTATGTTAAACCAATCAGAATGAAAGAACTCCACCTTTAGCGATGATCCTTGATGATTACCTTTTCATTTAAAATATCGTTACCTTCTAAATTATATGAACATATACAGGCTGCCCATTTTAATAAGCAACGCCTGAGACCTTAGAATAGGCAGCCCATCAATCAAATCAGAAATAATTTCGTGTTTTCATGATGTACTAAAAGCACGGAAGTAGGAGGAGTTGCCTATTTTCAATTTTTAAGGCGCCATGATTTGAAATGGACACCCTATATGTTGTATACCTCTAGTCGAAGTGGAAGCCATTTCGACCATTTATTCTTTTCATCTTGTACCTATAGTGGATTGTGTTTCCTCTCACTCTCTACTGTTTCTCTCCATCTCTTCCTGTCTTGAATTTGTTGTCTTCAGTAGGGTATTTTCAAACTTCCTTTGTCACTTAGTCTTCCCACCGTATTTCTCTTGGTCTGTTTTCCTGTGACTTCCACTGTGTAATTCGAAGTAATAAGATTTTGTCCTTTCTATACTTATGCCTGTACCAACGATTTAATAACTTATCCTCTCCTAATATCTGTCCTACTTCATAATTCATTATTCTTCTCTTCCTTTGTTCCTTGCCCATCTTCTTTCTTTCCTTATTATTTTTCATTTAAGTATTTGTGAGCCTTAGCTGCGTCTCATCGCTGTTTTGTCTAGTTTCACTTTTGTATATTTAGTTATGCTTTTACGTTGCATAAACATTTTATACTGATCCCAAGCTCTGTGTTCTGCTTGTATGCCACTCCAGGCTTCTTTGATTTTCGTTATATAGAACAGTTCCTAGATATTTAAAGTTCTCTACTTCTTCAAATTTGTACGTTTCTAGTTACATTGCTCTTGCTCTGTGGGTTTTACTATTCCTGATTTATTTCTAAGTCTGTTTCTGTTGTTTCTTTAATTAGCTTCTTCCAGACTTCTCTTCCTCTTGCAATTAAGACCATGTCATCCGCATATATGTTATTATTTTGATGAATTTCTCTAGGATGGTCCCTTCAAAGTTACAAGTTGCCAAATTAAAATAGTTCTGTTGCTAATCCATCTCCTTGTCTGACTCCTGCGTTAATTTCGAATCCTTTGATCTGTCTCCTTGTATCGTCACTATTGCTTTGGAATTCTGAAGTATGCCTATTTCCTTTGCATCCTTTGTTACTGTACTTCTTTTCAGCCAGCCATGTGGTTGTTTGAAATCGACAAATACTTACTTAATTCTGTTTAACTTTTTTAATGTTATGGCTGTTATAATCTTATACGCAGTATAATAAAGTTATTCCTCCATAGTTGTTAGATCCCATTGTTTTTAATGTCAATTATAAAGGGAAAAGATCTCAGGAGTAAACTTTCCCTTCTATTTGATGATATAAAAAGTATTTGCCCATTTTTGGTTTGGATCGTGTTAAACCAATTAAAACTTGACTTCTTTATTTCAAACTAATTTCATCCTTCACAGAAACTGACAGTGATCCTTGATGATTACGCAAGTTAGGTAATGAGTTAGTTAGATTGAAGTGAAACTGTGCGAATTGTTTGTTTCCCTCATTTTTTTTCAATTTGAATATAAATGCGGAAGGAAATTAGCAGTTCGCCATTAGCATATGCCCCGTCGTACGACCGAAAAACTTACATAAGAGGGAAAAAGTCGAGGCAAATAAATGCAGCCTCGGCGTTAATAATCTACCTGAGTGTAGATTATCGCAAGTTATAGTTTTATAATGCGGCAAAGTGTGGTAACGTAATGTGCAATCGAGTCTAAATAGTGGAGGTCGTTGTCCTCCAATCGCTCCAGTGTTAAATTATTTTCCACTCTGAACTTTCAGTTTTACCATCACTTGATTCAGACAGGCACACGTTGAGCCCGATGTAGGTCAACTTTCTCTTTGCGGAGAAGTGAAACTGCCATTTGATTTTTTCGCACACAGTTCAGGTGAATAACCTGTGCCAGTATTGTATTTACTGGCATCGTTGCGTAACGAGTGTTGCCCTCGCGCGTGTGTCCTTCCTTCTGTTCTGCTCTTACGACACCTCGGCCTGTGTTAATCAATGTTAAGGTACACGCCGTGTGCACGCACACGAACGCCCGCCCGCTCAACTTACCAAATTGTGGCTCCAAAAAGCTACACGAGTTTCACTGTCACGTCGCTCCTTGGAATAAATACGCAATGTCGCCTTGCGCAACTCGACCATTGTTATTGACGATGGCTTTTTTTCGAAAAGGTTTTTTCAAGGGTTCCCGGACATATTCAAACAGGGCATTGAACCCGAGTCCCCCTTACGCATGGCGTATTTTTTTTTTTAGGAGTCCGGGCAGGTGCTGACTGCGGGAAGCCGTCGCTCGTTTGATTTCAGCAACGACCCGAATAATAATCGATTTTGATTCGACAATAAAATCTTTATTGTTATTATTTATGAGCGGCAGAATCTAATCTACATATTTGCATACAAAAGGGAGTCAATTTCATCGACAATTGATATTAGAAAGAATGAAAATAATTCCTAAACGCTCTGAACACTGACACATCTATTGCTTGCTTTCTCAACACGCACAGTGGTAACCATTAAAATCGTTACCCTTACATACTAACCTCGCCCTTATTGACTTAATTAATTAAAACAACAGCTATCGTCTCCCTATTGTCCCTAAGGACTAACGTAACGTAATCGTAACGATTCGGAAATTCGTAGCTTATTTTAATTCATGTAAAATTACCATGCATATCAAACTTACAACAGTTCTAATTATGGACAATTCTAAATAAATACTGAGTAAATAATCTTTCATTTGTTTGATCATCTTCGACTTAGCGAAATGTCCTCCTACACATTCGCGTTATCCGGCAAAGAATCCATACTAACAGTACAAATATGTTAACCAATTATATTAGATAACGAAAAGTCATATGTTTTAGGACTGATTAGATTAGATTTTCTTTTGTTGAATGGAATTCTTAACGTCGAAGAAACGAACAATAAATTATTTATATTCACCATACATATCAAACTTACAACAGTTCTAATTGTGGATAATTATGTTTATCTTTTGTTTCTAAATAAATACTGAGCAAATAATATTTCATTTGCTTGACGACCTTCGACCTAGCGAAATGTCCTCTTACACATTCACGTCATTCGGCAAAGAATCGCAAATAAATTTTATATAAACGACCACGTCGTAGAAATCACCGAAGGTACATTAGTTAAGGACATCGAAAATTACATAAAGTCACGATTGGTTGAAATTGACTTGGAGACGAAAAAAAGTAGTGTAGTAATGACGACGCAGTATTCAACATTACATTGGTGGACCAAATTCAATTTGGCAATATATTTGAAATGCTCTATCTTTCTAGATCTATTAAACCTCGTAGTTGTTCATTAGACAGAAACGAAAAAGAATAAAGATACAAAAAGGGAATCTGAATGAGTAAGGAAAGTGCAATGCTAGGTAACGATTTTATTACGAAAACACACGAGTAAGTCATCCAAAGAGGCAAAAGAAAAAAAAGAGCTGATGAATGAAGAAATTGCAAAACAAGACATTCTATTTAAAATAAACGAAAGTACATTCTAAGAATGTCTTCATTAATACTTACATCACAGTGCCTTTGCGTAGCTACGTATCAATTGCTTCCGGTTTCGTCTGAATTATAAATTTATACCTGTACATTAACATCTTTTATTTTGTTTATAAAAACATTTTTTGATCAAATTAGAATAGCTTTGAGTATTATTAAATTAAATCTTCATTTATGTGCTGACCGATTTCGGTAGAGGTCTGTCGCTGATGACGATGGTGTATGTCGAAACCTGTCAAAACATAACAAAAACAAATGTTCGTCGCAATGTTATCGACAAGAGAAAACCAGACAGAAAAATAATTATAAAAGAATTTATTTAATTTGATCACGTACCTCTGACAATTACTCAGCTTAGCTTTGTTTATGCAGTGTACAAAATAATATATGTACATATGCGTATAATAATTGCAAGTTATTTAAAGATAATAATTGTAATGCAAATCGTTCGATAGTGTGTCTATTTAGAGAGACAAAGCCTTGTTTTGCGATGATTATAATTAAAAAAAGAATCTTTGTCGCCAGCTGTGCGATAAGTGTAGAAACTCAGGAAATGAATCGGAAAGATGATGAATATTACCAGCTGAGACACGTTTTTATTCACACCAGCCAATTAGTTTATAAGAAAACAAATAAAACTCGAAATGTAAACGAAAATGAACCTGTACGCCAAGAAACATTTAAAAGAAAAAAGAAAAAGTGCAGAAACATCAAACTTCTGGTCACTCGAAGCAATACCAAAATATTTCTAGATAATCCAAGAAAGATTATCAGTATTTAAAGAAGAGACACGAAATGACATACAAGAGGAATGTAGACGAAATTTCTTTGCGATAAATCCAATAACCATAAAGCAAGTGCAGATTGCACAGAAAAAAAACATTAGAGTGATTTAGAATCAACTAGAATGCAAGTATAAAAATAAAAACAATTGAGGTACAAATCAATACGATATTCTGCTTTGCTTAATATTCTAATGGACAAAGTAGTACAAGAGCTGCGATGTCAAGTGGAAATAAAAAATAAATCCAGTTTGCTATGCAAATGTTCCTACATGGATTTACCATCACCTCCAGCGATGACGTATCAACATGCAATATTGAAAAACATTACAGAAAACTAAATTAATGACTACAGAAGAGTACCAGGACTTTTCAGATAATAAGTAGAAGGAAAGGTCATATTGACTTATTTGGTAGCCGACATTTTAACGCGTACATTGTTATTTGTTATCACAATTCCTCTTTCTTTTCTTCCTTCAAATACTTACTAATATTTCCGCAGGATCTACTTATGACATTATTTTTATGAATTCTGTACTTTGGTACTTTGGAAGTACGATTAAAAATGTTAAACATTATTCGATTGGGAAAACATTAACAGCTTCCGCACCTGGGAGTTTCAATGAATGAGGGCTAAGAAATTAAAGCAAGAATTGTACAGACAGAAAATACGGAATGACGCAAAGATGGAAAATATACGCCAAGAAACGTAAAACAGTAATCAGACCTACGTCAACGATTTCAACAAACCGAAACGAAACAAAGATGTTAAAAATTTATATTTTTATTTTATATTTTATATATATTTATATTTTAGAATATATTTTCTTCTTCGGGTAAATACCGTATCAAAATATTATTTACTTGAGTGAATATACCTACATATAGTGTTCAAAAAATAAGTGTATGTTTGAAACATTTTCCAAGTATTTGCAATGAATCAAAATATACAGGGTGTACTGTAACTACAGGCAAATATTTATATTAATTGATACATTTACGCACTCGCAATATCCTCTGAGATTATAAAATGCAAAGAATTTGTTTCAATAAAATGTGAATTGTAAGTGAATCGGCCATTTTGAAAAGAGGTTAACTCATAAATAACCCTCTGGTGGAAACCCGACCCCATTCATTCCACGTGAAAAAGTCACATCCATATCCCATCATCAAAGTTAACCCTGCGCACCATGGAAAACTCCCCATTAACATAAACAAATCTAGGACATTTTAAAGTTGTACCAAAACATTCCAGATATGCACGAAGATTTTTACAATGTTATAATCAATGAGTGGCCCTCAGCTATAGCGGATGAACCACCTGAAAAATTTTACTTATTAGTTATTACAGTTACTACTTTTTTTATTTTTATATTCGACATGTTTTTATAACATTTTTAACATGAGACTTGACTCTGTTAATATTAAAATACATTTTGAAATGAAAAAGTGTTCATAATGTCAAACACACGTTCATTTTGAAAACGGGTCATCTACCGAATCGAAGAAGGGTCCTCTGCGTGTCCAAAAATCATTGTTTAAGCATTTCTGGATCAGGTTTGTTGAGGAAAAAAAAATTGCTGCAATTTATACTGAACAATATCGACTGGGAACGGTTTTTTTTTGCTTTTCCTGTAAAATTTGAAACATTGGAATTTATCCGTTTTCAAAATGAAACAAATCAAATACTGTTAAAATAGTACTGCGTTTTATATGTATTTGATTTACTATAGGGGTCTTTTTTTCCTGAACAGGATCGAATTTTGAATTTTACAATGTTATAGAAACTTGGCCAGAAATTTGCAGGGCATGAACTATTCACTGTTAAATATTTATGCATACTTCGTGCACAGTATTTGTAGACATTAAGGGACCTCCGTTTCTTTTTCTTTCTCAAAGGAATTTAAAACAACTTGTTATCCTTGCGAAGTTATCCAGACAAAATTTTACAATGAATTGTATTCCAATAGAAAATCGTCGATTTCATTTTATAGAACTTGAATACCACAGTACTTTATAATCTTTCCTTATGTGACATATTAATAAATACATCGTTACCCCTTGATTTTGTAACTCCTAACGACATCGTTGAATAACGACAATCGTTAACTAACATGTTTTGATCAATCACTACTTACATACAACGCATTTCTATGTACTGATTGATGTCACTTTACGATTGTCATTATTTAACGATGTCGTCGTGAGTTACTGAATGAGGGATAACGATACAAATAACAACGTATTTAATAATGTCGTCTGATAATAACGTACGCAAAAGATCCATTGAACGAAGATAGTTATATGTTTTATATAATAAGGTAAACATGAGAATAAACATAGACAAGACGAAAACGATGATAATAGGACAAAGGAATAAGACACGCGACATCAGAATAAACGGTCAGAAAATAGAACAAATCGAGGAATTTAAATACCTAGGAACAGTAATACAAGGTAACGGAAAAATAGAAAAAGAAATAAACAATAAGATAGCTACATTAGGAAGAATGTATCACGCATTTTTGGAAAAAAGAGAAATAACGACGGACATAAAAATAGAACTAGTCACGAAAGTGGTAATTCCCACACTAATACTTGGTAGTGAAACATGGACTCTCACGAACAAGAATAAGAGTAGAATTAACGCAACAGAGATGAGATTCCTGAGGAAAATAGATGGGAAAACAAGAACAAACAGAATCAGGAACGAAGTATTCAGGAATAAGTTCCAAATAAAACCGGTAGTGACAAGAATTCAAGACAGACAACTAGAATGGTTAGGTCTTATGCATAGGATGACGGAAGAAAGGCTAACAAAACAAATGTTTGAAGTTCGAGTACAGGGGACCAATCGAAGAGGAAGACCTAGTAAATCATAGTAAGAGGAAGTAAAGACCGCCCAAGAAAGGGATATACAATGGAGAGACATAAAGAACCCAGCACAGAATAGAAAGGAATGGAAAAAATTAATCAACTCAGCCCCACAGTCTTACACCGTACGGTAGAAAGACTTAGGAATAAGTAAGTTTTATATAATTTTGACGATTTTGGGCAATAGTTATCACATCTTACTAAATTTACATCGATTTTCAACACTCAGTAACTTCATAACCAAAGAGTTAAGAGAAAAACAGTACTATAACTTCCTGCACAGGTTTTAACGTAGAATCGCGTGGGGTTGGATGTTTACTGGAGGTTGTAATACACCCTGTAGAAAATCGACTCTCAAATATTCAGAAAGGAATATAAAATATGTATGGATAACATGACTCTCAGTCTCCAAAACCCGAGTTCCTTTTTTAATTTTTTGCATTTTTTTTCTCAATTTTATTCTCAACTCCTACAATATCTTCTTTCAGCGTTGTTTCTAAAGCTTCTTCTTCCTTTCTTTTATTTCACACTTTTTCTCTCCAATCTTTGATTTCTTGGGGTTGCACATCTTAATCATTTTCGTTTTGCTTCTACTTGATTTCTCCTGTAAAGACTTTTTAATTTTGGATTTATCTTTTTTACCTAAATTCCTGCCTTTGGTGATAAACAATTTGATGATTTTGATATCAGTTTATTCCTGGTGTACCCTTGCCATCACTTCTTGGTCCTTTTTTTTTCCCTTCTCCTCTCGCTTTTTTTTAATATCTTACCTTTTGTGCTTTAATATGTCCATTTGGTTTCTTTTCCAATTGTTTTAGTAATTATTTATTTCCGAGTAAGAGAAGAAAAGAAAACCATCGACATTGATAAATAATTAGGTACTTACATAATATAATTTTATAAATTTGTAATAATATTCTTTGACAGTTTTAACTACGTTTCGCTGTTTATTGGAGGTTTTCTCACGATTTATGTTGATGTACAGTCATTTAATAAAGAGATAACTCCCCAATAAAATGTAAATTCAGTTTAGAACAATATATCGAGTAAGCGGACATTGGAACGAAAAAAAGCAAACCGGCTGCGGAGCACGTGCCTAAGCCTATACTCCTTCCATTCGATTGTCCGCCTGCTCGGCATAGTGGTTGGCAGTTACTTACAACACTTTATGGGGGAGACGTCTCTTTATTACCTGACTGTACTTCGATTTGGTGAGTCACGAACTTTTACTAGAGAAACTTAAGAGAATGGGTTTAAGAGGTACAATAAACAATATTTTACGGTCGTATCTTTCAAATCGGGTACAAAGTGTAATCTTCATGGATCAAAAAGAGGGAGTTGTGTTGGAGTCGGATAAAATAATCCTAAATAAGGGCATCCCACAGGGTTCAATTTTGGTTCCCCTGCTTTATATTCTGTACACTAATGATCTACCTAATATCCTGCCCCATAAGATAGGATTATTCGCGGATGATACAACGATTATTATAAAAGCATCAAGTAAGGATCAACTACATGAAGAATTTAACAACTCAATGACGTGCCTTGAAAACTGGACAAACCAAAATGGTTTAGTAATTAATATAGAAAAAACTAAAGCTATAAAATTTAGTCTAAAATCACAAGAACCACTTCAGCTGCAATTTGGAAATTCGTCACTCACCTGCGAAAGCTCAGCAAAAATCCTGGGAATTATGTTGGATTCACTTCTAAATTGGAAACCGCATGTTGATTTCCTCGCAAACAAGATAAACTCCTTCGCTTATGCACTACGTACTATCGCGCAATCTGTAAACAGAGAAGCTGCTATTTGTTCCTACTATGCTTACGTATACTCACGGATACAATATGGCATTATTTTCTGGGGAAATTCGGTAGAAGCCTTAAGGATCTTCAGACTGCAAAAATCTTGTGTGCGTAGCATATTCCATCTGAAAAAAAGAGAATCGTGCGTGGACTATTTTAAAAATTACAAGATACTTACTGTTCCTTGTATTTACATCGTTCAATGTGCTTGCTTCGTAAAAAGTAACTATGGTGAACTGTTCGAACACTATGAAACTGACCACCTCTACAACACGCGTTTGTGCTCAAAATCAGTTCTACGCGCGCCTAAAACAACCTTTACGTGTGTTCAAAGAAATGTAGAAACTCAACTTTTGCGCATATACAACCATCTACCCAGAGAATTTAAGATGTTGTCAGATAAAAAATTTAAGGATACTTTAAAAAAATATTTACAGACGAACCCGTTTTACTCTGTACAAAGTTTTTTGGATCAGCCGGTAGTAATATTCTAATTCATGTGTTTGTTACACCTTACATGTATTTTCTTTGACAACTGTTTGCTACATTTTGTTGTTTGTTTGTTTGTGACATATTATTATATGTTTGACGTTTCAAAACTGTATTCACGGTAATACTGAATAAAGATTATTATTATTATTTTTAAAGTGCGATAAAAGTTGTCCAAGAAACTGTAATTGCAAATTTCAAATTGACAAAAGAACTATTTTTATTAAAACCATAAATTTGATAAAATAACAATCATAAATTTACCTTCCTAAATATTATAGCCGCTTTTACGACTTTGTTTAATAACAAAGTTGAGTAGCCTGCGAACAAGGAAATGTAATAGCTCAGTAACAGCGAAGAAGTCTCGGGCGAATGGCCAAATATTTTTTTTTTAATAGAAACATTTTTGTTTTGATCTTTGAAAAGAAAAAAACAACTGCTGCAAGATATTATTTATCGAGACGTATCTTTGACATTTTCGAAATACATACGACATACACAGTCTCTCTCTCTTCCCTTTGCTTGAGGGCCCCGAGGTAATGGTTGTCTTCAGAGGAATTCAGTTTTACAAGCAAAAAAATTATTTGAATTAAAATTCTCAAATCAGTACTCCAGCAAATGTTCTTTCAGAAAAACTTACAAATGTAAAGCTTTAGGTATATTGCTTCCAGTGATTAAATATTTTTGCAAAAATAATTGTTATTATCTTTCGTCCCATCTTTTCCATGACTTGTTATTTTCTGCGATTCTTGTTTTTTTTTTTTAGAATTCCTCACCGAAGCAATTACAGCTTTAGTCATCAGATCAGCATCATCATTATTATTTCTGTTGCGACCAACGGTTCCGTGCAGATGTAAAATTATGGACGTTGAGTAGGTTCGGTCTCAGACGTCTACATGTAACCGCGCAACAAAGAGAGAAAACGCTCGTATGCATAGGAAACTGTTACTCCTATGATGTAATTATCATGCTTTTACATCGTGCTGTTAATTATGGCGTTGCAGGAAATCTCTCCGATGCATATGCTCCATTCACTTCGTGTTAGAAATTTATTCGACGTTAGATTTTTGTCGGCTAAATATCAATGTACTTGTTTGAACGTATGTATATTATGTGCGGGACGCCGGCGGGCGTCTCGACGATTTTTTGTGAAGACAGTTTCAGACGCGGTAGCATGATATGTGCAAATTAAAAGCGATTGCGCCATCGCACGAAGTGAACGTAATTCTTGGGAACATTGCGAGCATCATGCAGGGTTTACATTTCTGAACGTAGTTGCAATTGTCGGAAGTATACTTACTGCAAACTTTAAATTTTGCTTGTATGAAAACAACAGAGAAATTATTAAAAATTTGTTGTCTTCTTTTTTTAGATTTTCAAAGTGCTTATCACTTCTTTGGAATTCGGGAAAATGGACCTACTTGGAGATGAGCGTCTGGACGCGTCCGTCCTTGGCCATGGCATTTCGCCTAATCAATACGCACTTCACGCGTGACGCTCACTGGGGCAGATGCCGCAAGGTTCGACGGACGCGCGTCAGTTATTGCAAAGGATCCTTCCGCATTTTTCGACAATTTCCACGGAAATCAGAACCTTTAACATTGCATTGTGTGTACGCCGGTTTTATCAAGACGTTTTTTTTTAATATTATCTACCTAGCCCATGAAAGAAAAGAGCGACGGTGTCAAACGACGGTTGTCCTTGATTTGGACGGTTTATAGAGATTTGGGAAAGTTTATTTGTTTATAAAATTAGAGAAGTTAAGGTAGAACATCGCAAGTTCCCGACAAAAGAAGGTATTTGCCCAAAAATTATTTATGAAATAACGCTTGCTAAGTGTGGGGAAGATACCCCATCTTATTTTCAAGTTAAATTTTGTTCTAAACTCTTTCGATGGGGTAAAGTATCAATCAACGATGACCCAAAGTCCGGATGACTCGTGGAAGCTCAAACTGAAGAGGTGGTGCGAAAAGTAGGAAATCTGATAGTGCAAGATTAGCGTGTGAAGATCTCAGTTATTGACAATATCCGAAACATATGTCCTGAAAATTTTACTTAACGATTTGGATATGAAGAAGATGTATCACAAAATCTTTAAACCGGACACTAAATAGCGCACAAAACACTTAACGTCCAGTGTGATACAATTTTCATCGGACAAGAATCAACTTTAAAAATGAAGAAGATGGATTGCTTACACACTGATCAGAAAAGGAATTTCTTAAGAAAATTTGGCCGCGTTGGAAACGGACAAAAATTCTCTTTTTAGAATTACATATCACCAAGGATGAGGCTTGGGTATATCACTGGGACTCTCTCTCTAAACAGAAATCCACGCAGTGGATCCATACAGGACCGTCAAAAAGGGCTAAAACGCAATTTTCTGGGAAAAAAAAACTGATAGCAACAGTTTTCTGGGAAACTGAAGTAGTCTTGCTTATTGAGTACCTGTATGTCGAGGGGGGGCTAACATAAATGGAGAGACACAATTCAAAACTTAGGAGGAAAAACGCCCACATTCTTATTTGCAAAAAACTTGTTGCTGCACGACAATTGTCGGGTGCATAAGGCAAACAAAGTCGAGCAAATAAATCAGTGACTATGGGTTGATAGAGTTAAGGCATCCAACTTATAGCTCTAGCCTAGCTCCGCCAGACTTCTTTTATTGAAAAACTTAAAAAAAGATCTCTGGGGAAACGCGTTTTGTATCTAATGAAGCACTTAAAGAAGCCGTTGTACTATAATTTGCAGAGTTGCCGAAGGAATTTTTCTCTGAGGGTATGGGACAATTGAAAAAAAAATGGAATATGTGTATAAGTGATGAAGCGAGTTATGTAGAACAATACAGGGTTGTTAATGTGATAAGTGTTTTTTCATGGCTAGGTAGATAACATAAAAATATGCCCTCGTATATGTTATTTACCGTTCATCGTCCTAAAAGCTGGTTACTTTTTCGTTCGTTTTGTTTTGATTGATATTCATCTTCATCTATTTATAGGTACTTTAATTTTTCCTTAGTTGTTTATTATGGATCAAAGATTGAAATAATTGCATTGACCTGCAAGATGACCTCCTCCTATTTGCTCACATCACAAATTTCTTTTAATAAAAATATAGATTTTTCTTGGTCTTCTTTTATCATTGTTTCCCTGTTTTAACATCTGGCAATAGTCGACTGAAAGAATTTCTCCCTCGTGTTTCATTAAATGAGTTTTAAAAATAAGAGAAGCTGCCATATTCTTGTTCCATTTTCTTACTTTCTCCGTGTCTTTATATCCTGATGGAACCGTTTTCCCTGTTACTCATTCCGTTTCTAACATAAGTTTTCTTATTTGTGGTCAAAGTTAGTAATCTGTTTAAAACGAGACCTTTCTTTAACACCTGGACAAACTTAATTAATTTTTTTATTTCAAAAAGAGTATGTACTTACGAGTATATAAATGATGCTTACAAGATATTATACACTTTGGTATGCAAAATTCATAGGACAAGAAAAGCTATTTATAAGCTGAACATCAAAATTGATGTAGGTTAGTGTTACCTAAAGAAATTTGGAAGGTATCTCATCACAAAATATTACTTATTGATGTTTCTATGCAGAAGAATGTGAATGTTGCCCCTATTTCTTAAAAATTTGGGAAGAAATTATTAATTGAGACTAAAAAATCGCCCTTCCTTTCTAACACATTGTTTTTTAAAATTTTTCTTTTTTTTCATAGGAAATATTATATAAGCTCTGCAGGCCTAGTGGCCCTTTACTTCGAGATTTTTCACTCTTCTTTGGCACCTTTTCTGTCCTTGGCTTCTTCTCTCCGATCCCTTAAACCAACCGTCTCCTGATTCTTTAGTTCTTCAACCTATCTCTTCCTAGGACGTCCTCTTCTTCCTCTTCCAATAAAACTATCTTCATCTTCCTTTTTCTTATAAAGGTTTACAGAATAATTTGGTAAAGAAGTGCCAGTGGTCACAAAAAACACTACGTCGAAAAACGTTGTATATTACGTTAGTTGGTACAAAAGTTGGTCTTAGATAACATGTTTCGGTTTAACAAAAACCATTTTCAAATCTACAAACAATGAAATTGCGCTACAAAACGAAGTTAAAACAAAAATTGTAAAACAAACCTGTGAGTTGATTCACACTAGCGTGCGGCCATTATTACTTAAAATGAATGACATGAACGCAAGAGCCTAAACATGTGGCACACAAAATCCCTAATTCGTACCAACTTAAAGGTAAAAATCACGTTCAAAGCTGATGGCAAAATTTTTACAATTAATTATTGAATATACAAATTAATAGTAGCAAATGAAAGCTGAAGGCAGAGTAATAACAAGTTAAAGGCTGAAGGTCAGTAAATAACTAACATACCACTTAAGGGTAACAATCGAGTGACAGCTCATGGCGGGAAATTTAAACATAAATTTAGAAATGAATGAAATTGAAATTGAAACAATTCAACATACCACTTAAGGGTAAAAATCGAATAACAGCAAATGGCGAAATACAAAATATAACTTAAATGACAAACACCAACAACAGATCACACTATTAAAACTATGGATGTATCCAATTTATAGATTCGAAAAAGTTAAAATGAGGAAAAATGGTTTGATCGTTCAAGAGGTTGACAGTATTATCTTTTTTATATAAGAAAATTTCTAAAGTTTCAGCAATATTAAGTTTTAAACCTTTCGGAAGTTGATGGAGTAATTTAACCGTGAATTTAGGGTCAGGATAATGTCCTGAATCAATCAAATGTAAAGCAAAATTGGAATCGGTTTTACCCAATCTACCAGACGAGATGTGTTCTTTAGTGCGGGTGGCTTACAGAATCTTCGCCTCCTGCTGTAGTGCAATGCTGCAGGGGGTGTGTTGGATTAATGCCCAGATCATCGGCAGGAAACCAGGACTTTTAGATATCACGTATTTCCCAGCCGGACCAACCGCATGACATGTCCACCACCTCTCTTTGTGGCCCTCTTGCTCTGCAGTGGAATCACCAGACGGTATTACTTCATCACAGTGACCTTGTCTTTCTACTATAGTCTTCCTCGTTTGGTCTATAATCTGTTAGTATTCCTCATCTATAATCCTCCTCTTATCTATATTCTCACCATGTCGTTATTTATATCCTTTATTCTTCCTCATTCTCCTTTTTACTTAGGATATTTTTTACAAATTCTTCTATTTCATTCCAATTCTCTTGTCCTTCCAACATTATGCCTCTTATATTCTCTATTCTTTATCTTACTTTCGGTCATTTTTCTATTCCGTTCCCGTGCATGACACACGAAACAGGTATGGTAATATTTGAATTGCGGAGTTTCTACTTTCGTGATTTCTTTCCTGTATGATTCATAGGAACCTGTCCATAGCTTCACCAACTTATTGTCAGGCAGCTAGTCCCAGCCATCTGGCTCTTTATGCCCTCACTGTTTGGGTAATGCCCACTTTTTTATAGAGTTCCCCCAATTCCTTAATTGTCCTCCTCCATCCACCTTTATTCCTCCAAAAACCTTTTTTACCATTTTTCGCTCCCATCAAGTTTCATTTCTTCCTTTTTGTTAATTATCCAAGTTATAATCTAGAAATATTGGCCAGAGAGAAAATAATCCCGATGAACATGATCCTCTAATATTAATTACTAACATTCCCTTTCCCTGAATTTAACCCTAGGGTTCACTTAATGGTACCCATGAGATTTTATTTTGTATTACAGAAGACAAATTCAAGACTTTTGTACAAAATACAAAAAATAAATCTTTAAACGAGCAGATATATGTACTTATTTCAAAAATTTAGATTCGAAAAAAACAATAAGATATTCTTAACTTTTCTTCTCTAATGTTCGCTGTTTCTTGCCACTCTATCCATCTTCCTTCTTCGATGAGTTCATTTAATTTTATAATTAGACTAGGTCATGAATTTGCTAGCTGAAGTTGGCGGTTCTGAAAGACTAATCACAAATTTGATAACAGCAAACGTTCGAGTTTGTTATTGTGTGACAAGTTTCTTAATTGACTTTTTATTCTATTTGGTGAAACCGCGGGTTGTTCTCCTGCCGAGGTTTCATTCTTATAGAAGGCTGCTGATCATGTTGCTATTGTCCTGCTGCCACTTTATAAAGTTCATACGAAGTGGCAGCAGCCCTGAAGAAGTTCTTCTGGAACGAAGAAAGAAACGTTATAGAAGAACAACGCGCTGTTCCATCGAAAACCATGAAGAAAATAAACAACGCCCACGGAAGCCTTCAAGTCTGCATAATCAACCTACAAATGTTTCTGCACGACAAAGTCCGAAACGTCGACAAAAGAAAGGTTCTAACCTTGATCTTTATGTACTTTTCCTTTCTAGTCTTCCTTTTTTTTCTTTCCCTTTCCCCCTTTCCCTTTGAGTTCACTCTAGGCCCCATCAAATGTTTTCTTCCTTTCCTGATACATATTTCTCTTACGTTTTCGATATTCTTTCCCTTTTTCTCTGCTTATTTTAGCAGTTTTTATCTTTGCCATGTTATTCAATATTTATTTCAGAACTATTTTAGTTCTACAATGCCAGTTCATCCTTCTTTTTTTGTAACTGAAAAAAAAATCGTTTGTTAGACCTAGTTCTGTTTTCCTTCTATTTCTGTTAATTTTCTTTTTCCCAGTTTTCTTATGCAATTGAAGTTCACTTCCAGTTTTATTCCATAGAATGTAGGCTAACTGGTATAGGTATGCTAAGTAAGTGAAGTTTTCCCCCTCCTCCCATGAAGTCCAAATCTGATTAGGTAAATTTTTCCGCGGCCCCAGCTACGCACAGAATCGAATTTTTCCGCTTGGCCTGACTATCGAATTTTTCCGAGTAAACAGTTGCACGACGAACGGAATCGGTGGCGCATCAAGTGTGATCTATATTTACCACACGGGGGCGTCGACGTTGTATCCAGGCAACACGAGGTCATTGACACGCTGCCTGTTTGCGAGTTCCCGTATTCTTCTTTGGACTTATTTCCGCATAGCTTCGGCCGCACTGCTAAATAAAACATCGGGACGCCTCGGACGGTTCGCGTCGAATCTAGGTTGCGTCTCTGCCATGCGTATAGAGACGGAGATGCGTTCTCGTCGTTTACGCGCGTTTACATTGTAGTTGGCATGCGTTACGACGACGCAATTAGGATGAACAAATTGTTTTATCTTTTGGAGTGTATGTACATACGTTGACTTATCAACGCTTTTGAAATTCTTTGAAATATTTTTCTATTTTCGGCCTTTCGGTCTGTTGTTGTTATAATTATACAAAGGAAGTTGTTTTTTCTTTATGATACATTTGGATTTAACGCACCTCCAAATTTCAAAAGAGGGACAGCAAAAGCTCCTGTTCCTCCTAGTCAAATTGTATTCAATTTTGGTTTGGGCTTGCAGTTGACACGTTGCAAGCAGTCAAACAGATTGGACTTTAAAATTCCCAATAAAAAGGAACTTTTAACTTTACATTGTAGATTCGAAAAACCATTTTCTGGAAAATGTAAGCATTTGAAAATTTTCCAAAAATGCCTGTCCCTTTGATTTTCATTCAAATATTTGGACTGTATAAATATTTCGAAACTTTCAAAAGTGTAACCCAACCCTTGGCCAGCAAATATGTCCGGCTTTAGGCTTTACGCTTATCACGTGTATCAAGCTTGAGAAGGGGTTTATCCTCTTGGATACGAAACAAAAACTCAAAATTTCTTTTCCCTTTATTTACCCTTTCGTTCGTCGATTTCATCCATCTTTTGATTTACAGAATGGCTGTTTTCATTGTACCAACTGTAACTGTCAGGACGAGGAAAACTGCAAAAGAGAAAGTTGTTTGATTTGATGAAATTTCTTAGAATACAAAACGCGGAAAAGGAAAAAGTGAAGTAAAAAGAAAACAGTAAGAGAGAACTTGGAAAATGTAGATGAATAGTACATAATAGAATAAATGAACTTGAGTACCTAAGTGGTAGCATATCAAAGGCGATAACATTCTCTCCAAATATTGTCACTCATTTTATAAAAGCCGTTTCTTCTCATGTATGAATGCCATTTCCATCTCCTTTTTCTTCTTTCTACTCTCCTCTTTCTCTTCTTCTTCTTCTTCTTCCTCTAGGTATGTAATCTTCTCTAACATTTTTATTTCTTCGGCTTTAGCTGGCACTTGGTAGAGTATCCCATAGTTTCTGCCATACAATATTGCCAGATATGCGAGAAACTCCCGTTTTAACGAGAAATTTCAAGTTATGTGAGAAATGACTTCTAAGTTTCGGGGAAAAACAGCACTTACGCTTTTCGACTCCTCCAGGCAATTTAACCGGTGTTCAAATTAGGCGTAAAGGCAGAAAATTTAAAGAATTATTGTGATGAAGACTTTCTATAGGTGTAGTAACCTAGCAACCTCTCGTCTGTCCGAAGCGTAAGTGAAGAAGCAGTAGGTGATAAGATCAGTCGCTCAAAGAAACAACACCAAGCCTGGAAATAGAATGGAAGAATCCAAATTTGAAGAAAGATGGTATTAGGGGGACTTCAAAATGAAATGAAAAATGTAGGTGAGCTCAAATGACTTGTTAAAAGCGACCTAATGAAAAGAAGTAACTGGAGATAATCATGAGTGCAGAAGCAGAGGTTTCTCTTATTGAAAAAGCCGATACATTTCCAACTCATACCTCTGGGCAAAGCGATTGATCCTTGAGATGTTCTTGACCGATTGAAGAATAGTCATAGAATGAAAAGGTATATCTTTTTCTATATGAACAATATGGAGCAGAAATCAACCTCGGAGAGATCTGGAAATAGACGTGGAAGAAGAATGCGAATTGAAGGGGTTCAAGGGTTTCCTTATTTGGGAGTATGGTTGAAAGGCATTTCCAGAAGAACAAAAATCCACATATATATATATATATATATAACAATTCTAAGGCCGACAGTGACTTATAGATGTGAAACGCATGTTTGAATAGTAAAGAAAATGGTAAGCTGGAAATCTGGGAGAGGAAGATATTAAGAATATTTGGAGGGAAGAAAATAGGAGACAGATGGAAGACGAGAAACGAGGTGGTGAAGCAATTATATGGAGAGGCGTCAACAAAGCAGTTCATAAAAGCGCAGCGTATAAGGTGGTTAAGGCATGTAGAGAGGAGAGAAGAAAATCGGCTAGTGAAGACGATTCTAAAAATAAATCCGGTGGAAGACCAGTTAGATTCAAGCAGCGAAAAGGGACTTTGTGGGAGAAAGGAGTGGCGGATTGGAGAACACGAGCAACAGAAGATAATCAATGGAAGAAAATCATCAAGCTATGGGCCTAAGGGCTTGTGAACGCTTATTATTACAATAAAGGTACTTCCTAATTTGTATTTTAAATTTTAATATTAGCAAATCATGAATCAAATCATGAAATTGGCATTCCCCCTTCTTCTTCTTCTTTACAGTGATGGTTGAATTCAATTTTAACAATTTTTTGACGATGAAGATGTAATATGGAAATCGCTAGCTATATTAAAATTTAAAAAACGAATTAGCAAGTATCGTAACTACCATTTTACAATTATACTTAAACCTAATTACCAACAATCAATAATACATATACAGGGTGTTTACGGTCTTCTCTGTATCCTTTTAGGGGGTAATAGTGCACCTCAGGAGAAGTCGATACACCTTAAAACGTCTTAGTAAAAGTCGTGTCATAAGCGAGATAATAATTCTTTTATTTTTTACATTAAACGATAAAAGTAATCTTGGACGGTTACAAAAATTATTGTTCGATTAGTATTACGTTTGTTATTTGGCAGGTAAAGTTGTTACCAGTAATCCAGTTTTACTATCACCTTTGTTTGACTAAAAATTCGTCAAGAAGGTTCTACAAAGACACTAGGTTCCTATTGTTGTGGAACCCGATGCATCTCCATCTCAAGAAAGAGTTTAGGTGTCACACTATTCACCTCTGGACCAAACCATCGATTCTTGATCTGTTTTTGAGCGATAAGAAAATACAAAGTGAAAAAGCGTACCTTTGCCGCCGACAAAGTCATTGTGAAGGAGTGTTTTTGTCAGATGGAGCCACTTCAATACAAACTCTATCATTGGAATGTACTACATACTATAAGTGTACTCAGTGACTGGGAAATTGGAAAGGAGTGCGATTTTTTTTAATCAAACTTGCTAGAAATGCTTGGCCATTAAAAGGGGATAACTGATTAAATAAAAAAATGGAGTTTACTGAATTTTATTTATAACATGCTGCGGCAGATAGTTGCTTGTGTCTCAAGCAACTTTTAATTCGTGGCGGCAAGCTTCCAACATCTACGTTAGTTAGCTGGGTTCATCAATCTCCTTCCTATTAGGCCTGAAACATGTTCGATTGACGAAAAGTCAGGAAACTTAGATGGTCGTGGCAGAAGATTAATATGAGCTACTTGGAAAAAGTTAAAAGAAGCCAGGTTTTCAAGTCTCCGTAAGAAAGGAAGCACATGCGGTTCTACTACTCCTTTAATATACCGTTGAACGATCAAATAGATACCTGCTGCTTTCATGAGAAATAGAAGCCCATACCAAACCCCTACAGTTCAGTGCACAAGTCTTTGAACGAAGAATCGAGGATTGCTCTCTTCACGTCTTCTTTGTGCATCCCTAAACAGAAAGAATTGAATACCACTTTGTGCTTCTTTCAACACGTCTTCTTTGAATCCGCATTTGGCATCGTGCATTCCTAGACCGCAGTTTCAGCCTGCACCTTTCCAAATATTTTTGCCAATCTTGAAGAATTAAGAGTAACCAAAATGTGGCCAATACGACATCAAGCCAAAAGACCGGATAGGAAAGTAAATACATATATGTGGAAGTGTTACAAGAGGGCCTTCATTACCAACTCACTGATCTTGTATTGAAGAATCGGATCTTTAGTGTCATTATCCGAAGGTGGCGGTCCTGCATTTAATTTGTCCATCTTTGACTTCTGCTTCCCCTTTTGCATCGTTCTTTGCCTTCTCTAATCCATGTTTTACAACAACCCACAACGTGGCTTTCGGTTAGGACGGATTAGCAAGGAACCTCCTCGCCGCGCCGTAAACCAGAAATTCTAATTTCCTCGTTCTGTGCTCTGGACATAATTGCACTTTTAACACGAGTGAACACTAGCGAAATGACGTTACTTAACAATCCAAAGGTGGAAATAATTCAAAAAAAATCGCCGACTAAGGAAGTTCGAAACAATTGAGAACGACAAGACCCCATTCTTTACAGAAAATCAAGAATCTCTCTTATGAGCTGAGAACATTAAGATCTAAAGCTTCAAGTCGACCAGATTGGTCTTATCTTCAAGACAAGACGTTGTGACAATCAAATTTCAAAGCTTTCATCCAACAAAACTTGTCTGAATAGACGTCAAGATTCAATTGTTTATAGAAAATCAAGATTCACTCGTTTGATGAATCTTAGACTACGTCGAGGTCATATCAGCATGAGAAACTTAAGATCTAAAGCTTCAAGCCGATGAAATTGGTCTTAACTCCAAGTCACGACGTCGTAACAATCAAGATTCAAGCTTTGATCGAACAAAACCTGATCCGAAGAGACGACAAGACCCCATTCTTTACAGAAAATCAAGAATCTCTTTTATGAGCTGAGAACATTAAGATCTAAAGCTTCAAGTCGACGAGATTGGTCTTATCTTCAAGTCAAGACGTTGTGACAATCAAATTTCAAAGCTTTCATCCAAATCGTCGACTAAGGAAGTTCGAAACAATTGAGAAAGTGTCAAATGCGGCGTTGATCTCGTTTAGACATTTCTCTGAGGGGAGATTCAATAATTATTTATCTACCTAGCCACGAAACAAAAGAGCTACGTTGTTGATTTTTAACAGTTATGAATTGACAAGTTTTTGACACATCTTTGCAAAAGTTTAATGTAGGAGTTAGTAAAGGTGTAAAATGAGTAATTTAAAGTCAAAACATCGAAGTGTAATAAAATGTTTGACTAAAGAAGGGAATACTACTAAAAGTATTCATGAGAATATATAATCATAATTGTCCTTCGTAATGGACTATTCCGTTACCATTTGTAGGATAGTTTTTTTTGTGTTAAACATTTTCGACTAATAACAGAGGACCGAGTTACAATAAACATTCACTCAGCCTTTGGTTAGATCTCTCTTTCTCGACAACTGCGGAGCTGAGGGTAAACGTCTTAACGTCTGGGCTTCGCTTTTCGATTTCATAAGGATGTCATGCAAAATTACAAATAACCATTTACGAGTATCTACTCAAGACTATAGGACTTATTTACTCACCGGCCCCGCCCCTTCCAGCGGCGACTCTAGATGCGGAAGCTCCCTGCTGGGATGCGAATTCACGGAGAAGGTATCCTCGAATGTCCATCTTCGTACTTCGCATGCAGAAAGACGAACTTCAGGTGGATATTAGCATACCTTTACTTCTGAGCGTACGTTCTCAGAATCATTGGTGCCACCGACTTCCACAGTGTTTGCTACACTGGCCACAGCCCAGTCAACACCAAGTCATGACCTTTCTTGGAAAGCACAATGGTCAGGTATACAACTAGTTGTGTTTCCGGCATTTACTACTCACACCTCTGCAGTCAGCGGATATAGTCAAATGCCGTATGCAGGTGAGGTGATCCCCTACTCTCTCCGACTATCGGCGAATCCTTCATCACATGTCATTTGCAATTCATTGCAACACTCGCGAGCCCGTCTGCGTAATTAGCGCATTTTACCAATACACGTTTACCCTGCTGCATCTACGCGGAGACTGAAGTGCTAGCTAGCATCTTTCTTTCCTTCCATCCCTCTGACGCATATAGGTACCCGTATCATATTACCAAACTATAGACAAAATACACAAACCCTCTCGTGTTTTACGGATATATTGAAAATGAGTAAACTTTCCTAAATTCTAAACAACAATACATTATATAATGGAAACGTTTGTTTTTTAAAATGTTTAAAACAATAACACGACTGAGATTTATCAAGGATCATTCACTCTGAAGCTAACAATAATCTTTCTTGGTTCTTATTATGTTATTTAGTTGTACGATTGCGGAAGACGTCCCGGTATGTAACCACGCTGTATGTGTGTGTGTGTGTGTACAGGAAACATCAGCGCAATAAATTTTTATCTCCATATCCGTCAATCTTAATTATGAGACGAAAAAATATTCCAATGCTGCAAGCGAATAATATAAACATGTGCAAGGCCTCGCTTCGTTATCAATGTAGAATGAGATGTCGTCACTAACCTTGTTGTGAACATTTTTACAACTACTACGAATTTTTATGCGCGATAAACAGCATTTCCCTAAATACCCGCGCCTTTATCTGCCTGTAGCCTTAACCTTTTGCTTTTGAAATTCACGCTTTTGCAATCAACTAAATAATTAAGAAGAAGAAGAAGAAGAAAACTTTTGGACTCAATACGTCCAACCCAAAGCGAAATCATGATTTTAATTCGGCGATAATTCCTAAGGCACACACACACACACGCAGACAGCTAACCTTTTCTATTCATGGAAGTATTACGGCGGAGCCCACATTTTGACTATGGTAGAAAACTGACCATGAACATGCCGATTGCCAAAGAGTAGAAAGTGTAATGTTAATTCGGGATAATGAACTTGTAAAAAGTGCGCCGTTGCTGAATTTCTACACGAAAACTTGCCACACGTCGCCCGTAAATCGGTCGACTTAACAACGCGTTGGCGTTTTGTGCAATGCCGCTCTAAATCCGACGAATTTATATTTGTTTATTTATTTATTTATTCGTTTATTTGTCGTACGCCTCAGCGGAGAAACTTGTTCTTATTTAAAACAATTGCTTTTTGTACACCGAATTAATGACGGGAATCATAACACCACGACGACATCCATGATTAATCTCTCGATTAGTACAAAGCAAAAAAAAAACAAGAATTTTATGGATAAAATTCATTGAGTTAAGTGAACGGGGTATTTCAGAAATTTTGATCTGATTCCCATGAAATAAGCTTTTGATTAAGTACCCGTGTAATTCGAATTTAGAGCCAATTATAATTTCGAAAGTAAGAATGAAATGTTAGGAATTTGGTTTGGGTAAAAGATTCTCATGTTCAACCTCTATAAATGCGTAATGTACAGAAGAACGAACACCCAAAGCAAGAAAGAGGAAACAAAAAAAAAAACATTATCGCTATTACTTGTTAATTTGAGAGGCACAATTTAGAACTTGTTCTATTTATTTCGCAATTTAAAACTTGTTCTAGATTGTGAATTTATAACTTGTAAATTGTAAATTTATAACTTGTTCTAAATTGTAACATTGCCACCACTGAGAAAGTTTGGCCAAAAAAGGGAAAAGGTTCGGGTTATCGTTATTACGTAAATTTGGAATGACAATGCGAAAGAAGGAGCTATAGGGAATTAACGTGGGTTTCCACATATTGTCGATTTTTATCTTCCCAAGGCAAAATGCGGCAAAAATTCGCTGTGCGTCTGCGAGTTCTCGAATGAATACGACTTGGTGTTTGAAATTTTGAAGAATTATGCAACATAGTTTAAATAATTAAAGAAGTTAAAGTTTTACTTTAATACTGTCTTTAAGTATCACAAACTCTTTTAAACGGACACTAAATGGCGCAAAAACACTTAACGTTTCGCAGTCGTTCGACAGCTTCGTCAGAAGCTGTCGAACCGTAAGAAGTCAATGTCATTGATTTCTAGAAAAAAGTCTGTGTATTTGGATCATTATAGCGCCTAACTTAATTAAAATTTGGAAAGTTTCAAAGTTATCCTCAGAAGGTCCTGGAATGAGAAACACGGCTTAGCTAGGATACAGAAAATTTAAGATCCCAATATTTTGACATGCGTCAAGACATACTTTTTAATTCCTTGATCTTCTGAGGATGACACTTGATACGCTTTGATAGTTTTCTAATTTATCGTTTCGATTATTTTTGTAATTATGTATGTTTACTCTTAAAATTCGAATATTTTCCAGCTTAAAACAGTGGAATTATTTATTCTTGGCGTGAAATCGAAAAAATCAATAAATAAACCGCCCGGACGTTCTATATCTGAAACGCTTCGAGAACGAACGCTCTTATGCACTGAATGACATCGGAAATCGTAAAAATATTTTTCTAAGGCGTCACTTGTTCTGCAATCGCAACGAGATCGTATTTATAGTTCGAGCGACATACTTTCGACGTTGGTGAACTTTCGCATCCACTTCGACGCCGCACAGTTGCGATAATGCCACAAAATCGAAAAGCTAAAAGCTAAAAGCGATGTTATTTCTTTAATGGGACGGTTAGTTACATCGTCTTTGCCAGAAAATAATCACAGAGATAATTACAAATGCAGAAAGAAACCGCAACGATTACATAAGACCAACATCAACTTTTTTTTACTGTAAAGTCTAAGCCAGTGCTTCTCAAACAGTGTTTTTCACCCTGGTCCGACGTTTACAATTTCCTAGACTAATCGAATACAAACCATTTATATTTGTTCAAATCCTACGAATACAAATGTCATTAACTGAACGAGACTATGTAGTTCGTACAATAACAATGTTTAATGTTTGGGCTCTCCGTTCTGAACCTCCAATCAACTCTGTTTTGTACCTAATCCTCTCTATTCAACTCCTTTACTTGATCTATTACTGCTTCCATCTTATTCTTATTTTTCCTGAACTTCCTTTTAGCTCCACGCCCGTTTGTTGGCGTACTTACTTTCTAGTAACATTCATATCCTCCAGCCTCTTAGCCATCTTATTCTTTTTTGCTTATAATGTACGGGGTTGCATTTAAGTTTTAAACAATTCCGCAACTTCCTTCTTCTTCTTCTCCGTAGTCCTTCCTCATCTCTCATCCCTCCAAATTATATGATTGAATACTATGATCGAAGCTAAATGTTAATGCAAGTTTTCTTCATGGTTAGTTAAAATAATTTTCTTCATCATTGTCTGATGAAACCAAATTTCCCATGAATTGACCACGTGACTATGATTATTTTTTAAAAACGAAGTACTGTTTAACATCGTTGATTATTTATACTCGTGATTAATTTATTTAGACTGTGTGATTATATCGTCATCGTTTCGTATAAACCGGCTATGTCAAAATGTTTGCATAATTTCTGTAATGTTTGATTTTGTGAAGTATTGCATCTCTTACGTGACAAAATAAATATTAAAAAATCATCTGAAAATTATGTACTAAGTATCTGACCAACACGATTCAAGAGTTTAAATTACCCTCTGTCCTTTTCTTATACACACAGAGATGAAAATATTTAATTTTTTTTCTTACTTTCATTCAGCATTTCCTCAACAACTAAAAATACAATGAATTGTTCAAAATAATACATAATCTAAAACAGTGACCGTCAAACTTTTTGCTTTCTGAAAATTGGAACGCTGAAAACATTTGGATTACTTTCAAAAAATATTACATGTGGCGTTTGATGAGTTAACATTTTCAGTATCTGACCACTTTTTAAGAATTTATTAAATTTAGTAAAGTGTCTTGTAATGAAACACATAGGTAATTATAAATATTAAAATTTATGAGTAATAGAAAGTGTCACTTTGTTATCATTAATGAAATGACAGCAAACAAGATGAGATCCTTGACATCTTTAACCAGTATGACCACAACATCAAATTTACTCTTGAGTGTGAAGAAAACTGTAGTGTTCCCTTCCTGGACACGAAAGTCATCAGACAAGATACCACGATTTTAATTGATTGGTATTCCAAACCTATGTCTTCCAATAGGTACATAAACTACAACTCTTACCACACTCTAAAAATGAAGATCAACGTTCTTAAAGGCTTACGGTTAAGAGTCGAAAGGATCTCTGATTCATCTTTTCTAGCTACCAACCTTGCCAAACTTAAATCGATTTTTCTTGAAAATGGCTATCCTATGGCTTTGGTCAACAAAATAATGAATCAATCTAGCAACAATAACACTTTCAATTTCACACATATGCCTAGTATTGAATCCAGACACAACGATATTATCAACGTTAACATAAATAATATCAAATTCAGATCATTACTCTTTATTCAACATCTTACACCTAAGTTACAAAAAATTCTCTTACATTATGATCAAAACTTAAAAATTTCCAACCGACAAATTCTAACCTTGAAAACCATTTTCAGTCAATTAAAAACCCCTACTGATAAATTTGACCAATCCAATGTGATCTACAAAATACCTTGTGGACAGTGTGACCTTATATACATAGGTCAAACTTGCAGGTGTCTTAAATCTCCCATTTCTTCACACAAAAGTGATTCTCATAATGAACGTAAAATTGGTTGTCATGCCCTAGCTGACCCCTTTAAACAAACCAAACACAATTTCGATTATGAAAATTCCGAAATTTTAACTATCGAACCCAACTACTTCAAACGCAGTTTTTTTTAGAAATGTATCACATTCTCATAAATAATAATACCATTAATAAACAAACTGATATTTCAAACTTAAGTTTAATTTATCATAATTTAATAACAAATATCAACATACATAATACTTCTGATAATTACAGGAATGACAATCAATTTATAAAGGTTCTGAAACAAAGCAGGTTCGGAAACCACTGGTTTATGGTTTAGGACTAGTCAAGAAAAGAATGAGTTTAGAATTCAGTTTTTTGTTAATTTTTTTATTTTTATAAAATAGTCATGAATTTTTATGAGCTGCTGAAGCAAATATTTAATGATTTTACTTTCGCTAATTACTTTGAAATGATTCTGTTGTAAAAAAAATATATTAAAGTTTTAGCTGTCACCCTATCCAAACACTCAGCATACTTAAAACAATCCAGTATTTTAATGAGCGTCAATACTCGTGTTATAACTTTCGAGTTTAAAATAAAGCATTTCAATCTTGGTTAAACAAATAAAGCGTGGTTATGTTTTTGAACTATTATCTGACGTTTAACGAGGCAATTACATAATCAGTTCCTATTTTTGTTTATTACACCTCAAACATTCCAAGTACGCTCAACAAAAAATCTGGAAATGCAGCCAAACGTGAATCGATATTAATTCCTCTGATACTGTGCAAAAAGCGCAAGCCGATCTACCACTGAACATCCTGTTCAGGAAAAAAAAATAGAACGAATGATCTCACAGCCGGAAAACGAAAAGGAACGGCGTTTTTCCCGAAAGCCGTCGTTTTCGCGCGAGAATCTCCTGTCTTGACTCAGCGTTTCAGTTTCTCGGAAATCGGCGAACTGCGGCGTTTATTATTGCGGAACGCTCGTACGAAACATGACCTGGCGGTAATTTTTAATAAGGTTTTCGCACTGACCTTTAATAAGGCGCACAATGCCGTAACTCTCGTTCAGTTAATCACATTAATTAGCTGATAATAATCGTTCGGATAATTTGTAGTCGTTTAATAATAACAACAAAATACGTCCAATATTAACTGCAAAAAAAAAAACACACTGCTGTTTAGTTAGGCAAGCGATTCATTATGATTTACAAAAAAAATAAAAAAAATAGAAAGGATAAAATCCGGTATTTTGAGTGAATTTTGTGAAAGTATCAAAGTCGGGTAGAACTAGAAAAATAATTACTTGAATGAGCCAAATCAAAGTAAAACAGCAAATTTGAGGTAGCCGGAGAAGTTCTGAACGGTTTAATGTTGATACCTACTCAAAAAAACGAAAATTTGGAGTAAATTATAACAAGGACAGACAAGACGGTACGTTTCGACCTTCTTAGATTTACTAAGTTTCCAAAAATAAAGGAAACCAACTTTCTTCAAGAAGTCTACTTCTCATCCATTCCAATTCTCATTCTACTACACAGTATGTCCTGATAAGAATCAGTCTAAATCATTATTTAATGGAATGGGCAATACACAAACGTGTATTTAAGAGTAACGAATAAGTCGTGTAAGGAAATTGGCCGTTGTTACCTGTACAATGTATGCTCCTGTGAAGCAGTTTTTAAGTTCAAAATCCATCTGTGTGTGTTCACGGGATTTGGCTCCGCAGACTCTCCCTTTTCCCCCAAAATAAAGTGTTCCTTGAAAAGGAAGCATGACACCGAGGATATTCGACGAAGTGTGATCGAAAGACTTCAGCTAGACTTCGGACAGATATAAACGTTGTGTGAAGTTGAAGGGGGATTATTTATAGTCACTTTGTTCATACTCTTTGGGATAAAGGAAAAGGAAATCGTCGATCTATTACTGTTCTTTTCTACACGTTCTTGCAACTTTTCTTACTTTCTCCAGCTTTCTAAGGCATGGCCTCTCTTACTTTTTCTGGGCCTTCATCCATTCCTCGCACATAATCGGGAGTGAAGCTGAGGGAGGGATGAGGAACATTAAACTCAACTCAATTCTCAATCTGCTCTTTGAAATCTGAGGTTAAGGTAAAGGGAACTATTACTATTTTTCCGTTTTCCTTTCAACTTGTATGTGTCCTGTTATTTCTTTATTATCGCTTTTCCTATTTATGTGTCCAAACCATCTTATACCTCTCGAGTATGAAGCAAGGAGATATGAAAATGAATCTCCACTTAATTTTAATCCATATTTCCTTTATATTTTTTGTTGTCGTTTGTTTTTGTTGTCGTTTTTGAACCATGTTTTCCGAATCACCATAAGTTTGAAATTTTCGAGCGTTCCCAACCAACCAACCAACCCTACTAATCCAACAAAATCCAACCCAATAAGTTAATTAAGACTGGCTTTCTCAGTCCTAGCTTAACTTTAAACTCCTGTTTATTCCCATGGTAGCAATTATAAAAACAACTGTTCCTATGGAAATAAACAGGAGTTTAAAGTTAAACTAGGACTGAGAAACCCAGCCTAAGCTAATTAGCAAAGGAAATGATACATCTTCCAAAGTGATAATAATTGAAGCTCTCCAGAAATTGATGGACGTTTGGACGACTACGTTCAAAGAAATTGTCAAGAACAGCTCGACCAATTCAAAAAAGGCAATGGAAAGTGCCCTAGACGATGTCAAAAAAGAACAACGAGAAAGTTTATATCTTTTGGAGTGTGAAAACTGAAAGAGGGTTGTTAGGTACTTGAAAATTTTTTTCAATCTCTACCTATTTTATATTACTTGCATGAAGAGTTTTATTGGGGATGCAGTAACATATATAAATAATAACAATGAAACTCTTCATTTATTGAAGACATCAAATTTATATTTTCTTATTTCTTCTATTTACGTTATTGTTGGTGTTTATTCCTCTGCTTTAGCCTCTAGCTTTTACATCCTATTTTCTTGTCGTTCTATTCTCACTTAGTTTCTTGGATGTCTTAACCAACTTAACGTTCTTCTTCAGTTATGCTGTTTCATTTTATTTTCACGTTATCTCTATGCACGTCGCATTTCGCAACTTATATTTTACCCTCCATTTTCCTTAGAAATCTCATTTGGACACTGCCAATTTGACGTTTTGTTTTTTTAATTTTTCAAAATATTAGCTTTTAACGTGGAAACCAAAATGAAACGGAAAAGAAAGTAGAAATGGATGCGTTCGTTCAAGCTACAATTTCATGTTGATGAATAAAATTGAACCAACATTGTTTAAAAGGTTTCTGCTTTTTTTATGAGCAGCTTTCTGCTTTATTTATGAACAGTTTAAGAGCCGCATGGATAATTATTGTGAAGTGTAAAATGAGTTTTTCGACCTTATAAAACGTACAACAAACAGGCGATAAGAATGTTTTTTTTTTTAACAAAAATGAAAGTTTGAAGTTGTTTGTCGCTTTTCTGTGCCATTTTTTTTTAGAAAAAAAAACTTATCTGCAAGTAATTCCAAGATTCCATTTTTTTTTATTTCTTATCTCGAGTGGCTTAGTAAACTCGACTCGATCAATTCTCTTCTTCACTTCAAGAACTAATGCGATTTCGAAAGCATTTCCGTTTCAGTAGAGTTTCTTAGTCGACGAATTAGTGAAATGAATTACTCGCGATCAATTTTCAGCAAAATTTCGGACTGACTTTGACGCCAAGCAGGAATTACTTTGCCAGCAGATTTAATGCAGTTTTCTCACGAATATTTAATAAATCGATAAAGTTTCATTTAAAGTACTCATGATAACTCAAAAGTTAAAGTTCATTCACCAAATTCAAGTTTTAAAAGTGTTTCGCTCGATAAAATCAAGGACATTCGTTTAACGACGACTTCACTAGAAAAAAGTTGCAGTTCTTTAAGTTATATTGAGTAGGTTTTAATGAACGAACTGTAAAAAATTCCGTAACGACACAATATTTCAGTTTTCTGTTGCAAAATTTCAGTACTGTTTCAAATTGTCGCCGGCTTTCTTCAAGCTCTCAGAACTGAAATCTGATAAAAGTTTGCAACCTTTCATTCCAGCCGTTGTTTCAATGTTTTCCTCACATTTGAGTATTTCACAACAAAATTCAAGATTATCAAATGTTCATTGTCAACAGTATTATAACGGGTTTCAAGAGAATTGATAATTAAATAGTCTTTTGCGTATTTCAATTATTTCAGTGGGTTTCCTCTCAGCATTTTCATGCAAAAGCATTTTCGTTTTCAGCAATACTGCGAAAATTGAAAATGCAGAAGCTTAGTACTCACTCATTTGAGTGCGCGTCAAGTTCATGATTAATCTTTGAATGTGAAACTGAACTTGACATTTTCAACCGGTCATGTCCGATATTTAACGGTCGTTATCAGAACAGAACTTTCAAAACACATTGACAGTCAAGAACTTCTCAAACGCTCAGGAAATTTGAGTTGCGGAGTAAAACTATACGCCCTAAGTTACACAACTCGTTTCAAAATTATTTTAATTGCACCTAACTTGATCAAACGTTATAAAGAAAAAAGAACTTTTTTAGTGCAATTTCATCGCGCGTTTTCACAAAAATTTGATCAAATAAAAGAAGACGATTAAAAAATAGTTTTCAGCACTTATTTCTATATATTAAAAAAAAAAACAGTTGAAAGTTGCATTCATGATGATGGGTGATGATAACAGATGCTTCAAGATTCTTAAAATCGTTACCCTACGACTACAATCAATTTCATACTGAGAACATATCAGGAACATTTTCGAACGCCTGAGAATCGTTCTATGAAGTTTCAGAAGTTGTTGTTCAACGTATGGACCAAAATCATTAGATTTCGTTAAGCTCGAGCTTTCAAATATTTCAAACACCTGAAAATCATCATTTAACAAATATTTCACGCTTCCGATAAATAAAGAAATGGAAATGTTTTACTAAAAGAGTTTCAAACCTTTCAAATCGACATTCAACAACCATAATCCAATGACCTACTGTTTTCAGCATATGCGGATGACATATTATGTGTTCTCGATTTTGAGTTTTCATTCGTTTCAGCGGGCTTTTCAAATATACAAAAATCGCCAGAGTTTAACTCTTTGTTTTTTCTACAAAAAGTTTAATGGCCATTTGCATTAAACACTTAAGCTGAACTAAAATTTAAACAGTGTTTATAATGTGACATTTTTAGCTTACATTGTGTAAGTCATATTCTACATGACACTCAGGCCCAGTTGTATAATGCTAGTTTAAATTTAAGCTGATGCTTAAACCCATAACAACGGTTATTTCAGCAATTGTTGCTAAGAGTTTAAGCTTTGGCTTAAAGTACAACTGGGCCTTAAAGTTAAGTTGAGCTTAAGTGTTTGGTGCAAATGGCCGTTAGAGTAATTAATCGCCTACCAACAGTTTTCGGCGCATGCGAATTGAAATCTCTAGATTACCTGAAAATTTGAATTTTCGTTAGTTTCAGCGGGATTTTCAAATATCATAACTCGATTAGAGTTCGTCGTCGGCATGTGTTTCACATTTAAGTTGTGATATGAGTAATAACTAAAACCGATGCAATCTTACTCGTAGATTCGTTGAGTCAGTCTTATTTGTCGAAATTTCAAGGCCCTAGTAAGATTCCAGTGGTAGCGAAAATGTTCTCGTTTTCTGTTTTCCACGGCGTCTTAAAAATGGACGCCGCGGCTGGTTTGAGTCCAGCAACGTAAAGTCATTCGCACTGAAACAATGTTAAGGACAAACACGGGTTCTTTGCCAATGTTTCGCGTTCGTCGCAGTTTCGGTTCGGTTTTGAGTTGACGAAGATACTGAAACGAGCCGATTTATAATGGCAGAGACATGTTTATCAGGTGACCTAAATACCTTATCGCGTTATTTAAACCGAACAGAACGGAGCAAGTCAGTTTAAAATGCGTGGCCGAAGATGTGGGGCAGTTTTTTTTTTGTGTGCGTGTGTGCGAAATAAATTTCTCTTGACCTCCGTCGTCATGTGATTGGCATTTTCAATGCTATGTGTCCAAGACCTTCCGACATTAAAGCGAGGGTTTTTTGGTAATGTTAAGTTCGCGTAATGCGCAAGAGGAATGGACATATGTCGGTTGGAAAAGAGAAGGTCTGAAACTTTCACCGAAAATTTCGTCGTGCGCCATTGCGAGCGACCAGCGCGAAGAATATAGGTAGGGGACTTCGCTGGAGATGGCCGAATGCCCCACTCGCGATTACACTGCTACCACACTACTGGTTCTAACAATTGCAATCGTCTGTCTGTAGTCAGTGCCCTACTTTATACCTGGGTAAAGCGGCTTCGAATAGCTGTAACTGTAGTACTACTACTACCGTTAATGTGTATAGTCGATTACGTCGCGTTCTTTCTTACCCACCGCTTCCCTATTATGTGTTCGCTCGTTTTATTCCTCCCGAATTTATCAGCGTCCCATTATCAGCGCTAACCTAAAAGAAAAAACGCGCGATTTTTCCCGCCCGCCGATTTTTCCCAATTTTGGAATGGATCCACTCTCAGTGACCAACAACAAGTGCGACACGTTCCGTACCGAAGAGGCCAAAAATACCAATTTCAAGCAGAAGACCAAACAGTGAACTCGCGCCCAATCTCGTGGTAGTGCCGCGGAAACGACTTTTCCGGACATGGGTTTTCGTGAGCGGGCGTGAAGATTTTCCCTCGCCGGGGGAAAACTTTCGGTGCAACTTCGGAACTAATGTCAGATGGATGGATCGATATGTACTCTCTAGGTATGGCTTTTTTAGGCAACTATTTTTTAAATAAAACGCACTCGCAAGCCAATTATGTAAACTGCAACTCTGCAGGACGCGACCAGGTGGCGTAATAAACCCGGAAAATTCGCCCTAGTTTTTCCATCCGTAATAATTGTGAACGCGCGTTGGTCCCTTTAGACACTTGTTGATTTTCATTCGTCATTCATAGTGTACCCTTTTATCTGGACTACGATCTCGGCGAACTTTCCTCGCGAGAACATTCGATTTTTATTCCAATTAATCGTGCCCAATATTGCCAACGAAATTCATTTACAAAACGAAGCTTCGCAACGAATTATAATTCATTGGAAAAAGAAACAGCATTTGTAATTTATTGTAAATTCCTGGAAATGTATAGGTATCTGATCCAAGATTATAAAAATAAAATTCTTAATTGCTGACTTAACAAATCATATTAGTTGTGAATCTTTATTTCGACCAAAATTTAACTTCAGAATAAGATACGTAATAATCCAAATAAATGTAAAAAGACACGTGTCCATAACACGTTTTCTCAAATTATTTCAATAATTTAATAATCTTTACAGTAGTTTATAATTAAGGAACGTTTATGATTTGTTGTAAATTTTTGACTCCGATCTAAAAAATAAATTAAAAACTCCTAAAGTTAAACAAACGAAATTATGTGTGAAAGTTCTTTTCAAAATAAAGTTCTTCCGGATAACTATGAGGATAAATTAAAATGTTTCAACCCACAATATTATTTCTAACGTTAAAATTTTTTTATTTTAATTCAGTTTGTCAAAATCTTTAACTTTAAAGATAGGTTACACAATGACACAATTTATTGAAAAATATTTGAAAATAATAATGTTACAAAACGAGTTTAAGCAACAAGATTTGTTCAGGAAAAATTATACAATACTTAAACCTCCCCTGAAATCTTCTGAAAATAACTTCTACATTTTCGTCTGGAAGGTTTATATATTTGCTTCAAGTTTTTTTTTTTAATATTTAAATTCTTTTCTAAATTTTGAATTTCATGAAGAACTATTTGTACGCCAACTGTCTTCCATTTCATTCTTTGCGCAATACTAACGAAGCTTCACTTATTGTTTATACATATAAGTAAATAATAGAAAGTGAAAGACGATATTAAATATTTGAAAATTTTACTTACATATTTTTTTCCTTAAATTCACTGAAATAATGCCACTTTTTAATGTAAGTAATTTCATGTAAATGCTATTCGTGTTC
This sequence comes from Dorcus parallelipipedus, assembly GCA_958336345.1. NCBI lineage: Eukaryota > Metazoa > Arthropoda > Insecta > Coleoptera > Lucanidae > Dorcus > Dorcus parallelipipedus. The sequence goes on along the minus strand of OY284482.1, from coordinate 41,528,820 downwards.
GTATTTTACAAATTCTTTAACCCAATTTTAAATTGCCCAGATAATGCTTACTTGGAATACATAAATAACGCCAGTTAATTACTTAAAAACTTGTCCGACGAATAATCTTTACAAATCGTTTGTAGTATTCAGTTACGTAAATAATGTTTCAGTGTGTCTTCATTATCAAAGCTCTTTGACAATTTTTTAAACGATTTTTTTTTTAATATCATTTTGCTCTTTACATCTTAAAGAAATAATTACAAGCGAGATAAATTGAAACTTGCAATATTTTCCTGTCCCTTATTTCTTGCAACCTAACATCTTGACTGAATTTTCAGTATTTTTTAATTAGCCTTTTCGAAAAAGTGATATTACAAATTAATCATTTTTGATTAGTGACTATTGTCAGTACATCTACTGTTCATGTATAATTCAAGTTCAACAATAATACAATATAAGTATCACGTTATGATTGACACAAGAAGCCGAACGCAGTTTATTTATTTATTTATTAACTTTTATATTAAAGCGAAATTTTGGGATCGAGGTTGCAGCTAAAACTTTAGAAACTGTACGAAACCCAAAAGTGTGTTCTGCTGCCAGTGCTTTTTTTCAAATATGTACGTAATTCAAAAGGATGTAGATGGGATACCCCAGTGTTTATTTATATTTGTTCAACTTTTCATCCGGCCATCAAATTGCGTCAGAAATTCGTTAAACTTAAAATTAAATTTGCTTTTCAATGTTTAATTACAATCTGGTGCTATTCATCTCAATTCCATCATAAACATTAAAAGTTATTTGTTTTTTCTTCAATTGCCCCAATCTACACCAACCCCTATCAATTCAAGTGTGTGTATGTGTGTGTACATACATAGTAAAAGAAAAATTAATGTTTATTTAATAAACTTAATTTAATAAATTTAGTTTCAATAGCTGATATCAAATATGTATAGACATGATAAGTTTCGTCAAAATCAATTTTATTTTTCTTGAGTTTTCTTCATTTTAGCATTTTTGTTTGTTCGTTTTTTATAGTATAGCAATCTTAATCTTTAATTTTGATTCTCTTCCAATACAATAATCGATTGATTGGAAACACTTGTGGCAATTAGCGTTGTTCCAACGCTTTGGAAAAATTTGTGGTAGACATTTTAAAATTCCAATGGTATTTACATGCTATCTTTATAAGTGACTCACTGTCGTAAGGCACATCACTTCCGGTTTAAAAGTCACGAAAATGACGTCACGATTTCTGGGCAAGGTCAGGTCGATTCCAATGATATCCCTGTTTTAATGTTTTTTCTCAATGCCTTCCTACTCATTTACTTATACGATAAATTCCTATTAAAAAAAAGTCGAAAAGCATACTCTTCGAAACCTCTGGACCATATCCCAAAATGTCTGAAAAGATTTTGGGGTAACCAAGAAGACATGGGAGGACTTCGAGAGAAGCATTGAGAGCGAGGAAGCGTAACCCTCAATTAGTTTAAGCACAGATTGAAAAGCTTACTTGAAAGAGTAATTACATCAGGTACAAGACAATACACTGGAATAGAAAAGAAGAAATAACTCCTGAGTGCTAGAAGCTAGCGGAAACAAAATCAGAAAAGAACTTTGTGGGAAATTAAAATCAGCGCAAATGTATAGGGTGCACCAAACACAACGGTTTATCAGCAATGGAAAGTAAAATGGGGACGCTCATGAACAGACAGACGAAAAGTAGATTCCAAGCAATGGAAATGGAATAATTAAGAAGGACAAAATTAGAAGTCAAGAAATAGAAGCGAGTTAGACGTAGAACTAGTCATTTATAAAATACAATCAACTGGGATGGTTTAGACACAATAAATAATGTAAAAAATGAGAGTATTACTTCAGAAAAATAATGAGAAAGACCTAAAGAAACTTGAAGGTAAAGTCTATAAGTAAAACATTCAACCCATCCCAAGAAGAAAAGAAAAGGTGTATTGGAAAATATTTTAGTGAAACTGGGGCTTATTTTATCTACATACGTCTCAGAAGCTGGCTCTAAAGAAGAAAAGATGGCATGATACAGTTGACAGCAAAGAATTGAAAAGTTTGCCTTACACCTTCCAGCTAGAAAAGACACAAAACATCTCGAGAATAAATTATTAAAATCGAATGAATTTAGATGATAGAATGGGAACGTTCTTCATTTATATTAAAAAGAATGATTGGTGGATTGTTTTGGAATATAAAAGGATGATGGGGTAAACCTATGATGCAGTTTTAGAAAATGGATGTCAAACGAATGAAATTATCTTTGCGCTATTTAGTTTAGTATTAGCAAATTGTGACCTGTCAAAAAGAATTTGGAATACCCGATGTGTTGTATGTAATAATTTATTATAATGTCTGGGAATAACATAGCAATGTCCTAAAGTGTCATGCACAAATAAACTTGACACTTGGATTTTTCTAACCGAATTTCCCCGATTCAGTAAATCAGAAAATTAAAATAGAAAGGATAATCAACTTACCACTTGAGCAAACGACATAGTGACGATAAAAAATATTAATAGTAACAGCAAAAAGTAAAGTGTTTACAAAAAAGAAAAGCAAATTATCTGATGGAAGGAGGTACAGATACCAACAAGGAGACCACACAAACATTGATCTTGCGATTAGTGAAGAATTAAGAAGAATCAGCTTGAAAGAAGAAATAGATCTTCCCCCCAAAGAACAAAACCTTTTTATTGCTACCAGTCATATTCACACAAGCGATTTTTTTTTATATCTCAAACTGAAGAACGACGTTTTTAAACAAAAAAGAAGAGATAAGAGACAATTCGGAGGCTGACCTAAAACGATTATTAAAAGAAAGTACATATTTGAGGACTACTTTGAAGGCAATACATTTTTATAAGTCAGTTTTTATTACGTTGTTCCATGTATGTTTTTTTATAACCATACAGGTGCGTAAAAAGAAGGAAATATAAAACGAATATTTCATTGTCTTGGGAACTAACAAATAGGAGAAGAACAAAGCAATGGCAGAAATTATTTCTAACCGAAAGTGATAGAATGTTCAGAAAGGACCAATTATGAAGTGATATGAACAGATCAAGAAGTATGTACATCGAATGATTTCTGAACCATTCCCAAAAAGATTATCGCTAATTGGCCTTTAAAATTCATTCAATTTTTGGTTTCTTCTAATTCTTTAGTGGAACTCTTTTTGACAAAGTAAAGTAATCCAAAAACTTTTAAGTAGAATTTTAAAATATACAAAATTCTGAGTGAAATTTTCAATTCTCTTCAAAAAAGAAACCACTTCCTCTCAAAACGTACATTAAGTTCTAAGATATCCAAACATGTTCTTGAAAATAGGAGATGGTGTATAAGACATAAACCTTCCTTGAGAGCAAGTTGAATTAATGGCAGCATCGCCTGAGAAGGCACCATCCTCAATTATTGCATCGCCAAAGGGAATACGATAATGACGATAGTTTAGGTTCAGACATTAATGTTTCAACTGCTTTCCTAAAGGCACACTGGTAAGGACTGCAACCTATTTCTTCCAACATTGCAGAAAAGACAGCCGGTTGGTCACCCTGCCATAGCTTTTCTTCCAAGGCAACTATGTTTTCGTCGAGTGATTCTTTTTCGGATTTGTTTCCAACACAACAAATTTGAATTGGTTCCTTATGTTCCTTGCTTATTTGACCCTGAACCCACCTTTAACCTAGCTTAGTCTGTAAAAGAAAACATTTCTGTGATCGTTCGTTTCACCTCAAGTGAGCAATTAGGGTTACGGAACATTTCACAAGTAATATGTACAGGGAGATCGAAATTGATTGTCCTGATCCTACACTACTTTCCGTGAGTTTGATATCAATATTTACCATCTATCACATAAAAGTTAGAACGAAGAGCAGTGCGTGCATAGAACATTCATGAATCTTACATCCAAACCTAACCTAATTAATAAAGAACATAATTACTGTTTAATCAGATTGCTATTACAATGAAATAAACCATTTTTCAAAAAAAATCTTGAGATTATCTAGTAGCCTGAACGTCCCCAGATCTCCCTATGTTGCTAACTTCATTTTAATAACTGAATGTAAATATCGATATCAAGCATTGTAGGATCAGGACAATCAATTTTGATCGCCCTGTATTTGAAACACATAAAATACTATGATGGTCATAAACATATGACGATTTGACGATTCGTAACGCTTAATAATAATCTTAATAAACAAACGGCTTTATGAGTACCAAATAATCTGAGATGAACCAGACGTTCTTGTTTTCCCAGACATGTCCACGAATTTTTCTAGTTTTCTTTAAAAGATTTTAGTTCATCCAGTATTGCTCCATATACCTACAGAAATTCCCATTTCAGCGAGAAATCCTGGGTTCTGGCTTTAAACTCCTCTAGGTCAAAATCAAGTATTTATAAATCACAATTTTTTTTTAGATACTTCCAAAGTCAAGTCTATTTTATTTTCTAAGACACATATTTTAGGCCGTCCACGTGTCTTCTTAGTTTGACAATTCAATTGAATTCAACTCCTTTAGAGCCATCATTGATGGTCTTCTATCAAACCTGGGTTGCATTCCGAAAGTAGGCGGTAAATTGCAAGGGCCTCTAGAGTCAACTTTAACCTCTTCAGAAACAGCTCGAATTTCTTCTTAATTCCATCTTACCAAATCCAGAAAGCACCTACGTAGGTATTTGGCAAAGTCTTCGTTGCATCTTACAGTTTGACCTTCCATATTCGTTATTATCCAATTTCTATCGATTAAAAAAAATAGTCTTTTATATGAAGCTGTATACGAATGTACGAGTGCATACTTACCTTGAATGTCACTTCTGTAGGAGAGTTATTCGTACTATTTCCCAAACATGTTTTATTAGTTTGCAAACAATTCGGTATTCCAATGTTATACAATGTCAATCTAATCTGAAAACTCAATAATTCATTATTTTAAAAAATCTCACACGCGTGAATGTGATTGTTGGAGATAAAGTGATTTTCTTCTTCGAGAGAAGATCCATCCATATCTTCTTTCAAGCCGGTTTTTTTCTTAAGCCCAGTTGTACAATTCGAGTTTCACGTTAAACCAAAGCTTAAACCCTTCACAATAACATGGTTGTAATGGACGTTGCTATGGGTTTAAGCTTCGCTTAAAGTTAAACTCGAATTGTACAACTCGGTCTTAATGCTTCACTAAGATTTAATGTTTGTATTTTTACCTTGTTGATATTCCCCCTCACTAAATATGAAGAGACGTATATGATTCAATAAAAAACGAGACATTTTTAACTTACAATTAAAAATCAAATGCCTCACGCTACATTTGAGCTGGTTAAAAAAATAACATCTTTATTATTAGTTCTGGCATCCTCGCACGTCCATAGATGCTTGATGAAATGTTTGATGAGATGCTTGGTGAAATAAAAATCACAAATGCGTGACTTCGACGATATAACCTGGATCTATTTGCTTTTATTTTGTCGTTGTCTTAATATAAAAACAACAAAATTCGAGTGACAGTAAAAGACATCTGTGGCCGTTAAATTTAAGTGAAAAACTTTTTTTTTCCCACATATTAAGGTGCATTTATAATTTGATTCGTTTGAATTTTTTGAAATAAAATTACAAAGCAGTGAAATAATACAGAATCAAAATTCGCCCCCCCCACGGTATTTTTTCTACGACTTGGAATGCCCAAAAAATTTTGAAATTGAAATTTACGATGAACCATTTGCTTTTGTTTTGTCTTTGCCTTAAGATAAAAACAATAAAATTCGTGTAAAAAAATAAAAGACGTCTGTCAACGTAAAATTAAACGAGAATTCAATAATAGAGAATCAAAATTTGGGAGGTGGGGGAGGGCTTTCCTTCTGATATACGCAAGTCACGTGATGATTTTTGTTCAAATAAATGTACAGTAAACTCGCAACAAAAATTGATACCACTGGGGGATTTTTTTTTTTTTGAGATTCATTGACGAACGCAATTTAGGTACTTACACTTTACAATTTAACTTGTTTAAATTCTCGGGAATTAAATTGCGAAGCGATTAAATAACTGAGAATCAAAATTCCAGGGGGTGGCGGATTTCCTTTTAATGCATCCAGTCACGTGATGATTATTTGTTTAAACACCTTGTAAGTCGATCCCAGCCGCAGCAGACGATAAAGAATAACCAGCCCGACGCTTCTCCGATAAACTCATAGAGAGCTTGGTAAAAAAAAGGTTCACCATCACTGGCTTAAACGATCGATGTGTTTCAAAGAAAAAAAAATCGAAATGATTCAGATCTAGCGGACTTTGCCTAATACATATCCACATTTTACGGTCGCATGTACAGTCGCGGTCATAATTCATGACATATCCGTTACAGAGAAACTCACCGTGGACATTTTATTTTTTAAGGAAATGGGTACGACGTCCTGCAAGCTTTGCGTAAACGTCATGAATTATGACTGCGACTGTACATACATACAGAGTGTTTAAGACCGTTTCTTTCATACCTCTCTAGCTACTCATTTTATAAAAACAAATGAAAGTCTCACTCAATATTAAGTGGAACATATTTTAAAATTACTTTGACGTATTCAGAATGGTAAATATGTCACTTTGTTATTTTTAATGGAACATCCTATACAGGGATATCCACATAAACCGTTCGTTAAAAGTTTTCAAGGTTGCAGTTCACGTAGATATTTGAAATTTAAGGAGCAAGGGTTTTCCGTGGAGATCTCTTTAAATAAAATAAAATTGCCTTTGTATCACTTCCGGTTGTACCGGAAGTCGCTATCAACTCGCTTATTTTAAATGGAATGCTATATTTTTTATCACGTTTTTGAATTCTACATGTAAAAATATGTTAAATTGCAATACATTTCCCTATCTCTAAAATGCATCATTTTTGAGATATTTTGAAATTTCTTAGAAATTTGGATTCTGCAATCTGATTTTCAAAAAATTATAACACAGCTATGATTGAAGCAATTTTATTTGTAATAGCTGATATTGTAGTTGAAGCTTTAAGGTTCTTAGAAACTCCATCAGTATAATCTATTAAGCTACAGGGTGTCTGAAACGCACCGCTCCACTCGAAGATATTCAAACACAGAAAAATACTTTTTTTCAAATGGAATGACCGATATTTTAATGCACCATTGTATGTGGAATCAAATGCTGCGTCGAACTGTACTAGCATTCCCTATACCTAACTTTAACAGTTTTTGAGTTATGAAATATTTTCGATTTAATTCATAGAAAATTACACTTTTAATAGGTCAAATATTTTTAATTTTATTAAGATAGCATGGAAATTATAACAACGATTACTGTTACTACAAATTTTGTAGTCAACCAAAGAAAATAGAACTTGGCAAGTGGAAATTCACAAATTTTAATAGTTCTTTAATCATCCTTCTCTTAGGACGCTTGTGATCTTATAAAACGAAAAAGTATGAATTTCATTACTTTAAATTGAAGAATAAAATAGCTGCTAGTTTGCAATTTTCTGGATTAGTGTGAAAGTATTTTAAAACCATTGTCTACTTATCTTCATTATTTGTTACTGATCTTCGTACATTTTATTTTTCCAAATTGTATAAAGTTAGGTTCAAACTTTCCAAACTGTGTTTTATTCATAGGAGACAAGAGGAGTACATTTGATTGAACACACATTCTCTGCTCTGAACAATTTTAGATCATTCTTCATGAATTTAAAAAATAGATTTAAAATAGCAGCGTTTGAATAATTTTGATTTTGATTCTCAACTTTTTTTTGCTTTTGCTTAAAATTTGTAGTAACAGGAAACGTTAAATGCAATTGTTTGTTGTTTTCATAACTATATCAACAAAATTAGAAATATTTAACCTAATATATGTAAATTTTTATGTATTAAACCAAAAATATCTTATAACTGAAAAACTGTTAAAGTTAGGTATAGGAAATGCTAGTATAGTTCGACACAGCATTTAATTCCACATACGATGGTGTATTAAAATATTGGTCGTTGCATTTGAAAAAAAGTATTTTTCTGTGTTTGAATATCTTCGAGGGGAGCGGTGCGTTTTAGACACCCTGTAGCTTAATAGATTATGCTTATGGAATTTCTAAGAACCTTAAAGCTTCAACTACAATATCAGCTATTACAAATAAAATTGCTTCAATCATAGCTGTGTTATAATTTTTTGAAAATCAGATTGCAGAATCCAAATTTTTAAGAAATTTCAAAATATCTCAAAAATGATGCATTTTAGAGATAGGGAAATGTATTGCAACTTAACTTATTTTTACATGTAGAATTTAAAAACTTCTTAACTATATTTAGAGAACGGGTATTAACGGCTTCAATAAAACTTCGATTATACTGGTCGATATTTCGTAATATTTTATTACTTCTTCAGGACCATTAAATTATAATAATAGAGAAATTAATACATTTTTGAAAATTTTAACTTAAAATTTGATGTGTTATTTATAACAAAAATTGTGTATAAATATACACATCAAATTTTAAGTTAAAATTTTCAAAAATGTATTAATTTCTCTATTATTATAATTTAATGGTCCTGAAGAAGTAATAAAATATTACGAAATATCGACCAGTATAATCGAAGTTTTATTGAAGCCGTTAATACTCGTTGTCTAAATAAAAGGTCTGTTTGTTATCCTGCACTAGTGTACACTTTTTTTACGAAATATGCTTTAATGAAGCCTGAATTCTTTAATAATGTGTCAATACGAATCATACTCATTCATACCACGCAAACATTTAAAGTTGCATTAAAGCGTAAATTGCGAAAAAGTATGCATTGGTGTACACCAGCGCAGGATAACAAACAGACCTATAGTTAAGAAGTTACTAAGATACACGGCAATATCCTCTACTTTTATTGAATTTAAAAACGTGATAAAAAATATAGCATTCCATTTAAAATAAGCGAGTTGATAGCGACTTCCGGTACAACCGGAAGTGGTACAATGACAATTTTATTTTATTTAAAGAGATCTCTACGGAAAACCCTTGCTCCTTAAATTTCAAATATCTACGTGAACTGCAACTTTGAAAACTTTTAACGAACGGTTTATGTGGATGTCCCTGTATACATATTTTTACGTTTACGGATTCCAGACTAAATTTTAACGTGACTTTATGTTACATACAACAGATAGGTTCTAAAGTAAAGTTTGGAGAAAACTAAAAGAGTTACATGTGGGGATCAAAGTAAAGCTTTTTTCCTAATAAGCTTTTGATAAAAACTCAATTACTTTGAGCAAGTTGTACATAAGGATGTATACAGGACATTTCGCAAGCTCGTTTGGGTCACTTAAGTTTGCAAATTAGTCCCTTGCAGTTTCAGCGTTTTATTTTCGTAGTTCCGTAAGCTTTCAGAATGTATTCTGGATTTTATTTCTGATTAATAAAATTGTTTTGCAAGTTCTTTTGAATTATTTCATATAGGAAGTATGTGCCTTCAAAAATTTATTTGTCCTCTTTTTGTGAAATCAAAATATGATTTCTGTATACAGTCGTCAAAAATGTTCAATAATTTCAGCTTTCTGAGAAAAGTATATTTCAATAGATCTTGGACGTACAGCCTCATTAATTTTATAGGAAGGATAAATAGCAAACATGACATTTTGATTTGCAAATTCTGTTATAGACAAGCTGTAAAGTGTTTATCTCGAGAAAAATCTGATGTAAGTGAGTGACTCGAAACAATTCTGTACTTGGGAATGCCGCGGCCGTTGCTGGAAGTTTCTTTCTGTTCTTTATCCGCCGCGTTTCGACTTTTCCGCTTGACGCGAATGAATTTCAGCAATGCATCGAAGCATTTAATCGCGCTTGTAAATCACACAAACAACAAACCGCTGGCAGGGTTTTATTTATATAATATTTACAGTTAAGCGCGCGCACAAATACGGAAAAAAGCGGCTCACAGTTGTGAATTAAAAATTACGCGCATTCCGCGTCGAACTCTTAAGTTCAAGGACGGTGTTAATAACGACGTCGGCGGCGGCGGCGGCGGCGGCAAGTCGCAAAAATTTGTTTGGAGGAAAATTTGATTCGATCGCATCGGGACACGTAACGCTATGGAAGTCGGTGACGTGTAACGTGAATATTTGAAAGCAACTTTCACTTGCAATGACGGAAAGCCGGCGCGTAGCGGTAATCTGATTTAACAATAATTGCTTACGTGCGAATGCATGCAGGTATGTTGAGTTTACTTGTCAAGACAGTCGATTTCAATTAATTGTGGATTAAATCGGACCTGGATGCTTCTCAGGACAATCCAAAATCACTGCACAACAAAAAATTTTCGGTATTTGGAAACCTTTTATATTTTTATTACGCGTGGATACGTATTTCGATTGCATCACTGATAATGCTAATGTTTTGATAAGTAATTGAAAAACGTACGTGCATGCAATGGTGTGAAGAAAAATATTTGTTTATTGTTGTGGTGTGAGATAATAACGTCGCTAACTGAAAAAATCCAACTACCAATTTCTGAATGAATCGTGCAAACAAGATCGGAAAACATTCGAATCGTTCGACAGTCATTTATTTTTCTTTCCACGTTGATAATCGCATTTCCAGCCGATCACGTTTCCGAATCGATTTGCATTCGAAAAACGTCAACTAAGTAATCGTCGTTTTCACACGTCTGCATCATCGTTAACTGAATCCTTAGAACACTGATTATAATTTATTGCCTTAACTCTCCGATTCAAGACATTTATTTCTAAAAATGTACGTACATGGGGAAACCAAGCTGCAAAATTAAATGAACTTTGATTTGTTTCTCATTAGATTGTCGATTTTTCAAACAGACACCTTCCCGAATGGATTCGTTTCTATTCAAGTGGCATAGTTCTCACACGTCCATCATCATTTAGCGAATCTTTGAGACTCTGATCATTATCATTTGGTATTTCGAAAAAACAATGAAATGTCAATTTTTGCAGGCGCCAACTGGAACTCGATATCAAGAATTTCAGTAACTGTTTACTTCTGCAAACGTAACACGTAAATTCATAAATCATTCTAATGTTACGTGACTAAATATATGACGTCTTATTAATATGGGAATTAACCCTCGCTTTTAGTAGACTAATGGCGGATTTCATTTAAATTTAATCATCCGTTAAAAGTAAACGTTGCCATGGTTACATGTGTTGAAGGTATAGGAAAGATTACTCTTAACCAATGATTAAAATTAAGTGACGTTTGTGAAATCCAGCATTAACATTTATTTATGTATGAAGAAAGAGACACTTCCTAAATTAGTAGAGGAACGTGCTATGTATTTTTAAGCAGAGACTAAAACCACGCTATTTCTGGAGGGTTGTCGTAAGATGGCGCGCCTGCGCTTGATTAAAATGAAATGCATTGACTGTCCGTTCTTGTTTTCCTTTTCTGTGAACTAAATCAAGAACACAGGTAAAAAGTTTGAGAATCGCTGGAAAAAGGTGAAATAGGAAATTATGTCTTATGTGCCGCATCGTAGCTCTGGTGGATTCAATTCGAAACCTACGCCAATATTGTCAAAAAATAAAAAAAAAAAGATTGTCGCTGGCGTAACTTGTTTTGTTTCTTTTGAGCTTCCCAGAATGTCAAAAGTCAAAAGCGACATACTTCACAATCAGTTAAAGCGTTTCTGTTTGCCTTCAGAATGACAATCTAATGATATACTTAGAAAACAAAAGACAATCGCTTGTGTTTCCTTGTTGTTTTTTGTATTCCGTTCGTTAGTTTTCAAACGTGTAGATGGCGTGCGTCGTTTACAAACAGTTTGACATTAGAATAAAAATTTTAAAAACTAATAAAAAAAGTAGGCTTCAAAAAGTGTAGAGGGCGTTGTTTGCAATCCAAAATTTCAAAATCCGATCACATTCAAATGTGAATTTTTTTTTTTTTTTTAATAATTGCTTATTATTTTATTTTATTTTTTTAAGTCTTTTGTCTCTTTGTTTTTTCTTCTGTCATTTTTTATTTTCTTTTGCTTTCGTTTTTCTTTCCGATTTTTTTTTAAATATTTGAAATAGTTGAAAAATCTTCCGTTTTCTATTGTCGGTACGTACAAACAATTGAACTATAATTTGTTTCCTTGAATTTCTTACGACGAATGAGAAATAGGCATTTTTTTCGAAACTTTTCGACAGTTGAAACAGTTGAATAACGCGCCTCTTTTGTTTCGATTACCCACCACAGGAAAGACAAGGCAAACAATATCTCTCATCTTCACTGTAATTAGTACAAACATTTCACAGTTTTCTTTGACATTTGAAACAGTTGAATTAGTTGCTTTTGTTTATTAAAACAAGCGAGGAATTGAACAATTGAATGATAATAACTTGTTTCTATGAATTTCTTGCGGCGAATCAGAAATTAGTATTTTGTTTCGAAATTTTTTGACAGTTGAAATAATTGAATAACGCTTCTTGTTTCTTCAACGATTACATACTACAGGAAAGACAAAGGTAAAGCAAATGTCTAGTATCTCTCATCTTCAATGTAATTAGTAGAAACAATTGAAAGTTAACTTTTCGTTTCTTCTTTGACATTTGAAACTGTTGAATCAATTGTTTTTGTTTATTAAAACAAAGACGAGGTAAAGAATATTTCTTGTTTTTCAATCTTAAATTTCCTTTTAAATCAGTGAAGACGATTGAATGGACAACTGCTTTTTCTTTGAATTTTTAATAACGATGAATCGCCAATTAGAATTTTCTTCGAAACTTCTTGACAGTTGAAACAATTGAATAACGCGTCTTTTATTTCGTTAATGATTATTTATTACAGGAAAGACAAAGCAATAAACACTTCACTGTAATTAGTAGAAACAATTGAAAGTTAACTTTTCTTTTGTTAAAATTAAATAAAAAATCCAAACAGACACATAAAGGCAACAGCACTTTACGATCATTTTGAAATTTCAACTTTATGATATAACATTTTAAACACTTTCATTTTAATAGTTTCAATGTAATAGTTTAACATTTTCTTGGTGTTATTTCAACAATTTCCAAGATGTTTAGTTAAGAATATTACTGTTGAAACGAGTACATTTTATTTAAGTCAACGCACAAAAAGTTGTTGACTTAACCATTTCATTTTTCTCAGTGCAGTTCTATCCTCCGTCATTCCTTGTAGTTGTCCCAGTTTTTCTTTTGTCATTTCTTTAATTTTCACATTTCGATGTATCTTATAAATGTATTCATTTGTTCTTCTTTCGTAACCGTAGTTAACGTTTTTCCACCCATCTCAGGAACCTTTCTTGTGATATTTTACTCAATGCCCATGACTTACTGCCGCATAAGACCGTAGACTTTAACACTGTCTTGTAAAAAGTAATCTTCATATTTATCTTTTCTTTGCTCAGCATCATATCTATTTCTTTTCCCTTTTCACGCTTGTTTGTTGTTAGTGCCACCCAACTCCTTTACTGCTTCAAATTCCATTTTCTTTCCACGCACCCTGCCCCCGGTCTAATCAAATTTCGGAAAGTAATTTTGTACTGATTTTCGAATTGTCGTCCTGGTCATTTTGATCTCAAAGGTGCACCACGTTCTGGAAGGTCACTTGAGGTTGATGGAAACCAAATGAAGGCATTGGTGGAAGACAACCGTCGCATAACAACATGAGAAATTGAGGACAGATTGAATTTATCAAATTCATAAGCATTTGAAACAATTTGGTTTGATTCGATGTGTTGCCATTTGCGATTTGCCGTTGAAACTTGAGGAAAAGGATACATAACTGATGATGAAAGCTGGATTGTATAGAAATATGTTAAACGCGGAGCAGACACACACTGATTTCTTTGTTTGGTGGTTTTAGAAAAAAAAGATTTTTTTTCTGAGCTGCTATCAAATGAACAATTGATTGATTCGAATCTATATTGCCACCCCATTTGGATAAAATAAATGATTCCATCAAGTAGAAGAGACCAGAATGAATGACCAGAAACGGCGTAACGTTTCATCATGATAACGTCAGAGCTCACACAAGTTTGGCATCTCGCCAGAAACTGTTAGAGCTTTAATGCGACGTCCTAGCGCATCCACCTTATTTACACAATGTGACACACTATCCAATTATCACTTGTTTCAATCTCGGCAAATATTTTTGGAAGATAAAACTCTTGATTCACTTGAAGGTGCCAGAAACCACTTCATTAAATATTCTACAATAAGGACAAAAAATTGTACAGGGGTGGAATTATGTTACTATCCCTAATCTCATATAACTGCTTTTGGTCTGATTTATTTCTAATCCCATTTCTCTTGATGCTACTAATACTCTTCGTAATTTCGATTAACTTCCATTCATTTCGTGGTTCCCAGGGCAACATCGTCTGCATAAGCTACCATTTGATGATTTCTCATTTCTATACTCATTATTGTTACTGATGTTTCATTTCCGCTATTCTTTACTATAGCAATCAGCCGTATGCTAAATGCGTTCATTATTTTTATTATTATTAAACCTGTTTATAGTCAGATGATCACCCTTAGATAGCCGTGAAATTAAATATCACAAATTACAAGGGAGGTGCATGGAGTCAAGGTGAAAGTCGCAAATAAGAATGGTGCCATTTTGGGAAACGAAGACGCTGAGTCCGAATCTGTTTCTGCGCAATGGCTTTTTTAGGCGAGGAGCGACTTTCTTTACAATAATTAAATTACAAGCTATTTTATTGAAGCAGAGAAGCAGGGGCAGAGATACCATCCAATGAAGAAAACAGTAACACCAACTTGTTTCAGGGTTTGAGCATCATGAAGCCAGAGAATTGAGAATTCCGAGATAAACATTTTGAGAAGTATGGTGTACTAAAGGTCGGTTTTCTGTGCATGAACCTAATCTGTACCTACTGAAGGGATATGTTGGACTTCTGCAAGTCTCCACAAAGCACATTATTACCTACTTCGCAGCGAGGAATTGGATAAAAGCCAGAAGGCTAATTGTCATGGCTGGTATAATGATCAAGAGTACAACTCAAGGCGTGATAACCTGATATTTGATGGATTGAGAAACTTGTCTGAATATCTGTGGATTCACTACAAATGGGAATTGATAGACGAGCACGACTCAATCAAAAGTAATGAAACGTTCAAAACCGAAAAGCGAACGAATGTTTCCGAAGTCCTTCGGAACCCCACGCTCTCTCTGACTCGGCACCGTTGCACTCTGACTACAGCGTTTCGGTTTTGAACGTTTCATTACTTTTGATTGAGGTTATAGGTACGTGCAAGCAATGTCATTTGTGAAAGATCAAATGAGTCAAATGAAAAAGATCATTAGTCACAGCATCAACATGATCGGTAATCTTGCGAAGGAAAATGAGTTTGTTGCAGGGGCATTTTTGACTGATATTTCCCACAACCTGGGCCTAGTTTTCTGGGCAGGATAACTTCATATAGGTTTCTAAAAATGGATGAGCAGAATTCTAATAGGTTCGTCGAATTCTATAGGCTTACAAAAAACGAAGTTCCGATTCTATTTCGCCCAACCCATAAGCGGCATCAGGCAGAAGCGAAATACAATAGGTACCAAAGTAAAGATGGAAACATCTTCGTACATAACACATGGTCTATTGTTAACTTTTTGGAAGAAGGAGTTGTGGACAATTACTGGATAAAGCCTTTTCTTGCATTCAAGATTGATGAAATAAAGGCAGAGTTAGAAAGGGCATTTCCTAATTCTAACCATAAATCACCTATTCTATATAACCTTGAAGAGAACCACTCATTGCATTACATGATCCAGAAAACAGGGAACTTTGTTGTAATACCTGACGTTTCTTTTCGAGCAAGGTTATTTGTCATATAATGGGAAACAATGGATTGTCAAAGATACCAAATGAAGTGATCAAGCAGGAATTACAGGTAAAATTAGCACAGCAGAAAACATGTTCTCTTCCGTCCCTGCAGAGACCTCAAAATTGAATAATCTCTTGCTTGATTTGAAGGAAAATTTGGAAGCTCTTGTTCTGCCATTAAAGAAACCAAATATAAAGGAAATCAACCATGACATTCTGCAACAGATACTTTTTAGTCCACTGCATGCACAGTGAAATTAAGACTTGTGAAAGAAATAAAAACAGATTTCTTTCTATATAAAGACGATGTTAGTATGATAGTGGAAATAAAATTAACACGCAAGGGTAGTGATAACAGAAATAGTAGTTCTTCTGCTGGCCTGAGACAAATACTTGAAAAGATGTACTATTGTCTCCTTTCTGATGACATCTATTTGAAGAAACCTGGAACCAGATACCTTCTGATAGGTTTGAGCTTCAATGAAAACCTGCATGTGTCAATGTGTTTCTTGAATAGCAACAGCAGCTAAAAGGATATGTGATCTGTTGAAAAAGGTGTAGTTTTAGGGAAAGAAGAAATTGACGCACTTCTTGGGGAGACTGATGTTATTTGTTTCAGTTTTGTGCGTTAAATGTAAAGTTATTTTCTTGCTATCCCCTAAATTTTGAAATATTTCAATAAATTCTATTAATGTTGTCAGTTTTCAGGTTTATGGACTCTCGCTTGTACAAATAAGAACTATTAATTATTAAAGGTTGCAAGTTTCTGCGAGTGAGTAAACATGAAAAAAAAGTCCAGGTCAAATCTATACTCCCCTCGTATTTTCTGTTAACAGAAATTAGTGTAATGTAAATCAGGCTTAAAGAAAAAATTGTGGGAAACAAAATGAAAAATACCATAAATGCATAAAACTAAGTTAAACTAGTTTATATTGTTTAAATAATTTTTTTTCAACACCTGTATCATTAAGTACATTACAAACAATTTTGCACACGTCTAAATTCTCAACTACTTGCAGTAAAAGTGATTCTATAAGACGAGTCAACTTTCACCGCCCAACACTTCCCAGCCTATGAAAGATCTGCGAAGGTAATTGCAATATTTCTCCGGTTTTTACGTACGCAACGCTTAATAAAAATAAAATGGAAAGCGAGGCAGATGAGAGCCTGTTTCCGGCCATAAACGAGAAAGCTCGCAGCGCGTAAAAGTCTCAAGAATGTACTGTCCCAGTGATTGCCTCGAGTAAAAACTGTTTGCATCATTCGATATGAATCAAAAACGGAAAGTAAAAGTGTCGGAGAGTTTTGATCATTTAGAATCGGTTCGATGCGAACGCATTACACAACCACCCCGTATATATTTTTAGCAGTTTAGTTGACTCCAAGGTATGCGGATGCTCTCGCCCGCAAATCTAAATATGCACAATGCAAGTCGCCAGCGAGCGCTCAACGCTAGTCACATTTGTCCTTTTAGTTTTACACACAAAAGAATTTTACGCCTGAAATTTGTTAATTGCGCTCGTTCGTGTTTTGCAAGGTTGATTTTGAATGACGAGCGAAAATTCGAATACGACAACACTAACGAATGATTGTTTTAAACCCAGAAATGGAAACCACCATCAGTGATTGATTGAATTATTACAAATATTAAATAATCGATGAAATTTACTTATTCATTTATTTAGATTTCCTACGTTTTCCAAGTGTCTTCTGCTTGCACTTTCATATCTTACTTCGGAAACCTTCTTTCCGACAACCTTAACCTTGTTGTATTATCCCTTTTACCGACATATCTTCAATTATCCTTTTTAATTTTCTCTGCTTTTTTCATTTAATTTTCGACCTTTGCGCTTGTCTTCCTCTTCTTATTTTGATGTGTTATCTTTACGTCTATAATTTATTCTTACCTAGCTCCTTTTACTGACGCAATTTACTTAAAAATTTCAGTTTGTATTTCTTCAATTGTAGAATTTTTAATTCTTTTGTTGTCGTTCTTCAAAATAAATCGTGTTTTCATATCGATATGATGTGACGTAACCGCTTATTGAAAATTGCAGTAGTTAACTGGTATTTGTTATACATTCATTTCACTGGAATTATAATGCGATACATATAGAGTGTAACAAAAATTTCAAGTATTTGTTTACACAAGTTGAAACACATTAACAAGAAATTAACAACAGTTGTTGCGACATTGCCATTGATTCATTTGAGCACGAATAGTTGTTATCAGCTAAGGATCATTATTTTTGAAAGAAAAGAAATAGAACAATTTCGTTCTTTTTTGCATCTTAAACGAATTTCAGGTTAACAACTTTTAAAGATCAGCTTTTTTTCGTTTCTATGTTGTTACGATGATCCTTGTCTTAAAGCAAGTTTGCTGGAAAAAGAAGGTGGCATAGCGATTAAGCGTCCAACTGTACGCCAAAAAAGTGCACATTGGCCTACCTGGGCCCACTATCCGCCTAGTTTTATCAGACTGAGCATGTACAGCCTCAATCAAAACTAATGAAACGTTGAGAACCGAAACGCTGTAGTCAGAGAGAGAAGATACCGAGTGAGACGAAGCTTTATGGCGAACGAATGTTTCCGAAGTCCGAAAACCCACCCACAACACGTTGCGCTCGTCACCGTTGCACTCTGACTACAGCGTTTCTGTTTTGAACGTTTCATTACTTTTGATTGGAGTTGTACATTCTAAATACTAAAGCAGTGTTGCCAGACCAGTCGCTACGTCTCCCTCCAATCTAAGCGGCGTTGAAGCTGGCGCGTTGCGTAGCTCTACGTAGACGATCAATTCCCAATTTCAATTTCAAGATGTAGCGAGCGAGTTGGCAACACTGGAATAAAGTAAAGTGGGCGCCTCACTTCAACAACGAAGACCTAGTTATACTTATATCTCTGCTTATAAACAAAAAGCTAATCGAATCCAACTTGTTCAAAGTTGACTGATGCCTAATGCTACACAGAGTATTTTTATTTTACTTTGAAACTTCTTTTAATCAAGTCCATGAACAGTAGGCGTTACTACGGGTAGCAGTTTATATTTGAGCACATGTCTTGGCCCAATACTCGTTAAGTTTGGCGGCATGAAGTCTGTAGAATAAATGAAAGTGGCCCCACATCCCGGCGACAAAGACGCTTCTCTGCGCCATTAATGGAACTCCAGAAATCAATATTATCTACTATGAACAAGGCAGCAAATGATTCCTTTTTAATTCATGGTATAAATAAATACAATTTAACTATGAGAAGTAGGTACTTGAGGACCCAGAATGGAGTCCGAAGTAAGTAAAGTGAATGCTCGATGAAGTACTCCTCCGGTTGACATCTCGCTGGATGACTTTTTTTTAACGGTAGGAGGGGAAAATCTTCAAAAGATACCGCGACACCCGTGTGTCCCCCCTTTAGCACCAAGCACCAACCCTTCTCCCTTCAAATCCTGGAACTACTCGGATGCATATCATCAGGATTTATAGGGATACCACAGTAACCAATCTCCTGTGGTCTCTTTCTCTTCACGCTCCCTTGTCTTCATTATCTTATTTACTAGTCTCTTGACCGCTTCCCAGTTTTCTGTCGATTCTAACATTTTCTCAACTACACTCTGAGGGGTCAACCTACATCCAACTAGTGACTCCAGTTCCAGCCTTTCCTTTATCCATCTGTTGCACACCAATACCGCTTACTCTACATCATCAGGATCGATCCCGCAATAAACGCACCGAGCGAGGGTCTTCTACTCTCCTTATGGCGCTAAGATAATTTCTAAAAAATTCATGGACAGCCATGTCCACTGAGAAATTGGGTTACTCGCACCACCTCCTCACATCCTGGTCCATTTACCCTTCTCCGTCGTATTCCATGTTCCTTGCCAAGTTTTCTCTCTCCCGTGCTTATCGTCTGAGTCGGATAATTTGTTGTGGTATTTCGATTTCCTCTCCTCTACCTGCTCCTTGATTGGAATCATGCCTGCGATTACTAAAACCGCTTCCTTGGACACTGTGCGATAAGCACTGAACACCCGAATGGACTTTCTCCAATCCCGCCCGGTAGCTTTGGGTTTCCAACGCCCCCCCCCCCACGTCGGTGCCGCGTACAACATTATTGAGTTTATCGCACTAGCCAAAACCCTCCTCTTGCTCGCCCTTGGTCCTCCGACGCTTGGCATTATCCTCGAGAGAGCTGCTGCCGCTTTCTCGGCTTTTTCCGCGGTCTTCTGTATGTGATGTCCAAAAGATGAACTACGGTCAAACCAGACCCCCAAGTATTTAACCGCATTCCCATGTTCTACAGCCACCTTCCCTAGCCGAACGTTTCTTTTCCCCGTCAATAGAATGGCATCTGTTTTGTCCGTTACCAAGCTAAGTCCCTTATTCTTCGTCCACTCCACTATATTTGTGATAGCTCTATTCACTATGTCCTCTAAGGTGTCGATCCAATCACCGCCAAGTCATCCGCAAAGCTCACATCTCTTCCGGCTGGGCCCCATTGTACACCAAATTCTACAATAGCGGCCCCAAAACCGAACCCTGTGGGACACCCCTAGTGACCTTTCTAGTTTCCCGTTTCACTCCGTCGTCTAAGATAATATTTCTATCGTTAAGGTAGCTCCCAAAGCCGTCGATCTTTCTTCTCGCTGGATGACTGGTTTTTGCTGCCTCACTTCACTTCCTTCGAACCCAGAACGAGGTGCCAAGGAAGTGTTTTGTGCGATTTTAGATGTATTGTTGTGCAATCAAACAGCCACAGACAATCTAAAAATGATTAAACAAGAGTTACAAATCGTCGTTTAAGTTAACTTATAGTACAATTTTTAGTTAGAAAATGAAGAAAATCGGTTTAATTAAGCAGGACAATTGAAGGTAATTAAATAATGCATAAAAATAGCATATAGAAGTAACAAGGACAAGGATGGGATGATTTAAGTTAGTTTTGAGGAGACGAAGTTATAAAGTTAGGTTATGCGAAGAAAGATTTGATTATATCCAACGAATTAATTCACTTACCGACTAAATGTGGCTTGAAAATTGTAGAACAAGTATTTCCAGATTACTTACATTCAATTCTGGTAGACGAAAATCAGAAAATGGAACCGATACCACATATTATAAACGGCGAGGGAGCGCGCGCAAAATCGAAAGACACGTTAAATTGTTTTTAGTATAAATACCGATGCAGAGCGCATCCAGGGCATTACTTCGACTATTGTCAACGCGAAAACTCTTAGATCGACTCTAAGCACGAAATATTCTGTCTTCGACAGTGCTAAGGATGAAAATTAAAGCGAACAAAAACAAATGGAATCGATAAAGAAACAGTACTAACTTTACAACCCTTAGAACTCAAAATGAGGAAATTAATTTATTGCTCAACTAAAAGGTCAACCCAAAATAACACAGCAATTTTTGGTTCAATACAATTCCAAAGTGGCGAGTTGAGTTAGCAACCAAATAACTTTTTGGTGGCAACAAAACAAAAGAAAACGGACTAGACGAAATACATAAGTAATTTTTAGCTCGACAACATGGGATTAACAAACAACACAATAATATGCATCTATACATACAGAATTGGAAATTTGGATTCTGGACATAGTAAGTTCGTTAACTTTATTAACAATGATACATAATATTGATTTTTGAAATGATACCAATAAAAACAAGACAAACAAAAAAAAAGCAAAAGAAATAGATTACTACTGGTAATAATATTTTTATACCGTTCCAGCAAGGAACGCACATTGCTGTTCAAAAAGTCTTCCATACATTTTTTTTTAAATGATGCTGCACTACTACCAACAAACTCCAATGCTAAATTATTTACAAGAGAAGCCGCTTGATATGTGAAAGATCGTTTAAATATTTGGGTTTGATGAAGTGGCGGAGTAAGCCTACCCTTAAATCGTAAGTTGATAGTATGCACATCCGTTCTGAACGTAATTTTGTTAAATAAATATGGTGGCATTTTAAATTGAATTATTTTATTACGAGAAATTCTTTGTCGCCTACGTACCCCACAAATTAAACGCAAACAACAGTTTTGTAGAACTTGATTTTTTCGATTTGTTTCAAAATCGATACAGGGTCCGTACACAGAGCAGCAATAATTAAAACGCGATAAAACTAATGACTCGCATAATAGTGTCTTTACCTTTTTATTTAAAAAATGTTTAATGTTGTAAATCATTTTTAGGTTGCAATAAGCATTGCGTAGGCAGTTAGAAATATGGACCCTGAACCGTAAATCGGTATCTAAATTAAGACCTAAATTCCTTGCGCAGTTAGAAATATTCGCTAATTCACCATCAACTGTTATCTGAATAACTGGTAACATTTTCATTCCATGGCATTTAGGACCAAATACTAAAACTGTTGTTTTTTTTGCGTTAATTGCCAGGCAATGCTTAGCAGTTGAGTCTACTAAATTCCTTATATCTTCGTTTATTTTTGCCACTTCCTGACGTACGTTACCAGGATGGAAACATGTACATATGTACAGTAGAAGTTTTGATCGCCGAAATAAGGTTTGCCGTATAAATCACAAACAGCAAAGGGCCAAGAATTGAACCTGGAGGTACGCCCGATGATAATTCAAGAGGCAAAGAACACTTCCCATCGATGGTGACTTGTTGTAACCTGCCTTTCAGATAAGAACTAAAAAAATTTAAAGCTGCCCCATCAAGACCAATACTCTGTAAGATAACCATAAGTAAATCATGATTCAACGTATCGAATGCATTAGAAAAATCTAGCAGAACAAGCACCGTTATCATACTTTTATCCACCCCTCTTAATACGTCATCCACAACTCCAAGCAGGGTTGTCTCACAGCTATGATTTTGTCTGAAGCCTGACTGATTTGCCGGCAACACCCCATTTCGGTTTACATGCTCCCATAGTTGCTTCTCTATCACTCTCTCCAAAATCTTGGATAAAGCCGGAAGAATACTGACTGAACGCAACTCCCTAAACGTAGTCTGATTTTTTACTTTAGGCACCGGATGAATAAGAGCAAATTTCCAAATATCTGGAAAGGACCCATTATCAATACAAAAGTTAATAATATGTACTAAATATTTTATTTTGCGTTCCCTGTCGCACGCATTATGGATGTCCAGTTGAACATTTAACTGAATCTGTATAAGACTATTCCTATTTCCGTGCCTTTTTTGAATGAAAAAACGAATCCTGTTATTAAAAAGTCACTCATCTTATACATATCACTTCTAACGTTTCGTGAAAGTCTTCTATTTCACGTTTTTCTTCATACGCAATTAATATACATGTCGATTTATTTTGGGGCCACCATACTCAACTTCTTAAATCTATTTTTTCAAACCTTGTATGAATGTCATTTTGCAATTAATACATATATATTCGTTGGAAGTGCTTAAGTTCTCAAGATCACATTCTGTTTCTTAAAATAAAAGAAAAGTGATTAATGTACAGGTCGATTTTAATTTTTGACCTACCCTTTCAACGTCTTCTAACGTTATTTTGTATAAGGTCCTTCGTTTATATTTACGTTTGAAATTGTTACGTTTTATTACGAGTATATTAGCATTAGTTGTTTATGATGTCTGACCAATGAACTAAATCCTGACTCGATGTTCACTAGTCGGGAATGAAAAAAATAGAGAGATAGGTGTGATTGGTCCTTACTTAATGTTACTTTAAATTCTATGAATTTTCTATAAGCACTGACCTATCAACGAGTCATTATTTCATTTAATGAGAAAAAGATTGTGAACGCGGTGGCGATGGCGTCTCATATAATTTATCTTTAATGAGATTGATATTTTAAGAAGAGTGATAATTTTTCTGTTAATACTTCTTTATGAGATCCGGTATAATCAACTGGGACTCAAACAACTAGTGTTTCAATGAAAGCAAAAGGTAGACTTTACTTTTGCTCATCATTGTACATGCAAATGCAATCTTAGACTGCGAAACCATTCATGTCCGCCTGTCCACAGGTTCATAATAAACCCAAGCAAAGTAACTCAACCAGTAATTACATTGTCAACATAATTTACTGTAATCGCGACTTCGTATCGGCGTCGCGGATTTTATTTGCTTTCTTTTTTTATCAGCGACGTTTCATCGCATTCGAATCCACTCAATGGCGAATATCTACGCGTTCTTGACATCATATCCATTGCAAATAATAGAAAACGTGCGTACCAAAAAAAGGTCACAATATTTGCGTCGCTACTTGTTCTCCGCGCGAATTATCTCCTGTTTGCTTAGCTTAGATAAATCGTTATCGACGTCTTTTAATCGCGTGAAACTCGAATTAAATTTCGAAAGGAGAAGGAAATGGAAAGAAGAGGAAACGACGTACGCCGTACTTGACGTGGTGTAGTGTGGTTTAAAATCGTGCGAGGTTTTTTTTTTAAGGCCTGCATAAATAACGCGCGTTAAATATTTATGAAGGCTTATCTAATGGAATTGACAAATAATGCATCAAAATGAATTAACGTTAATAAAAAGGTCATTAATAAATGGCACTCCCCATTCATCTGCAACCGTGAAGTTTCGTAGTCCAATTCACTCTTTAAGGCCACCTTCAGACACAAGGGCGCGCTCGTGGGGATACTCGAAGAATACCTGCGTGTTGTAAAACTTCAATCAAACAAGAAAACATTCAAAGCGTTATAGTTTGAAAAAAAATGGACGATTACAGTTTATGTATGTTCGTAGAGCAAGTATGTGTGTCTCTCTTTGTAAGAATTAGAAAAAGACGACCTCTATTCTACCATTTATAGTTTATGTACTTCAAATTAATAAGGTCGTTATTTCCATTGTATTTTTAACAATCGTATTTAAGCAGGTGTACAGTCAGAATTAAAAGTAATACCTCCCCAATATAAAGTTAAATTGCGGCAGTTTCACTTCAGTACTTATTTATGTTTCTTTTAACGTCGATTTTTGAGACCTGTCCTTCAAGCCCGATTAGTTAATAGGTCTTTTTGAAATAAAGAGCGAACTGATACGGGATAGTAATTTCTAAATTGTTCTGAATGTTATAGGACATTTGAACTTCAGTTACTCGGATACTGTTCTTTATTGAATTCTAAATCGTAGGGGTTTCGACGCGTTCTACTCTTCTAGGGCGTCTCTCGGAGCATCGCCCCAAAATCAATTGTTACTGCAACGCGTCCCCCGTTTACTCTCTACACACTCGTTACTGTGTTTCACTCATTTAGAATGTCGTGACGAAATTTACCACAATTCTATAAAATTTACGTGGGTGAGTAGCAGCTGTGTATTTTGAACGCAATGATTAATTAAGCAATATAAGATTTGCGATTACTCCTCACGAAGATACTAATTAATTAATGACTTAATGGAATATGTCCTTCGAACCGGATAAGTAACAAAGTAAAATTATGTACATCTGTAAATTTGCAAGCCTGTATCTATTAATATTGAGACAAAGACTTTTTTCTTAACTGATTCTCTGTCAAAGTATAAATGTACGTTATAAGCCTAATTTGGGTGATCACGTGAGACTCGGGAATAGTTGAAAGCACGGTATGTAATATAATATTATTTTAATTTAATTGTCCCGTTAGATTGCGTTTATTTCAGTGAACAGGTTGGTCGTAGCAAGGTGAAAAGCTTTATTGTTTATATTAAAAAAAAAGTCCTGCAAAAAGCAATGTGCTGAGTCAATAAAAAATGCGAAACACAATAAAATCAATTAAACGAAACGTTTTTCAGCGACACCAGCAACATTAATTGGTTTGCATGCGTGATTGTGACGTGCTAAATTGGAGAATAAATTGCCATGTCTGCCTCAACAGTTCAAGTATAAGGAAAAAATTATTGATATATTTAATTACCACTAGGACCCAATACTAACTGTAGTTAGAAATATAGCTGCGACAATTTAAAATTTCTTAAAAGACATCAAAATATTAAATTATCCTCGTTTATCAAAGAGGATCAAAATTTAGTTTATCTAAATGTGGATTAATAAAAAAAAAATATGGAGTACTTCTAATCTTTTCGTCTAAATGTGTCAAAATCTCTCACAGATTTCCTTCATCAATCTTAAATTTGTTAAAATGTGGCGCCCCCTTTATTTTATTCAACTGATTGCGATATATCGCTAAACTTAAGTCGTAGGTACTGGACCAGGTAGGATTTTGGTACCCTTTATACTGGTTCGCCTTGGTATAGTTGCACCCCGATCGCTACGCCATTGACTTTTTTAAACAAAACTTTATTTTTTTTTTGTAATAAAGTAGAAACCAAAAAATAACAGACGCGATCCAATGTCTTATTAATTACTCGTTCTAATTCATTGTTTTTTGAACAGAAACTGAGTATGTTTTTTTTTTTAATATGGCGTCGAATTTAATTATTGTGAACCATCATCATCATGACAATTGTTAATTTGACATTAAAACTTGCATCCCTAACCTTGCTTTCGAAGTTTCGAACTCAACAGAACGACAGGACAACACAAGAATGTGAATCTGTTGTAATGAACGAAAAAGACAATAAGAAAATAAGATTTACAACAATAAAACAATCAAAATTGTGGTGCATTCACAATAAGCACGTAGTCACGGCCAACTTTGACGCCAAAGTTAAAAAGAAAAACAGCCGTTATTTTACTTTAAAAAAAAGTTTCCTGAAAAAATTTCAGCTCGACCTGTGAAGAAGTTATTAAAAAAAAAACGAGATTAACTCATTTAACAATAAAACACAACTTGGCATTTTGCTATTTCCAATCTGTCACTGTGACATTTCAAATTTCTAATCCGACATTTTGATTCCATTACGCAAGCTTAATGAATACTTTTATTTTGTGTCGAGACTTTAAATAATTATCAACAAAGTAGCTGACATTTATGCCAGTAATTATACTGCCAATGAAAAAACATGCCATCTATTATATCTAATTTTATCTAAATTCTCCACTCAGCGCCGTCTGTTGAGCGTTTCTAGTAATAATTGCATTTGTTAATGTACTGAGAGATCGAAGCCAGGATTGCGATAAGTGTAATTGAAAAATTCTCAGTACTCAATAATTAAATTAACATTTTTAAAGTTGGTTCTTATCCGATGAAAATTGTATCACAAAATCTTTTAACCGTTTAAAAGGTCTAGTGATACAATTAAATTAACAACCAATGTTGCCAATTTGGTGATTTTCTCACTAGTTTTAGTGACAACTTCTAGAGAGTTCAGACATGTCAGACATGCCCTTTTTGCCTCTTTTTTTTACCATCGAACTATTTTGTTTCTTTATTTATTTTTTGTGTCTTTCCGAAAAAAAAAACGCGAACATTCTAAATTTATTTCTCGCAGTTGTGTTTTATTTTTTTATGAAGAAAAAGGTCAAAATTCGATTGGAATTCAAACGTCTTTTGTCATTACTCTTAATTTTTATTATCTGACTCAAAAGTAAAAAACGAAAGGATTTTTTTTTACATCTAAATCGTCGACCAAGAAACTTTTGTTTCTTGTGGTTGTTAAACTATCGATCGTCTTTCGTTTTGTTATTTTTTTATGAAGAAGAATGTATTTTCGGACGCAAAAGTAAAAACGAAAGTTTTGTTTTATCCAAATTGTCGATCTTATTTTTGTTACTTGCATTTATTAAACGATCGATTGTCTTTGTTTATGTTTTTAATAGAAACACTCAACTTACGTTTTCTTTTACAATTTTATGCTTACGCCATAACTAGAGTATTTAATGTATTTAAAAAAGTAAAGTGAAAACAAAATTTGATTTTCTCGGCATCTGTACAGCGAAATTTTTATTGAATTATTTTCTGCTTCTAGTGACTTTTTACTGATTATTTAAGCTAAATGTTCAAACTTTTTCCGGACGCTTATTGACAACGACTTACATTTTTTTGATCTACTTGACTAAATGGTCTGAAAGGTGGCTTGGTATACAGGGTCGGTCATTTATTTTTCTTTCACACTTAAAAAAAAATCCTACTGCATGCTGCCATTATTTTACGAAAACCCTGTGTGTATCAACATAAATTTGGGTTATAGTATTCAATAGGCGGAAACTCTCTGAAAGAAGAATTCTATTAATGAGCTATCGAATAATTTCAAATTTCCTTTCTTTAGATTTTTTTCTTCTTTTCTCCTAAAGTTTTTCTTATCAGAACCATCGTCTAAAAATCCTAATCTATTTAAAAATTGAAACTTTAACTAAAGCTGCGAAGTTTGTGTAGAAACCACTCTGCAAAACGAAGTATAAATAATCGCCGTTGTTTCAATATTCAGTGTTACATCCTTGAACATTATGCAGCTAACCTTACTAAGCACAATTTATTTATACGTTTCCTTATAACCGCGGCAGCATTGATGAAACGCGCCTGCATAGTTCTTTCAGTGCTCTAACGATCTGCCAAGCAATAAATAGATGATAGGTAAACTGAAAGAGCTAAAATGCAGTCGAGGTAATAAGGATACCGGTGCGCCGTGAGTCACGCCGGGTCCAGAAAACGAAGCTAATTTGTATATTAATAAATAACCGAATAGTACGAATTTTGCGTCATCGGGAAACGTTGGAATTTTATTTACCGCTCGTTCAAGGAGTTTCTATTCAAATTTCACTACTACCACCGACCCGGCCAGTTCAGGTGTGAACGAATTACACAGGCGAAACTTGTTTGGTCAATTCGTTGCAATTTAATATACGTAATTCTGAAAATGAGCGGTCTTCTTTACGTTGAAAAGAATTCAAATTTAGAGCAGTCAAAACTTTAACATTTAATTAAGATGTCCGACGAATTATTATTATCAAAAGTTGTGTAACCAAAAAAATGTGTAATATACCTGGCAAAAAAATTACAAAAAGCTACTTACAACAATAACAACAATTTATTAAATCAAACTGATGTAAATGATTCTAAAATGATTTGCAAGAATTCAGTTCAGTTTGTTCCATTGATTAACTTTTCGGTTATTTACAGTGGCATTATTATATGAAATTGCGGACTTTTCTTGCTCTTTTTATTTCGGTACTTCACTTTTTTTTCTATTTTATTTTCTTGCGCAATTTAAAGAATACGTCAACAATATTCATAATGTCATTTCAATCTTACCATATAACTTTTTTTGCTTTCTACTTTTATTTATTTATTTTTTTATTCTAAATTTCTGTAAACGGTCAGGTACGTTCCAGAATTTTACACTTTCAATGCGAATGACGTATATGGTTTTTCCTTAGCTTACAAGTTAATTTTTTATTTCATTATTACTACATTTCGAAAAAATTGAAATAAGCTCATTTTTAACTATGTATATTTAAAGAATTAGGACTTTTTAAATAATATTCAATATGAGAGATTTGAGAGAGTGAAATTAAAGAAGCGACTTTAGTCAACCTCATCAAAAAAATATACTATACGCATGCAGCGCCCTCACATCTGCATCTGTTACTTTTATTCATAACAGACAACTAAATCTCCAAAAGACTTTTTCTGTTTTACCACTCTAACAGTAAACGAAAGAAATTTTCAAAAGCACTTAACTTCCCCTGTGTAGTTCTAGAATTAAATGAAAAAAAATATAATAAGAAGAAACCCAATCACGGAAAACAATTTCTAGAGAATAGAAGAACAGAGGTAAATATAGAAAACAGAAACAGTAACTTATGAAGTTACTATAAACCTAGCATAAACGATGTTAATTATTATTCACATTGAAATCGAAGATCACGACTCGATATTGCAAAGGAAATGGCATCAGGTATTTAGCCTTCAGAATTGTTGCACACAAAAAAGTGCCACGTAATAAAGATATTGCCAAAGAAACAATATTTTCCACCCCTCTTTCAGGGCTTATAACCCTCTTATTGTTGACTTTTGGAAAAAAAATTGTATGAAAAGGTTACCTTATTTTTGATGCTTTCAATCTCCGTACGTTATGAGACATCCAGTATAATAAACAACGTGCGTCGAAACTTTAACAATACATTGATGACTTGCATGTTTTGTTAAAGTTTTTACTCGCGTTTGTCTAATATAGATAAACGTAACCCTAAGTATACAGTGACGTGATTTTTTTCGCAAAAACCATTTTCCCATTGGTTTTTGCGAAAAAAATTCGTGCAACCAATCGAAATAAAAGACAATACAATTCCCTCCAATCAGTAATTTAAAATACGGCTGATAACTTGAAAAGTAGAAAGTCACGAAAATGAAAAATTGCGATAATTCAAAAGTTATCAATCTTATTAACCACATAAAATGAAATTCTAAAAAAAATTGATTTTTGGTGCATCGATTTTAGAAGAAATAACTTTCACGTTGTATTGAATTAGAAAAGCCCTTAAGCCATAAAAGGATGGATATCTGCCCTGAAAACAATCAAGTCAATCTATTTTAATAAGTTAAGAACAATCATTTTTTGCAGTTCGATTTTTTAGTGCAAATCTTCGCAAGTTGTAACGAATCCTTTCGTGTATTAAATTAGGTTCCTGTTTGAGCTACCTCTTCTTATCATCAGGGTAGCAAATTGTTTAAGATTATGTTTTTCAATAAACGAGCACTCGGCGCGACGAGTTTTTTGCGGTCGATCAAAACTACTTGCTTGCAAATAGCTCTAATAAGCGAAGGCTGTTCCTGTGGACTCAATAAATTAGAGATGGAAAGTGTCACAGTTTTTCAATTTCGTCTGATTGGCTTACGCAACGTGGAGAAAGTGCGAGTTAATGGCCTGTAAATATTACACAATTATCGACCGTTACGGTGTTTAGAAGAAAATCGCTAGAAAATTGGCCGGGGGGGAACATTCCATTGGACGGTTGCATTTTTGCAACGCTTGCGTAATTTTCGAGAAAAAAACTACAAGAAAGCAATCGATTAAAGAACCTAATAGTCTCTGAACTTACCAAAGGCAAATTAAATAAAAAACAAATTTATTTTAATCAAGAATGGCCGCCAAAGCAATTCAAAGCTGTTGATGGTTACGGTATCTTGGGACATTCACGATCCAATTTTAACAGGATTTCGGAAATTGAACGAAAAACTATAAATTCAGAGTTTAGACCTCTTAGCAGGTACTTGATACGCAAGAAATTTATGTATGTCGAATGAGTATTAGGTAATAGAAGCGGTGCAATATTGGCTTTGCAAACAACCAAAAGAATTTTTCTCTGTCGATATTTTCAGGTTGCCTGATCGTTGGGGTAAATTTATATTAAAGAAATTACGTTATTCTGAAAAATAAAATTCGTTTCATTAACTTAATGTTATAATTGTTATCGCTGCATAAGAAAGTCCAGATAAGATCTATACTACCCTCGTACACACATAGATCTGATAACTTTTTAATTTAAAAATCAAAGTTAATTGGTTTTAGGTTTATGTTTCTGCGTAGTTTCTATCAATTAGAAATAAAGTTATGAAATAGTAAAATATATAGTAATACGTCGGCAACCCATATATGTTAACTAATAAAATAATAAATATTTCATTAACGTCACGACGACTATTATCTCGAGGTGAAATGTAAGGAGTTGAAACAAAAACTAAATGTCCTTTCTACAGAAATACACACGTAGATACTACAATAATTACTACTTACTTTAGTTTCCATAAGCTCTTGCAGATAGAGTTGGTAACATGAAGGCCTAAATCCTCGGTTTTATTCAATAATCACAAGTACGATTGATTTTCTCATTTTGACACACACACATTAAAAAACAATTATATCTTTACCAATAAAATTTAAATACTTTTATACTTGTGTAGATGTACGACTTCTGATTTGCACCTTATTATATTTATAATACCCTATAGGTTTCTCTTTTACTTTTCTTATGTTTTTTTTTTTTTTAATAGATGAATTGTGAAAGGGAGTACTCAAATGATTGATTTCTCTTTCTTTCTTCTTTTTTTGTTTAGCCTGTTTATATAATCATTACTGAACATTAGCACAATATCTTCGTTGATTAATTCGACAGCAACCTGAATAAGAGCTACGACGAAGTAAACTTTTCCTTTATAATACCTCCAATGAACAAATCTAAAAGATTTAGAGATTATAGACAGAAAACATCACGTAATCTTAATCGTGCCTGATAAAAATAATAACAAATAATTTTCATTCAGTTCTAAACTCTGTTTGGTCTTCTTTGTATCGTGAGAGCTCCACAGCTGTCAATTTTTTCTTTTGCATTATCTCCAAAAACGTCTGTCAAACTCGGGTTAACACAGTCCTTTCAGAAAAGTGAATCAATTTCTTTTCTTCCGAAAGAGAAGAAGATCATAACTCAATAGAGCATCGACACCAATCTTTTCTAAATCTTCAACACAAATGTTTGCTTGGGTTAACTTCCAGACCGTTACTTTAGTCAATAATCCTTAAACCAGATCTTTTTTCGCATCTTGGTAGAGAAAGGGATGTATCTAATGCAATTGTAAATTGAAATAAAGTTTCTGTTTTAAAAGGTTGGTGATCGTTCAAGGGCTTTTATACTACTCTTGTTGTTTTCGTTCCAACTTATATCATACGTATAGTCTGAAAAAAAGGAAATTGTAGAAAAGATTTGTATGATTCAAACCGAGACAATGCAAAGAAGTCGAAGTAGAGTTAGTTGCAACCTCCTTCTATAATCTACAGAGCTTTTTGCAGTATTCTCAATAAATTTCTTCTATAGTTTCTTGTAAAGCTTTAATTGAAACAATTGTTGTTTTTGTTTCAGGAATTATGACTCTTACGCGTACCCCGTGTGAGCTCGACAAGATGAGCCTCTTCCAAGATCTGAAATTAAAACGAAGGAAAGTAGATTCAAGGTGCAGCAGCGACGGTAAGTTGACAACATTTATTCCTGGCACATGAAATTTTTGAAAAAAGAAAACACAAAAAAATTAGTACGCTACCTCCTAAAATTCGATGCAAGCGTAATTGGAATAGATACACCCTGTCGCATAAGAACAGGGTAGCAACCTACGTTAGAGTAGGCAGCGATCCGCACAATCTGCTTTTAGGCAAAATCTCTGTCCGCTTCTAGGCGAATCGGTCGCCGATACTAGTACTTCTTCGCCAGATCTCATCAGCCCTTCATCGCCTAAGATGTCAGAAGTCGCACCAAATCCGCCCAGTCCCGATTCAACGCCGGGACGATCTCAGCAAGCAGAGCCCCCTCAGGATGTGCTTTCGAAGCGGTTGGAAGAGCCGGGGGTTTTCGATGGAGGAGGTGGAGCTGAGAGAATCGGCGGAGGTACAACTAGTGTCATAAGGGCACTACCCGTTTCCCGATCCCACAGTCCACCTGTCCGACCAGCACCTACGACAAGTCCCGCTCAACCTCCTCGACCGCACAGCTCACCAGGACGACCGGCAGTCTCCAGTCCAGTCATCAGGCATAGCCCGTTAGTAATGTCACCACCACCAACTAGTTCACCGCTTCACCATCCGGCACCCACCAGCCCGATCACTCATCTCGCATCATCTTCATCACGTGGTTTGCCAGGTGTCATCACGAGTCAGCAAGCCACCGTCATTCAGACTCAATTATGGTTGCAAAACTCACGTATAAATGGCGTTAAACCAGAACTTATTGGTGGAAATTTCAGTGACAGCATGTTAATCGGTCATCCGGCAGACATAAAAACATCCCCGGTGCACCGATCGGCGACCACAGTCCGACAAACCCCTACGGTGATCATGGGCGAAGTTGGAGGCGTCAGAACGATGGTGTGGTCTCAACCGACCTTGAACATAGCGTCGAGCTCAATAGAAACTCAAATAATGCCGACCACTTCGAATTGGAGCTCCGGAAGCAGTTCGAACTCTGCTTCCGGCCCCAATCCCGAAGAGAACGCCGCCCAAATGCTCCTAAACCTGGGTCAAGAGAGACCAAGAACGTCTGCGATAAGACCGGCCAGTTCCGTCAGATCACCAACGGCACTTCCTTCCCATTTCACTAGCGTGCCTCTAAACATGGAAAGGCTGTGGGCTGGTGATTTGACGCAACTTCCGGCGAACCAACAGCTTCAAGCCCTAAATCTAACATCTCCCACCACCCTTACGCCTTCGACGATAATCTACGGTGCCGGTAGGGCCGAAATGAAACTTCCGGGCTTGGGCGAAAGCACGAGCGGGCAAGACACCGCGGAAGAAGAAGAACAGCCGATGATTTGCATGATCTGCGAAGACAAGGCGACCGGTTTACACTACGGAATAATAACTTGTGAGGGGTGCAAGGGCTTTTTTAAAAGGACTGTGCAGAACAGGAGGGTGTACACGTGCGTCGCCGACGGGAACTGCGAGATCACGAAAACTCAGAGGAATAGGTGTCAGTACTGCCGATTTAAAAAATGTATAGAGCAAGGCATGGTTTTGCAAGGTTAGTATGAGATTCTAACGCACAAAATACTGTAGAGCAGAAAAATGGTATTTAAAGAAATGGCGTCTCAAATTAGGGGGTGATGATAGAAGGTCAGTTTATGATTTTTTTTTATTCTATGCTTTTTTTCTGTAAAATTCAGTTACTATTCGAATAACTCGAAACGATTATGTGTAGTATCATCACCATTATCATTGCCATAACTTTCATCTCCTTCGTTGATACGTAATTACTCGCTTGATTGTATTGCGTTACGAGCCCCACCACTCGAATCAATCCACACTTACGAAGATTTGCAATAGTTACACACGATGAAATGACTCATTTCATTTCTGATGTAGATTTTATTGTTATTGCAAATACTTTATTAATTTAAAAATCAGTGAATTCTGCTCTTGATGTCAACATAGATACCAGTACCTGTAACCAAGGACGTATGAACTATGTAGGCACAACTCCCCTTAATTGAATTCGTTCTATGTTAGAAATTAAACAGTAACTAATATTTTACACTTAGGCTTAGTTGTAACTACAGTGCCAGCGTAAATTTAAGCGATTATGTCAACAATTGTTTAATTAAGGGTTTAAGCTTTGGTTTAAAGTTAAGCTGAAATTGTACAACTGGGCCTTAATTGTATAAACTTTAAATTAAACAGATTTTCATCATTCGTATTTATGATTTAATAACCGAGCTGCAGTGCCAAAGTGACTCTTTGTAAGTGCATCATTGCTAGTATATGTATATATACATATTATGTATTTAAAACTCAAAACTTTTTCTTTGCTGGGAGGGCACAATAATAAAATCAAATCTACGTTTCGCTGCCAAATTTGCAACATATTCAAGATCAAATGCCAGAATAACACACACGATCACATTTCAAAATAAATAAATCTGACACTTGAAAAGCGGAATAATTCCACCACAACATTACGCGTACGATGATCAAAAACAACAACAAAATGATATCAAATTGTTACTAATTTCAATGAGTACGTTGTGTATTTAAGTTGTTGTTTTGTTGTAGTCTTCCACCCACATAAAGTACAGTTAATCCATTAATCTTTCCTAAATCTGTATTGATTGGCAGCTCTGGATTTGCACCCTCGTAATAAACAATTCTGGCGTCGTCTATGAGCCTTAATTTTAATGTTTTCTTTAATTACGGAAACATCGAGTATATCAATTTTGGTTCGTTTAATTTTCTTCGATTCATAGTCTTCACAAGACCAGATAAAAAATGTATTACTCAAGATGAGATAAACGTTTTTAAACGTCCCCCAATATGAGGGAATGTAAATAAATTGTTCCAATCGTACTCGTACGAAAAGAAGGAGAAGAGAAAAGAAAAAAATTGCTTACGAATAACAGCAATGTAAACCGCATCCAAAAGAAATTTAAGTGATCAAGTTAAATATGGAAATATAACAAATAAATTCATGAATACCGACTAACAATAAAGCGTTAAAAGGCTACATGTCAAGACCTGGCTGACGTAAAGCCGAAGGACGATGCATCGGAAAATAAATGATGATAATTGAATCAACGCTTATCGGAGAATAAGGGAAATAAAAAAGTAAAAAATCCTGACTTTAATTTACCATCCGCTTTTGTTATTAAAAAAATAATAATTTCATGAAATTTTATAAGATTTTACACGTCAAAAAATATTACTTGTTAGTAACTATTTCCTATTCCTATCCTTCACTTCACGAAATGAACACTATAAACTTTACTCTTCAGTGAATCAACAGAAAAAAAAAACGCATGTGGGAGCCTTGTGTGGCCAGCCAATCTTTCGGCATTTGGAGATGATATAAACCGGAAACAATCTCTATACAATGGTTTGAGCAGTGACATCGTCTTACTAAAACCAGTGTGTTCTGATTGATCTCAGAAAAATAAATTCAAGTATTACATTAACATGTCGGTCGTAGTTCATGTTCTTCCGGTATTCGTTTGTATGGCATCACAACTCCTCTTTTTTGCTAATGTTTCTTCCTTTCTCCTTAGGCTGCTGCTACTGTTCTTCTTGTCGCTGCTTCGTTGCCACTGAACATTGTCGCACGGAGCAGCGACAAAGTCAGAAAAAGCCCCAAGGAAGTCATTTTGTAAGAAAGGACGAAACGTCAACAAAAAGGAGGAAGTAAAAAAACCGTCATTGGTGGTCAATTCCTACGATATGTCCTTACTCCTCTAACGATGATTTACTGACTCTTTATCTGACATAAACAAATTGTTATTATCATCTTCAAATAAATGCAATAAATTGTTAACGAGTTGCTTAATTTATCACGTGGGCTGCTTGGAATTTGTAGGGATGTAAATTCAAATCAACTTATGGTGGATTTCACAAACCTTACTTAAATTTAATCAAGCGTTCAAAGTAAACGTTGCTATGGTTACATGTGCTGAAGGTATAGGAATGATCAATGATTACATTTAATCGACTTTTATGAAACCCAGCATTAATGTTCTAGACCAAAGTAATTTAACACCATCAATGTTAATAGTTTTCTTATCCCTTTTTTATTTTCTTCTTCGTCTACTTCGCCTTCTTCTTCTTCTTCTTCCCAAAATATCGCGGTCTCTGAGTGAATTTTAGTTTGCTCTGCTGCCTGTCTATGTCCCCTATCATTCTCCT
The DNA here is from genome assembly GCA_958336345.1 of Dorcus parallelipipedus. Taxonomy (NCBI): domain Eukaryota; kingdom Metazoa; phylum Arthropoda; class Insecta; order Coleoptera; family Lucanidae; genus Dorcus; species Dorcus parallelipipedus. Next base: position 41,492,024 of record OY284482.1, on the reverse strand, counting down.
CAAATTCGCTTTCTTCTCTACAAATTTTAATAAACAATATCGTTGAGTGAGCCCTTTTGTCTTTGTTTTTTACGTTTTACTGCTTTTCTCTTCATTTTATTGGCCCAAAGGAATGCTAAGTTATTCAAACTACTACTCTAAAGCCAGAGTATTCTCATCTTGATTTAACCTCATGTAATAAAAGGGGATGGAGATACCCTGAGAATGTTCTCCAGTGAATAAAAAACGCTGTAAGTTATCATTATCCTTCTCCATTATATTGGTCAGGTCTATAAATTGCAATTGCTTTACAAGATGAGATAACTAATCTTATGCTTAAATCTCAAACCTACCTTCCACTCTATTTAGTTGGTTTTAGACAATAAAGTGGTCCTTTTTCTAAAATTTATCCATTTGGATGTGGAAATTGAATTTGAAAAGGAGACACCAATAGTCACAAAGTGGATACAACGCCTTCACCCCTACCTGTTTCTGCTCCTTTATGCTTAACACCCAGTTTGATCATAAAATGTAAGAACTTACTCCTCTTTGATGGCATTTGCATAATTTCAGAACGACTTTCGTATTCGTTTTTATAATAACATGAAAATACTAGACTACCCTACTACGAGGGCGTAGTATATTATCTACATAGCCATTAAAAAACCACGACCACATTAACAATCCTTTATTGTTCTGTGAAGCTCTATTCTTAAACACTTATTTCTCTTTTTTTCCAGTTGACTAACCTCTGAAAAAATCCTTCTGCAACTGAATAAAATATTGCTCGACAGCTTCTTTAAGTAATATGTAATAAGGAAAGTCTTGTACTGCAATAAATATGTTTTAATCTTTTCTAGACCGGTTTCGCATAAAGCATCATCAGTAGAATTACAACAACAGTATCTTCTAATTTAATGTATAATAAGTTTCTTTAAGTGCTTCATCAGGTGACCTTTTTCGGTGGTCGAGGGCCTTTATGAACCCAATGTATGGATTCTGTTTAGTGGGAGGCAGGCCCCCTTTCCAATGCGGCCAAACTTTCTAGAAATTTTCTTTTCTGGCCAGTTTTTGCTCAGGTGCAAGCAATCTGGAACTCCGCCGTGCAGACACTTTCTTCACACCCAAACCGTCACGCAAAATTTTCAGGTCACTTGTTTTGGATGTATCAAATTTTCGACTTGGGACTCCACCGTGCAGACACCTTCTTCATACCCAAATCGTCATGCAAAATGTTCAAGTCACTAGTTTCGGATGTACAGAATTCTTTGACAATAACGGAGACCTACCAAATTTTCGACTTGTCGCACCATCTCTTCAATTCGAGCTTTCCCCAATCGTCCGAACTTTGGGTCATTGTTGTCACCCATCGAAAGGGTTTAAACCAAAATTGAACTTGAAAATAAGACGGGCAGCTTCCCCATACACAACAACCATTAGTTCATAAATAATTTTTGGGCCATTTCCTTCACTGCGATGTTTCACCTTAATTTCATTCGTTTGATTAACAAACAAAACTTACCAAATCTCTATAAATCGCACAAATTAAACACGACTTATATAGCACATGTATTTTTAAATGCTAGTTGTTAATAAATGGTCTGTCTCACTAGAATTTTATTTACGACACGCAAGAGCAGAATCGCTGTAAAGAATATTCTTTAGGGATTGAAATCGTTTATACTAAAAAGTTGGAAAGCTCAAAAATTATAGTATTAAAGGAATATTGCAAGAACTCAAGAGCCCCCTAAGTTTACACCATTCATTTTGAAAATACTTATATCTCGAATCATACAGAGTGATAATATTTTTCTGTAATTCCATAATCACACACCAAATACCATTTTTTTTATAACGACACTGAAAATATTTATTTTTAAACTTTTTGATTTGTTGCAAAGAGAAAGATTCTTGTCATATTTTACATCTTTTTTTGTTGAAGCTTATGTGGTATTGACTTCATGTGTAAAGTGGTGTGATATATGAGATATGTATTAAAATTTAGTTTGACTCAATCACAGCTTTGTCTGAATAGAATCCGTCATTAAAAATATCATGTTTTCCATGACGCATTAGTAATTAACTCGTATGGTGCATGTGTAGCAGTCATTTGCATGTAGATTTTGCAAAAATATAGTACGTACAAAATACGACGGCTATGTCGTCGTCCGTGGATGATGATGATGTTAGTTAAATGAGGTCGTGAATTTTGCAGCTGTCCGAGAAGACAGAATGCCAGGTGGCCGAAATAGCGGAGCGGTGTACAATCTCTACAAGGTAAAATATAAAAAACATAAAAAAACAACGAGTAAACAGGCAGCATCAAAACCAACAGCTGAAAAGGCCGCGCTATCGCCGCAAGTGAAAACCGAACACCCAACGAGTATACCCGCGCACCTAGTCAACGGTACTATCTTGAAAACGGCATTAACCAATCCCAGTGAAGTAGTGCATTTACGGCAGAGACTAGACAGTGCGGTCAGTAGTTCTAGGGACCGCAACTACTCGATCGAATACACGCTGTCCATGATACAAACTCTAATCGACTGTGATGAATTTCAAGACATAGCGACCTTGCAGAACTTGGACGATTTGTTAGACCATAAGTCAGACTTAAGTGAAAAACTCTGTCAGATCGGTGATTCGATTGTGTACAAGCTAGTGCAGTGGACGAAAAGATTACCGTTTTATCTAGAACTTCCCGTCGAGGTACATACCAGGCTGCTTACCCACAAGTGGCACGAACTACTGGTTCTTACCACATCTGCGTACCAAGCTATCCACGGAACCAGTCTGAAGACAGCCACGGAACAACTTGGTGCTTCTACCCTTACCGAACCAGATTTCAGTCAAGAGGTGAGTACAAGAATCATTTACCTAGGATTACATTTCTAAAATTACTTATAAATATCACCAGTCTTCAAAGTCATCTTTTTAGTACCTAAAATCGATTAAACTCACATTTCAATTAAGCTCACATTTTCTAGTGCTAGACATTAAGGTTAATCTGATGCTACTTCAATGATAAAGCAGATTAGTCACTCGTCACTGGTTTTCGATTTTGTATTTTCTTCGGCTAGTGGTTAGTTGTTCCACATTTTATACATTTACATTTATTTTAAGCTATTGTCACAGCTATTGTCTATATTTTTCTTTATCAAGCAGTTAAACTTGATTGTCCATAAAAATAAAATGAAAAAATTCCAACTTCTGGACAATTATTACGATAAGTTAGTTTTTTTTTTCTTCATTAGGGCTGCAGATATAGTATTGGTGTTGCCAACCGAGTTGTAAAAATTCCGCTATACCCTCTCTTCAATCTAAGCTGCGATGGACGCTGGCGCATTGCGTTGACCGTCAATTGCCGCTATTCCAATTTCAGTCGAACGGTCGTGTAACGGAATTTTTACAACACAATTGGCAACACTGATTAGTATGTTTTTCCATTAATGTTTAATGAAAATGCATTAACTCACCATTATCATTAAAAACTTCCTTCATGTTCATTTTCCCTTTAATGTTGTCCTTTTTATTTTTCATATTCATCTCTGTCAGGCTTCAGCAGTAACAATTTTCAGGTTTTTCTTGTTCCTTGTTCTTTCATACTTTTTAATTTTATTGTTTTCGTTTGGTGCCCTACTTTAACATTTTTTGTCTTTTATATAATATATACAGTATGTCCGTCTGACAATGAGACATAGGGATTTAACATTTAATTGCTTTATATTATCTACCTGAGTAGATATATATGAAATTCTGGGTTATAATCGGAAAGATTATTGCATTCAAAGTGTTTTGATACTAATGGCTATATTCATAGACATCTCTCAAGTGGTACTTTATGCTTAAGTAACACTTATTCTAAAAATTCGTGTGTTTACTCATGTATTCTAAAATACGTGTGTTTACTCATATTGAACCACCTTATTAAACTATAATAATAGTAACAATAAAGGGAAAAAAAAACACTTTGCCGATTTCACCCTACTGTCAACTGTAGCTGTGTTCAGCTAACTTCATTTTGAATCTTACACTTCTAGCTGCGCTTATACGAGTATTGCCGAAGTGATGTTTATGAATTGCAACAATTCCCTAACGTTAAGTCACACTTACATAAGTAGAACTCAAGATGCACTTGTAAGTACCGTCTATGAATACGGCCCTAAATGTGTGCAATTTTAGTTGTTATCATTTTTTTTCGTAGAAGATTTAGTAGGTATTTGACGGAAAGTTTTTAAACAGGTCTCGTGGCCGAGGTGGTTTGTTCATTTTTCACAACATTTTTCAAATCCGAATGAGGACACTTTTTTCTTTTTTCTTTTTAATATTTTTTCAGATTTGAAATCACTTACCTAAACTCTTAAAGTAAGTTTATTATTTTATTTATAAGTTTCATTTTAATATTAATTATGTTCCATTTGTTTATTTTTTCGTTTGCAAAATTTTATTATGTTACATAATTAATATTAAAATGAAACGTATAAATAAAATAATAAACTTACTTTAAGAGTTTAGGTAAGTGATTTCAAATCTGAAAAAATAAGAAGAAAAAAAAAAGTGTCCTCATTCGGATTTGAACTCTTGACCTTACGGTTGTGAAAAATGAACGAACCACCTCGGCCACGAGACCCTTTTAAAAACTTTCCGTTAAATACCTACTAATCTTGTACAGAAAAAAATAATAACATTTTTTCTTAATTTCTAAATAATTAACAACTACAATTGCACAAATTTAGTATCAATAAATGGGCAATATTTTGCAGTTTTATGTGCTGATTCAGATTCCGTTGAGAAAATTTAAAAATTTCGAACAGTTCAGATATTATCGCAGAAAAACTGAAAATCGCTATTTTCTTTAATGCCCAATAACTTCGCAATTATAAAAATATGAAAAAATGTTTCATATAAAAGTTACTATGTTTGATAAAATACAGTCAAAATAAAATTCAAAATGGCGGCTGTCAAGATATTGATAGCAACTTTCTTATTTTAAATGGACGCCATATTGAATTTTATTTTGACTGTATTTTCAGCTGTATTTTATCAAACATAGTAACTTTTATATGAAACATTTTTTCATATTTTTATAATTGCGAAGTTATTGGGCATTAAAGAAAATAGCGATTTTCAGTTTTTCTGCGATAATATCTGAACTGTTCGAAATTTTCAAATTTTCTCAACGGAATCTGAATCAGCACATAAAACTGCAAAATATTGCCCATTTAACCAAATCTCTATCTTCACTAATAAGAAAGTTACCCATGGTAGCCTACTCAATCTGGGACACACTGTATATGTACCCAGGTAGATAATATAAAGCAATTTCTGTTTTCCCATGTTAAATCCCTATGTGTCATTGTCAGATGGACAAACGGTATATTATATAAATTTTGTATTTATTTTATCTACACTCTTTGAAAGATGAATACTTGTAGGTTTTTTCTTGTTCCTTGTTCTTCTCTCATACTTTTTGATTCACAGCTTTCTTCTTAATTTGATTCTAGAGTTCTCTTTTTTTAACCAATTATTATTAAAAATTTTCAACCTTCGTTTCTTCTAGTTTATTTTTATATTTCGTTAGACAGAGTGTTTGGGATATAAGGTAACTTTTTGTGTATGCAGAAATAGACGAAATAAAACTTTTCTTCCAGTAAATTTTTTCGTATGTCTTGCCATTTTCCAGTAACATTTTTTTTCAATTTTAAGAGCCACTGTTTGTGATCTACTGGAATCTTAAAATTTTATGTTAGCGATGACTTTGATGTTTAAAGAAAAAAAATTTTGACACGATTAATTTAAATTTTTGAAGCGAGTTAACGTTTTTGACATTAAACGTCAAAGTCGGTACGATTTTTTAAAGCTTAGGAAACAAAAGTGCAAGCTGCTGCTGCTCGGACTTTTTGACATTCCAATAGATCACAAACAGTGGCTCTTCAAATTGAAAAAAATGTTAAGACATAAAAAAATTACTGGAAGAAAAGTTTTCTTTCGTCTATTTCCGTGTACACGAAAAGTTTGTTACCTTATATCCCAAATACCCTGTATTTATGTTTTCTTGTTTCTTTTTCACGTTCACCAGACACGTTTTCGCTTCCATCTTCCTGGTCTATTTAATCTTTGCCTTACACTCTTTAAAAGATATATACTTTCAGTTTTTTTTTTCTTTTTTATTGTTTCCTGTTCTTCTCTCATATTCTTTGATTTTATTGTTTTGGTTTGGAGCCGCACCTTAACGTTTTTTACCCTTTCTTTCTTAACCTGACTTTAGACCTCTCTTTCTTTTTTTAACTAATTATTTATTACTAGAAATGTTCATCCCTTGTTTCTTCCAATTTGTTTTCATATTTCGTTATATTTATTTTTATCGTCTTGGTTTTACTTTCACGTTCGCCAGACATATTTTCGCTTACATCTTCCTAGTTTTTTTTTATTTTTGCCTTACACCCTTTAAAAGATTGATACGAATGACGTATCCATAGGTAACTCTTTCTCCAATCTAATTTTGAATTTTATATTAGATTAGTCCCTCTTCATTTTATTTTATTTATTTTTTGTGTTTTCTTTGGTCTTCTCATAATTTTTTCAGAATTACGTTTTCCAGATGTCTACCCTTTTTTATCCACTTTTGGTTCTCTCTTTTCCATTCGCTTCTGCTTTCACTGAAAGGCTTAAATAGTTTATTTTTTTTTACTTTCTTTCATTGTTTCTCATCGTTGTTTTGTTTGAAAAATCATCAAATTCCACCATGTTTTAAATATAATTTTTAAAGCAATGGTTCCTTTAAGTCAACTATCGTAGTTTCGTTTGTTTTGTTTTGTCATTAATAAAAAAATATTACTTTTAATTTGTCTGTCAATTTATCTTAAATTTTATTATTTCTACCAATATTATTTTTAATGTGTGCTCCTATACATACAGATTCGGTAAATGTTCAACTGGACATCCTGTTATAATGTGTGCGACAGGGTACGAAATAGAAAAATAAAGAGAGAAATTTGACTAATCACGCCCACTTGTTTTCGATGCCAATCACCGGTCACCGCCCGCCCCCCCGGGCCATTGGCAATTATTTCTCCGCGAACCGAATCAAAGCAAACTTGCTATTTATGTCAAGTACCCAAATTTCCGATTCTGTATTTCTAAAATCTTTTTAATAGTGAAAATTTCTATAGTAAGCAAGCGTCTTAATGTTTCAAAACTAAGAAGTAATCTACTATGTGCATAAATTAAACGGAATAGAATTATATTTTCATTTTACTCACAATCAGTTTTTCACAATCTACTTTTGCTGTTCCGATTCACGTGAAATGCAACAAAAAGCACTATTTCATCATGTTAAGTCAGCAAAAACAAGAAGAACCGTTACGATTTACTAGTTCTTACGTGATTTTCAACAAATAGGATAATTAATTTGAGAGAATTTATTGGTTCTTCATATGCAGTTGCTTTAGGATGGCCTCAGACAAAATAATCTAAAGAATTCCAATCTGATTAACGATGAGGTCAAGCCATATGTAATGTATGTATGCAACGGAGCTGTACAATGTAATAATTTTTTTTTAAATATCTCGAAAATGCAAAAACAAAATATAGAGATCACATAAAAACACAAATCAATTGTAAAAGGATTTATAATTTAATTTTTTAAGGGGATTACAGCACGCTGTGACGTCAGCAAAGTTCAGTTTTATTGCTTTTTAACCACGCCTTATAAGGTGGATGTTTGTTGATAAACACCAGCCAATGCTAAATACCAGATGTGACATTGTCTGTTATGTGGGGGTTGAAGCATCTCATTACGTGACGAAGAAAGACAAACTATATAAGCAAGCAGCAATTAGAAAAGGAGAAAAAATTGGCTCCTCGTGAAAAAAAATTTTACGGTGAGAAGTTCTTGATTTTACAGAATGGCGTCTGAACTGGGCTGGTATAGTAATCCAAAAATTCTAATGATTGTATGATGGGTAACAAAAAACCGAGACAAGTGAGGCAATAAGATAAGCTGTTTGCAAAAAAAAACCCGACCGCGCGCTTAGTTTGCAGGGGTGTACATACCTGTTAAACGGTGCCCGGCCACCGTGAGAAATTTTTATTATATTTGTCGAACAGTTGCACTTTTTAGGGGTTTTTTACGTTAGTTTTAGTGATTAAAATCAAATTTCAATCTCTTGCGACTAAAATTTAATTTTAGTCACTCCATGGTGTTTATCAACAATTATCCATGACGACCGACGAAATGTCACTTCAAAAATATCTTTTCATGATTATTTGTTGTTAAAAAGTGCAACTCGTGAGAATTATCTTACTAGTGCTTCGCACTCGCGAACCAAAATTCTCACTCATTTATAATTTTGCATTTCTCTCATTTATAATATAATCTACTATTATTTATCGATTATTTTATTGAAATATTATGTAGTATGTAGTATTGTTGACAAAATAAGAAACTCTAACACAGCAGTCATTTTAAATCTATTTATTATACAACTATTTACAAATCTTAATCAGGGGCCTGTCATGCAAAATATTACCGTAAGTTCAAATATGAGTTGCTGCCAAATTGACAAAATCAAATTTCGAGTGGTTTAATGTTCGACTTTTTGAAACCCGAATGACACATAAAGCACCAAAATAGAAAAATTTCATTATGGGTGAATAGGGAAAGAGAAAAGTCAAGTCGGACTACAAAATTTGTAGTCTGGCTTTGTAGTTTGGCTTTTCTCTTTCCCTATTCATCATGACTACAAACAGCTATGGAGTCTCTTCATACATTATGGTTGAAGTTAAATATTTAAAAAAATAAAACAGAACAATCAAAATACTAAATACAGTATGTATTTACAGCACAAAACGTTTCATAATTATACAGGGTGTTAATAAAAAAACTTATACATACTTCAGATGATATAGTAGAGATCAAAATGAGAAAATTCATAGAAGATAGAGATGGAGTAAGGACTTAAGTAATGTGAAAGAGAACAGCAGAGCAAAAAAATTCAAGTTTTTAAAATTTCTGGTAACATATAATTCAAATAAAATTCTTCTAGTTTAGATATCATTCCCAGCCAAAAGTCTTCATCTCTTTGTATCTGTAATAAATTTTTGTATAGTGAAAATAATTATAACCACATACCTATTAGAACTAACCTTTTCGACAATCATCCCACGCGACGACCATATAACAAAATAACAAATGTTTCGCTTTGTTATATTTAATTGCCCTTGCACTTGGTAATAGTACTTATGGTTTCTTTTTAGTTGGAAACTATTGTTTTCTCCTAATATTGCACAAGCAATTCTTTTTAGTTTTTATGCCTTCGATTGGGTGCATATTTTTTAACACATACGGGCATTTTATTTCTACTATAGCGTCATTATCTATTAAACCATCAGGACTGGCTCCTAAGTACGGATAATCTTTATCTATAAAAAATCCGCAGTTCTGTACTTTTAGTAGAAAAGATGTTTCAAAGTCCTCTTTAGCTAATCTTTCATTATCTATACCATATTTTGTACTAACATTACCACGAAAATTTCTAGTCAGTAAATTTCTGGCTCTGGTTGTTGGACATGTGGATGATCTCATGCGGCAGACTTCTCCAAAAACCGATGCAGTTAGACGATTTGCTCTCTCTTGATGCCATACAACATTGTCACTTTGGCCTCTTGTACATCGTTCGATATGTATAATTTCCTCCTCTGTTTTTTTCTGACTATTTAGAAAGCTTTCTTTGTCTACTGCACAGTGCACATATTGGTTAGCATCTGGACCATAATTCACATCAGCAGGTGCACATTGTCTCTTACGTTTTCGGAGAGTTTTCCGAGAAATAACCCTACTTCTTCGACGAACAATTGAAGACACATATTTTTCGGTGTGTATTTTCTTCTCGGCAGAAAAGGAATTGTGTACAACAGAATGGTATTTGCCTTTAGTATTTAAAGAAATAACTGCAGCTTCTGCCCTTGCCAAATACGATCCCTTCAGTGAGAAGTTAATACGCTTCCCTCCGGTAAATTTACAAAGAATCGAATTGTAGTTTTCGGCCGCGTTATTATCCATATTCGTTAATAAACTTGTGCAGTTATTTGTTAAACGAAATAAGCATTGTCTGATGTCAGTATACATTCCACATGATTTCATCAATGATACGTAATTTTTTTCGCCATCTTTCGGAACACCATTGCAAAAATACCCAATTTCTGCACATTTCTCGTGTTCGCCAAAGATGTGCGATATTGAATTTAAGATGTCAACCGTTACATCTTCGACCTTTTGTTGGAAGTCTGTATCTTGCTGTATGCGATACAATATTGCCTTTTGTATGGATGTTCTTATACGTAATATGGAATCTGATAGTACTTTTCTTAGAAACGGAGGTACCATTTCATTTTCTGAATTACTTTTTTTCCTGTTTGCTACTTCCCTTAGTCGATTGCACATGTTTCGCAACAAATGGTTTTTACATTCGATTTTTTGAATAGTTTGTGTGCCATAAGGACGGGCTTGTAACAGTTTTTTATATACACTACTATCTCCGTCGCCTACTAGTGTAGTATACATTAGTCCGTGCATGGATAAACTACTTCTGAATCCTTCGACAATGATATCTGCTTCCATAGCTGTTGATGGACCAGACCAATTTTTTAGGCAAACATGCTTCTGTGATATGGTATTTGCAGCTGATGCCTTTTCACACACAGAACAATATTTATTTCTGACTCCAAGAAATAACAATTTACCACTCCTTGCGCCAATTATACATGCCTAAATTAATATTTGTGTAAAAGAGTTTCATTAATAAATTTAACGATGTAACTTACAGCTCCGGATAAAGCATCATAACTGGTTTTGTAAGACCTCTTCGACCATGTTCCGTCACATATTACCGTGATGAATGGAATACCTTGCTCGTTTACATCCCCTACTTCTTTAGCTAACTTAACTTCTTCTATTCCTGCCGCTGACATTGCTTCCCAAGCCGTTTTATGAAGTGCTGCTGCTACCTGCCCATGAACGTTTTGATAATATTTGTTTGTCATGAAAGGCATATTTAGTGTTGCCATAAATTCTTGTAACTGCGAATAACCTACACCAATTGATATACCCCCAAGCACTGCTGACAAATTAACAGACGGTTTTTGATTATCGTCTTCTGTTGTTACTTTTTTAATAACTCCGCACATTTTACATTTTAAAGAAAATTCTGATCGCAAGCCCTGTCTATTTTCGGATACTAATTCCATGTCCACAATAGAGCATTCAAAAGGTGAATGACGGGAACCAGACAAAAACTGTTTGAAAAAGTGAACAATATCTACTAATCTCCTTCCAGATATTTCTCTGTAATGTAATAAAATATATAAATATAATTAGGAGTAGTTCTTATTAGCTTTTTTCGCGTACACTGCTAGAACACGTTCAGAACTAATCCAAAGGCCGCAAAATGAGTCGTCCATGAAATAATGAATCATTTTGATAGGCATGTTAAATAAAGAACTTTGACTGGTTCCTATTTCCAACTATTCCGAACTAGTCCTATACTTCTTCGCGAATAAAGCTATTGAACTGTTTTTGTAAGGATACTAAATACTACTCACTGTTCAGGAGTATTTGAACTCGAACCAAATTCTGCATGACTGTAACAATAAAATATATCCAACTGTTTTAAACACATTGCGATAGTGAAATAACCCGTTACCTATTGAAAGAAGTATCCTGTTCGCTCCAATTAACTGGAAACTGCGAAGAAGTATGGCCAGAGCTATAAAAGTTCATCAAATTATATCTCATTTGCCCTAATATTTACAATTTAATTACCTTATGGATATGTAATTTGTTGATGTTAAAACACTATTATTTGAAGCATTTGACGTGCATTCTTCCGCACGGGAGGAGTCATGAGGTTTTCTATAAGAAATTATACATGTAATGTTTTGCAAGAACATTTGCAAAAAAATTGGTTTTATGTTGCATGAAATGTATTATTGAAAGAATACCTAATCTTTTTGGATGGTGGTGATAATATGTGTTTATAAGTGATCAATAAAATAGTAAGTCCATAATATGTACTTACTGTTTTTTTTATGTTATAAAAATATACTTACGTCCACCTCGCATTCGCAGCATGTTTGGCTACTCTCCTTCGGCTCTTGCGGTGGGAATAATATACTGATTTGGCACTCATTATAGACTGATGCGATAATACTACACCTACACTGTACACTGTACTGGTAACGTATGTATTAAAACAGAGACAGTACTTAGCAACATGTGACCCTAGTCAACCGAACCGGATGTACGGGCGGCCACTGTAGGACAATAATTGAAACTCGGGTTTATTAAAGAAAAGAATGTATTTGAACCTTTTTTGTTTTGAAAAGGCTTCCCAGTCGTTGGTGAGACTTATGCAAAACTCAGCATGTGATGAGGTCGTAAATCTCTCCACAGTCACTGGTTTGAGTTATTTCAGAAGGCAGAAAAGTTAAACTAAACTAAATTATTGATTAAATAATTAAACAAATGTGTTTAGATTTTCACAGTTTACACAGTTCACACATTTGTTTAATTATTTAATCAATATGGATATAAATTTTCATCGAGTAAAGGCCTAATCAATCCAACATTTAAACTGAATTACGCTAAAGTAATGTTCTCAAAAGTGGTGACTACATAAGTTTATGAAAGTTTAGCGAAAACGTATCAATTTTAATGAATTTATGATTAATTGAAATTGTAATAAAACATTGCATGTTTCTAAAATAAAATTTTCTACACATCTGTAAATATGCCTAATATTTAATTACATTGCGATGATGTAGATATTAATTTGATTAATTTACACAAATAAGAAAAACTAAATGCTACGTATGAGAGGAATCCAAATGCTCAAATCTAAAACGTACCCTAGTCGAATTCTTATCGCATGGGAGGCGTGGCGACCCACATTAAGACGCATGAGGGCGCTGCAGTACAGGTTATGAAAAATCCAATCTTTTTGATTAAATTTTAATCTTATTTAGCACAATTTTCAAAAATGTTAAAGAGAAAAATTGTTTAAAAAGAACGTATGAATACTGCAAAGCATTTTTTTTGGGGGATCAAATCTTTTTCTTTAATATAACTTTGTTGATATTAAAAATAATAATTTTTAAAATGCCTTCCGGTATTTTGCGATTTTTTTTAGCCATAGTTTATCTAAATAATATTTAGTTTTGAGCATCGAGAAACGAAATATCCTTTCAAAACCCGCTATCGTATGGATCCAATGGCCTTAAGGGCAAATGAAACCTGAGGCCTAACACGAAAAAAATCGGATGAGTTTCAGGTTTCATATACCTCATAAAAGTACCACTCGGTATGTGGATTGTTACAATTGTATAAACTACTTGATGATTAAGCAAGGAATTGCACCAAATATATGTATATTTTTCACGTAAACAAAATGTTTTTGGACATTTTTTTATTAAAGAATTTTTTTGAAGTTCTTTCGAATCCTGTTACATAGATTAAACCTGAATCACTCTGTATAATGGGATTCTTAATTGTTCGGACAAAATCAAACCAATAAAAGAATTAAGAATTAAAAATTTAAATAAACAATATAAACATCGTCTGTTTCAAGTTCTTTAGATATTTCTTCATACACTTTGAGGAATACTTACTGGTTGTAAATGGTTGTAAACAGCCATTAGATTTTGGAATCATTTTTCGTTGATCTCTTAGCATTTACTAATAATTTTTTTCCTAAGCAAAACATCACCAAATACCTTAATCTTTTGTTCCCAGCTGTCGTTTATGAAATTCCAATTTGCGTTAAAACATACTTTTGAGATAATTCTTCACTACATCAAACTTAAACATCTTTCCCGCGTCTGTAGCATTGATTCTGTTACTAGTTTTATTTTGAGGGAACAATTAAGAATCATGTACCAGCGTCTTTCAAATACGAGGTGCAACAAATGAGATTTTTCTTTATGATCGATTTTTATTAAATTTTATTGATGCAGAACGCTTCTACGTCTCTTTAAATCAAATTGGGAAATAAAATTTTTCTTCTACGATATACAGCGTGGACACCGAAAACTAAAGACGGCTATGCAATTAAAAGTTATAGCCAAGTTTGTGAGTTTTTCTTAAGACAAATAGGCTAGTGGGCATATGATAAGTGCTGTAATGAACTAATATACCATACATTCAAATAGACTTTTGATAAGAGTCTGAAATTTACAGCAATTTATTTGACAAATTGTCAGTTTGACTTAACCTTGTGTCTGCAACGCCTGTTAATAATAAATAATAATGCTTTATTTGTACCCAAGAGTCAAACTAAGCAGACACAACAACAGTACATGTATTTTACATGTATCTAGAATGTAACAACCTTTGGCTTAAATGTAGAAAATAACTGCGTATACAACTCTAATAAAAACAAACTTTTTTCTAAATAATTCAAAAATGAGGGAGACGTAGCCTTCAAAAGCTTTTTTAAATCTAAACCTAGTCCGTCAAAATAGTTTAAATAAATTTAGCACGCTTTTGACTCCTCCACTCAATGAATTGAAGCGAAAAACAACTGCAAACAAACTTAAACGTCTGGAATGAAGTATTGAAAGGAGAAGCTATGAAAATAAACATCAATAAAACGAAAATACTAATAATAGGAGACCAGAATACTAATGCCAAAATATAAATACACAAAACTGAAAAATAGAACACGTAAAAGAATTTAAATATCTAGGGAGTATCCCTGGAAGAAACAGGGAAACAAGAAGCCGAAATAAACGAGAGGATTGATAAAACAATTAAAACTTTACTACACGATGAACAAAAGATTTACCTGCTACCTACCTGAAGGACAACAAATTGTAGGAAGACAATTTAAGATCTCCAACACAGCCGGCTAACTCGTGGAGATGGGTCGTACGTAACCCCAAAAATTACAGGGACAATAATATAAAAATCACCAGCTGAGCACACTTGTTTTTATTTGGTGTCACTCAAAATTAACACATACACAAAAGTAAATCGCAGAACCCAGACAGGGTCTCAATGAAATCAAGAAAAGAAAGTAAACGATATTTCGATTAATTAGATCTTCAACCGAGAAACAGATCTGCCTTTCGTTTACAAAAATGCACAATGTGACTATTCAAGGTTATTCGCTTAAAATAAAATTAACGTAAGGCAGCGTTTAATGCAACAATAACAACTTTAAAAGAAAATAATGTTATCCATCCACTTTGACACTTAGCTCACTGTCCAAGTGAGGTTTGAAATACCTATCGAGATACAATCCGGCGGGGGAGGACGATGTTGCCAACTGCATCCCTACGCAGGATGACGTCAAGATGTCACGTCACAGTTGACTTGTATCGTCGAAGGTCGAGTCCAACTCCAACGGGAGAAAGGAGTGGACGGCGATGTTTTAACCTTTAGCAGCTAAGGCTCCGCTTACGGCTTTTCCACACACGGGTCGGTCTTCAAGGGCGTTACGAAGAAGAAGTAGTCAGAAAGGGGTACGACTACAAGCCTAAATAGTAAAAGAAAGACGCGTGTTACAAACCGAAGTACGCACAAAGTTGCCAATAAAACCCTATCTGTTCTTTTCTTGCAGCAACAGGCTTAGAACGGTTTATAAAAAAAAGCTTGTATTGTTTAACGTGCACCTAAACAGATCTCGGAGTAAAAGACTTCCGTTTCAGGCTTCGATCAAAGGATTCAACATGATGAAGGATTCAAAAAGTCGTGGGCACTTCACTGACAATACCCAACCCAACCGTACCTGTTCTGTTCTTGCAGCAACAGGCTTAGAAAAGCTTATAAAAAAGCTTGTATTGCTTAACGTGCACCTAAGCAGATCTCGGAGTAAAAGACACTAAATGATTACGTTCGAATTATGGGATAGAGCTTTTGAATCGAAGACTGTGGGTTCGAATCCCAAACCTGGCCGCCCTATTTTTTTGTAAACAGATGTACTTTTTAGCATGGAAAAGTGCCTTAAGAAAGTACAAATAACAAAAACGTATCGATTACAATAAAGAAGTTATTACAAAAAGACGAAATTTTTGTAATGATGAAAAATTTTTGTTTTTTTGCTATAACTCCTGCACTACGTGGAGTCTTTTAAATTTCAAAATAGTTTATAACTCTTAGGCTCGATTTTACAATCATCGGATAAGCACTATTATTGGTATAACCTGTGGTATAACGTGACGTAGGTGTGACGTAGATATGGAGGAACATTAAAGGATATTTGGCGAACAGTTATTCCGTTCTTATTCCACGATTGTAAAACTGGGCCTTAAGCACATTTGTTTTCCTATTCTTAAAATGACATTAAATTAAAGTGTCCTTTAGTTCTAAAGGAAAGTAAATTTTGTACTTTCCAGTAGACCAACAATATGAAAAACATGTCACGACACAAATCTAAAAAGTAACTACCTATTTAAAGATTAGGCTAATAACTCTCGTTAAATTGTTAATAATAAAGTTTCATCAAAGTCAATGACAAAAGAAATTTTATTTATTGAATACTTTTTCAGTGTATACCTGTATACAGGTACGCAAGTCTATGTCCAACTGTAATAATTATTTATTGCAAGTTTTAAAACACATTAAAAAAAAATTATGACGACTCCTTTTTTTTCTCCAAGCGTTCTTATATTTGCACGCAATCAGAATGCGGAAGTTGGAACTTTTTTGCGAGTTCGTTTTTAGTTCCATTTCAACTAATGCGCGTGCACAAATACTTTCGACCGCTTACTTCGACACGTATGCACGCGCACTACGTTTTTGTTTTTCGATTCCACTAGAAATCGCCAGTACGTAAACTATTAATAGGAATTTTTTTTAATGTCATTGCCTCGGTTTATCTAATTTTACAGTGTCAAAATATGATAAAGACGCCGAAAGTAGGTCGTCTAAATATAAACGACGCGGCGGATTGCGCGCGATGGGAAATGTACCGGTCTGCTACCTTTACAAATACACACACTCACACTCACACGACGGCGACGTGCAATTACGAATGTAAATTTTGATTAGACGCAGATTACATTTGGCCGGAGGTTGACAAATTTAAACAGTCTAATTACAGACACTTGCGAGTGACATGCTGAAACTCAATTAATTTTCAGACGTGTAATGGGCACTTGGCGAGTTCTAACGCATTCGCGCTAATAAATCCAGCGATTTTTATAACGGCGTAATTGTAAGTTGTTGTTGTAAACGCGTTGCCTAATTCGGCCGTCAACGCTGAAGGATGAAGGTTAGGAAATTAAAATAAAGAATGACTAAAATCTTTCAACTCGAAAGCGTTCTATCCATATTCAAAGATTGTTGATATTGAGCTTAAAAACTACTTTCTCATTAAATACAAAATTAAGTATCGTCTCTTTCGTTGTTTTTTTATATTGTTCACTTCAAATTTAGCAAAGATTAACAGGCGGCATAAAGTTATTGTACTAAAAACAGTGAAAGTCCTTTTTGTTAACTGTAAACCACTCATCTTTCCTATTCTTGCCTTTTTCTTTATCCCTTACCATTTAAACTTTGTCATTCCTATTCACATAATCTTCGTTGAATTCTACTTTTTGAAATTTTTTCACCCAATCATCTCTTCTCTTTCAGAATCTTGGAATTTTGCTTTTTTTAAATATTTTCTCTTTCGAATTATCCAATTTACATTCAATTTCTTCAATATCTTTGTTTTCTTCTTTTTTTTTGTTAATTTGCTCCTCGGGTTAGTCGTTGAGACAGTCTCAACGACTAACCCGAAGCAGCCGCAACACCACCAGCAGCAGCAGCCCTGAAGAAGCAATGCAATGAAGAACGAAACGTCGGCAGTAGAAGTCAACGTGACGCGGTTCCAACCGGAAGCCAATTCAAATATGGACGACGGCCGCGGAAGACTTCAAGTTAAATTAATTTGAAATGTTCTTTACTATGGAAATGGTGCTCGAAGAGTTTCCCTACTATTTTAAGTCAATAGCTGAAAATGAGTCAGATTATCTTAATCTCAGTTTTACCTTAAATGTTACATTACATGTAATCCATGTGTTCCAGTCGTATTTTCTGATTTCTGTCTCTTTGTGCCCCTTTCATTATTTTCAATAATTTCCTTAAATCTTTCCAAAGTTCGATAATTCGTGAAACCAATGTGAAGCGTGATTATTCAATACCAAATTTAAATATATGAAAATTCCTTGCATTAAACCAACCTGCAGTACGTACACAAAACCGGATTAAAATTTGTTGAAGCGTTTAGAAATGCAATAACTAAAGCACAATGTGTACGCCCGACTAAAGAGATGACTTGTGACACTAAAAATGCACCTAAATCCGTGCTTTAGTAATAACATACAGGGTATTCCATGACAAACTGAAATATCACATTTGAAAATGTTTCTCGGTAAATAGTTTTATAAAACTTCTTATGCATTTTGCAGGTAAACAATAATCTACAAACACTGCAGACCTGCCTGACGTCGATGATGGGCAGGTTGATAACCATGGACCAGCTTCGGCAGGACGTGGGCCTAATGGTGGAGAAGATAACGCACGTGACGCTGATGTTCCGAAGAATCAAGCTCACCATGGAAGAGTATGTGTGCCTTAAAGTTATTACCATGCTTAATCAAGGTTAGTATTCAATGACGACGCGACGGTCGTTTCCTGATGGTGATGACGCGTCGAAGACATTGTCCGTAATAGACGGAGGCATATTTACAATGTCTGCTTATTCATTCAACATTGTACTTAGCGCGCTAATATGGTACAAGGTAATTTAGCGAATCACGATAAATTATTTATTAATTAGTTTGCGTTAAAGTATATACAGACGCGTAGATGTGCTCGCAGACATGTTCGAAGTATCATAGAATTTAAAACTTTCACAAGCAAAAATTAGATGATAAATTCGAAACAAAAAAAATTTATTAAATACTGAAATAATTTATTGTGTACCTGTGCTAAGCCATTTTATAGATTATACGTATTCAAGTTAAGGAAACATATTTTTTTAGAGGTGTGATTGCCAGGAACATGTTTACAAGCATGTCAAGGTGTGCCTATAATTTTTCTATTTTTGGGGCATTCGCCGAAAACTCGGTCATTGTTAGAGCGCGCAATCAAAGACAGAAATAACCGCGCGTTCAATCAAAGGAAGACAAAAAATTAATTAACCTTGAGGACAAAATTATTAACTTTCTTTTAAGTGCAACGCTATTACGTTGTATGCATTTGATGACCATGGACTATTTCGCAGCTATTTTTGCATGCGCTGAATTTTGACTGAAAGCGATTTCTGCTTCTTGCTTCATTGGTCCTAGAAAAAAAAAGATACAGAATTCGCACGTAGGCACCACCACGATCAGGACTACGTACAATCGGAATAAAAGAATTATTTCAGCGGCCGTTTTCTGAGAACGATGTTGGGGGCTATGAGGAAATGCGATTTTGTGATATTGAACGGAAGGCCGAAGCTAAGCGCGGGCTTGTTGATGCCAAGGTACAGAAAGTCATCTAACGCAACGTCGAGGTTTTCCGGCGAAAGTAGGCGTCCCAAATATTTTGACCTTAAAAAAATTTATGCGCATCAAGTACTCTCACAAGAAGAATTTTCAATCTACATGCTTCGCTCAATTAAGTATTTTTTTCTCTGTTAAGTACAAATTATTTGTTGCTTTTTGACTTCAAATCAACAAGACTTTCGTTGATGCTGAATTTATTCCTGTACCTGGATTAATTATTATGTATATTCTTAACCTTCGCATCTTGCCTTGGAATGGAATTCTAAAGCAGAAAAACGTCACTTCGGAGAATTATTCAGAGAAATTATTCTGCGATTTATAATTATACATATAAAACATAGACCTGTATGTATGTATGCAATAATACCAGCATATAATTCAAAAGTATTCGGTGAAATCACATATGTACATATTTTTAAATGATTGTTCTGAGTCAATATTCCCATCAGTTCATCTATCGTAAAATAAAGAATTATTTCTTGGAATATGTAATACCCAGATTTTATTTATCAAATTTTTAAATCGATGGTTTTAACTTAGTGTTGAAATTCTTATTTTAATTGGAATGCTCCCGCTTTCTTCTACTTTATGAATACTTAATAAAAAAAAAACCAACGATTTCTACAGAAACGATAAAGATGTTCCTAATGACTTGCAAAATATTTAAAACAAGTTGAATATTGTACCTACATCTCATGTGTATGAGATTTTAATATGTATACCCAACTATGTACAGGTGGATTAATTTCATCGTCCCCTTGCAGGGCACAAAGTAACCACTGGAGATGGAAATAATGAGTGGTCAAGTCTTTAATATCCTTTCTCGAGGTATACGCGATAGTAAAAATAATAATTTGCTATCTTCTTTTATTTCTTAGTTTATGTGTGGATAAAAGATGACATTTTCAATTTTTTTGTTCATCAGGCACGTATATACATTTCATTTATTTCTGGAGATTCAGATTCGGTAAATGGTAAATGTTCAACAAGACATTCTGTTATAATGCGTGCGACAAGTAACGCACTGGAAAAATAAATTTATAAATGATAATTTATTTAATATACATAAATAAATGGGAATTTGAACTAAGGTTTAGGGGGAAAATTCATTCAAGAGTTGGCTATACTGATGACGCAGCATTTCTGTACTCCGTAGTGGTGTTGATGAGAACTTCTGCACTGGTATTTCGTAATTGTAAACGTATTTTATTTTTTTTTAAATAAATACAAAGAAATCGAGGGTACAGCTACTATATACAAGACAGCTAACTCGTTCATCATTTTGGAGTCCAATATGAGGTTATATAAGTATATCATTTTTATTTTTTATTTTTATAATGAACAATTTGAAAGCATTTTGTGAATGATTTGAACAATTAGGAGCTGCACATCCGGTCATTTTTTAACAAATATGTTAACCGCATACATATACACAACACCAATTGACTGAGCTCCAAAATGGACGATGAGTCAGTTATAATAATCAAATAGCTGTAATCGAGGGTCATCAAATTTGGTGTCCGAGGAGGCTCGGTTTCTACTTGTTAACCTATCTTTGTATACTACTAATCTATCTTTCTTTGTAATACTAATAAACTCGAATGAAAATATGAAGACCAAAATGTACCTTACCGGTGAAATTCGCGATAAAAGTACTAACGTTGTAAGACGAAAGTTACTAACACGACTACGCACTAAATTCAAATGCCTTTCAATCATTTCTGAACGCTCTATAGTTTTTCATAAGAGAACAAAATTTATTCGCTTTGTATAATTGGTTACTTAATTACATGAACATTTTCTAAACATAAAAGTAACATGCAAGTTTTAACAGGACAATTATCTAAATACATTAATACAAATTCAATGACCGGTTTGAGAAATTTCCTTTCATAAAAATGAAAAGCTATTTCTTTTCCAATAACTTATTCATGTTTATTGCTTTAAAACTGTTAAAAACCATTTTCTGCGATTATTACAATTACGAATTCGTTGTTAAATTAATCATACGATGAGAATACGAGCCAATTTAATTAAAATGGATTAGTGGATTTGTTTTTGATGAATTATTTCAAATTATGTAGTAGGAAATGGAATAAGAAAAAAACAATCAAAAAAATTGTTGTTAAAAGTACCATTTCCGGCAGTAACTCGAATACACACCGAGCTGCAAATGTGCAAGTCCTATTAGTCTTTAAATTTAAAAACGGAAGGAATCATTACTAAATAAAAGAGTTCATGCTATTTTTTTCTTCAAAACTAAATTTTTTTTCTTTCAAAATTTAAAAGAATGCAAGTTTGGAAAAATAGTTCTTTTTCATTTTGGTTTAGAAAATCTTCATTTATATTTTTTGAATTTTGATAAAAAAATATAGGCGCCTTGCACATCTCTGCGTTCAGCGCCGCCTGTCGTGGTGATTTGTGAATTAGTGATATGAAAATATTTCTTGAAACTCATTGATTGCATGGGAATAATATCACTCTTATGACAATTTACGATTGTAGTACATAATACTTGAGCTTCCTGGTATTGAAATACATTACAATATTCATGTTCAAATGTACACTAATAATTTGAAACAACTCGTATTTTCATACCACTAATGCAGAATATGATCATTGGTGGCGCTGGCTTCGCATGTGCATGGTCCCTATACTTTCCATAGCGCGTTCTTAACCATTTCTGAGTCCCACGTGACCAAATTAACTACCTGTCTTGGAAACTTTCTTTCGCACAGATTGGCGACATTGTAATACAATTGCGATTTGCATGACACAAAAAAAAAGTAACCAATGCAGCGTTGCCAGATTGGGTGAAATTCGCCATTAAAGTTAAGGTCACATGCACTGCGGATACGCAAAATTTTTATTGCGGATCGTTTCTAATTGGTTCATTATGTACATTTCAATAAAAATCAACCAATTAGAAACGATCCGCAACAAAAATTTTGCGTATTCGCAATGCATGTGAACTTAGCTTTACGGTACATTTTGACAATAGGTATTTATTAAAATTTTTTGCTCTGCGGAAATTAATTATGTAATTAATTTGCCATCCACTACCTCTACGTTGACAAAATCATTGTGTATCTTAATAAATATCATCTGACATACTAAAATTGTTATAATTGATAACTAAACCACAGTATATTCATCAATCAGTAGAGGCAGCTTGGGATTGAACAGAAAACCACCTTTGTTAGATTATAATGAATTTATGTTGTGTAGAAAGGCTGAAGTTGTGTAAAACAACATCGCATTCTATGATTTGCTTGCAATCATTTCTATCCGTGCCATTTTTCCAACCAGTGACATCTAGTAGCAATAAAATGAAAGCCCGCTCTGAAAACGATAGTATGAACATCAAAGGTGCCGACACGAGGTCACGAGCTGTGCCTACTGATTGATAAGTATACTGTGACTAAACTATCGTGTTGAACGCCTATTATCCACTTTGACATATTCAAGACAGATTTATTCTGACATATTAAGATTTTATTTGACGCTTAAATTTTGATATGTTAAGGTAAGGTAATCTGTGTTTCGTCACAGTTTTATAGATATTAATTGTCAACGTTGATAAATGTTAAAGGCATTAAAAATATTTTAATAAATATCATCTACCAACATTAGTACAAAGAGGTCAAGAATCACTGTTTAAGTTGGCAGTGCTGAATTTTATTTTTAAAGTGGTACAACTGGAGTAACTTCCGTTTGTGGACGGTTTGACACTGACAGTGACTTTATAAGTGTCACTTAACATTTCAAATTCAAATCAAAACGCTAATTTTTATTCACATAACCTACAATCTTGTCGCTGTTCAGGCTACGTCAAATATATTAACAAACAATTTATCCTGTTGCAGTGCTACAAATAGCTGAATGAAAAAATGCTCTTAGTTGCCAACTCGAGCAGTTATTCTTGACAACTTTATGTTTTCACTTGAACTAATTAAATGTTGTTATTTTAACAGTCGTTACCTGGGTGTACTTAACACTTACCGTCAAGAAATGTTCAATCTTTGTGTACATATGGTATCTAGATTGAAGTGTGCAGGTGAACTGCCAAAATCGAAAATTTTGGTTATATGAAGGATCTGAATTTGTCAAATTGTAATTTTTTCTTGATTTTTATAACTTACGGTATATGTATACGTGCTATTTATTTCACATTTAAACTTTATTATCGTCGAGAAAAATTGACGCCTTTCGGCGACATTTTATAAACAACTTGACGACATTACCTACAAAAGATCTGGCAACCCTAAACCAATGTGAACATAGATGTGCATGGTTGATGTATTACTTTGCAATTACGACGTTCCATATGTATTCTAACATTACGTTTTATTTTCGGACATTACGTTAAAGCTGTTTTTTTAATTTTCTTAAATTTAATTAACTCTGCTACGCCACTGGTTATCCTATTACTGAAATTGGGGTATTTTAAATATTACCACCATACATGTGAACTTGGTTGCCTAATTTAGGTAATCACGTAGGACTTGGAAATTGTTGAAAACTCGGTATTCATTTTAACTATATTTATTTGAACCTTTACGTTTACTTCAATTAACGATTTAATTTAATTTTCAGCGCGACCAGGAGTTACTGGTACTAGTGAGCTCGAAAACATTCAAGAACGATACATGACGTGCCTGCGAGCGTACACGCAACATATCTACCCTCAACAGCCCACTAGATTTCAAGAGTTACTTGTTAGGTTACCTGAGGTGAGTACTTGGACAACATAAAATCGTTGGATCTCAAAAACAAATCCGTTGATTTTCTTCTAGGTTCAATCGGCAGCTGCTCTTTTACTGGAGAGTAAAATGTTTTACGTTCCTTTTCTTCTGAACTCCGCAATTCAGAGATAGTACTAATGTCCACGTTTCTATTATCATTATCATTTTTCTTTGTATAGGTACAGACTAAAGATCTATAAAGTATTTGTAATTAATTGTAAATATTTAGGTTTATCATCTTTACTTTATAGAACTTTCAAGTATTTGCGTACAAAGGTGACTTCGGCTCGCCGATGGAATTAAAACGTTTTTTAAAGACATCCAGCAGCTACCATTGATGATATTATCGGGGATCGGCGGGTTCGAAGTCGCAGCGAGTGCGTGTGAATAAGTTACCATATTTATAAAAAAAAGTGAAAGAAACTATATAATACGAAGTCTGTAAACATATTCATCGTTAACATTGTCTTCGGAGTTGTGTCCGAAACTAAAGTCTGAATGCGTTGCCTTCTATACCCATGTTGAAAATGTGGCACTGCTACGCTTCGCGCCCCAAAACGGAAGACTACTTAGAAATTTACCACTGCCAAATACAGTATCTTTTCCTCGTTTTATTTTTTTGCCTCCGAAAAGACTGTTTACCGACGCTGCCAGTTTTTTTCAAACAAGACGATTTCTAGTCGTTTTTTTATCGATCTTAACTGTGGAAAGTCTTTGTTATGGTTGGCGATTTTTTAGCCAACCTCTAAATTAGTATTTTTCAGAAACTATTAATAATACTTTATATTTATAATTTCTAAAATATATGTATTTTTCTAAATAAAATTCACTTCTTACTCTTCATAGTGCAGGTATTCACTAACAGGTGTAAAGAGTTAGTTGCCCAAGTACAAGACGTTTCTATCTTTCTTCTTTTCAGAATTTTTTATTTTCATTTCATTTTCACACGCTTGTTACTCATAATTTTAGATATTTTTAAACTCTTCCTTCCGAACACTTTTTTTTGTTTCTTTTTAGTTAAGAAATATTTAATACAAGCAAATCACAAATGATTTCAACCCCAACGTGACCCTGCCGTATAGGCAACACATTGTACTCTATTGGTAACAATGCTGTGCTGTGTGTTAAATCGTTCGCGGATGTAATGGCTGCGATTTACAAAGGCAGCGTAATTTACATCAGCATCTGGCAATGCTTGGTTAAAGTAGTTAAGCACAACAGAACACCTTCAGCCACCAAAGATGACGCTAATTTGAAACAGCAACTGCTTTTTTCTCAGTGTTGCCACTTCTAGAAAACAAAATCTAATTCAAATTGGTTACGTGGATTGAAGTCATTTATGATTTGCCTTGGTTGTTCTCTTTGCAAATTTTCTTTTCTCTTCCTCACTGTATTATGTTGAGGGTTTCTTAAAACTCTTGTGTCTCTCTTCCATTCAAGTTTCCTTCCTATTTTTCTTAATCCTTGTTTCACTTTTTACCCATTTATTCTCATCTCTGGTTATCTTATTCTGCTTACAAACGTTCTCTCTAGCTTTAGAAGAAGCGAAAAAATCACCTGTAAATTTTATAAAGAGAACGAATGCACTGTTCATTTAAAGACAAGAAAAAAAAACTTCCTTCATACTTTTCCTTGTTTATTTTCTCTTTTTAATTTTGTTTTTCTTCTTTATTTAAAAAGTTCTTTGAGGCGTCTTAATGTTTATTAGTACGTACACTTGTGAACGTGGCTTACAAAAAAAAATTCAGTCTTTTTTGTATTTCTTGCAAGTGTTTCATTTTTTCTGAATTTCCTAACACATTCAAAGGAATGTTTTCAAAGGAAAATCCCTTCTTTTCCTTTACTACTTATAAAATAGTTTTACTTCTTATCTTTTTATTCTTATTCGTATATTACATAGTAAATATATTCAGTTCTCTTCTCTTTCTGTAACATTACAGAAAAAGAAGAGAACTTGTATAAGTTAATTAAACAGAAGTAGAATAAACAAGGTAAAGTAAAACGATTTCTCAATTACAATTATTTTTCAGTTTTTAACCTTCAAAGCATTTCTCTCGTTTTTCTTCTTTCTTGCTTAAATCTTATCTTTGTTATTTGTTAATATACTTTTAAGTATAATTTTGTAATTTGTAATTTTATTTCTCTTACGTAGCTTTCTTTCACTATATTTTCTCTTAAGTTTTTTACTTCAATTACTACACGCTTACTAGCAATTTCCTTCAATATTTTTAAACTAAAGTTTTGATTCTTTCTTAATTTTTCAACTTATTTTTGTCCTTTGAAAAAATGTCCTCTTTATACTTCATTTATTTGAATCTATTTTTGACTCTTTAATTTTTAAACCAATGGTGTTACTCAGTTTGCTTTTTAGGGATACGATGCTTACATACTTTTAGGGGGCCATTTTTTCCTTCTTCGTTTAACTTTATCTTTACTACTTTTAGGTGAAAGGATGAATCTCGAAGTGGAGAGAGGGAGGAAGAAGTGCTTTTATAGTTTTTATCCATTCATTAAATCAGATTCTTCCTTTCATTTAGTAAACTCTCTTTTCTCTTCTCATATATCATTTTTTATTTGATTCTTGCCTTCTCTGCATTTGTTTATAAACTATCTTTTATCTTGTATGTAGTGTGTGCAGTTTCTATGTATGAAAAATTGTAGTGTTTAGGCAACCTAATTAACAGTTATGTAACATTAGTCGTCTGACTTCATGCCATAGTGTTTTCTTTAGTATTTTTTTTTTTCGTCTTTTTCTTTCTAATAATCTTGCCTATTCTGTTTTACTCACACAACTGTTAAAAACTCACAACAACTACACACATTAACATGCGAGTGCTGATTTGCACCTATCATTTTCTAAATAAAGAAGACGAGGGAGGGGGGATGAGAGGCAACTTAACTGACATATTTGTAGACTTGACTATCAAACAGTGTCCACCTCAGTCAGTTGAATTAATATTCTTCTATTCTACTCTTTTTCATTATAATTGTTTTTAACATTTGATTTCTTATCTTTTCCATAGCTCCTTATCTTTCACAAATTCTTTATATATCTTATCCTTACGCCGTCTCTTTTTATAGTGCTTTGCATATTTACGCATTTCTTTATGTAATGTAAATATACTTCTATGCTATAGTATTCATAAGTGTAGAAGTAGTGTATAAGCAACTCAACCAACAGACCTGTAATATTAGTTGCCTATACATATGTCATTTTATTTTATTTTTTCATTGGAGCATTATTTACTACTTATTTCTTTCAAATGCTTTATCTATTCTTATTCCATCTCAGCAAAATACACAAAATAAATAACCAAAAACACTTCAGTGAAATAGACAACTTAATGAACTGCTCTGTAGTGTTGGCTGTTGTCACAATTTTTTTACTTCTTGTCTTTTCTATTGTTTTATTCTTTAAGGTGTCATTCTTTTTAAATTACAAAAAATTTCTTATTATTTGGTTTAAAACAAAACACAGTGTCTTTCTGTTGCCTTTAACCTTCTTTTCCTTTTTTTTTTTTTTTAATAATTTTACCTGAACAAGAATATAAGAAACCCAACAGTTTGGTGATAGGAAACTTAATTAGCACTCAAATTATTATTCTTTTCTATTCTTTTAAATCGTTTCTTTACTTTTCAATTTACTTTTTAAACTTCTACTTCTTCCCTTTTCATTAAATTTAAATTTTCATTTCCTTGCCTTTATATTTATTACATTTGGATTTCCTATTCTGAATTAATTGTATTATTTTTTGATAACATTTTTTAACTCTCTTCTTTTTCTTTTCAAACATATGGGTCAATTTTGCGCATATCTGTAAGGACCGTAAGATCTGTTAGTCAGTTATTAAAATTCTGAAGTTCTTAGTACGGTACGGTTTCTTGTAAGTCTCTAAGATAATGTCGCAGAGACTTATGAGTAATCCTAGAGACCTAGGAGAAATCATACCTTCCAGAGAACTTCATAATTCTATATTTTAATAACTGAGTTACAGGCTTACAGATCTTACGGTCCTTACAGATATGCGCAGAATTGACCTGCTAATGTTTTCTTCAATTCTACCTCTTTCATGTCTCCTTTATTTTTGTTATTGTTTACTTCCCTCCTTTTTACCTTTAATGTTTTTCTTTTTTTATTTCTTGATTTATTTTACTTGAAAACTTCTTTCTCGCTTCTCACTCATTTCGCTGCTCTACTTTAACCAATTTTTAGGGGTTGTGTCGTTATTTTGTTTATTATGTTGAAACAATGATATTTCTTTCTTCGACGATTATTAACTTCATATTTTGCATTTGATTACCCTTTTACTTGTCTTTAGTTATGAATTTCTAAATGTTTTATAACTTAGCCTTTCCGTATACTTTGAAAACTAAACAAAAATTACTTTTCTATTTTTTATTTTTTTTGAATTGTGTGGATGAAATAGTTTCTGAAAAATACATAAAATTTAAATGACTTAAACACAAGAATCAAACTCGACGGTACTTAAATACTTAACTATAAAACAAACCGAGAACAAGACGAATAACATCAAAACGAAGAACACGAAACATAATGCAAATGAAAGATAGTTACCATTTATGCCATTTAATTTTTAAATGTGTTCACGCGAGAACTACCATTTTTTTTTTAATCGTAGAATAGACGAAGAGCGTTTGGGGGGAGGACCTAGTGATGCCACGTGTTTTTGCAGCATGTAACATTCTTAACGTTAGTTAGCATAGATATATATGATAAAATATTGTGTTATTTTTGTGGTTAAAAGTTGTCGTTGCATTATAAGGGCATAACTGATAAACTGCAGACTGACGGAGATGAAATCTTCTTGCAACTTTGATTTTTTTTTAATTCTCGTTTCGAGTTCTTAAACTTTGAGTTTGTAAGAGAATTATGTCCTGATAATGTTCGCACAGGTGACTTATTTGCAACGGAAATTATACAAATTTACTTATTTCTTGATCCTTGCTCATTTATTAATAATCCTTATGAATAACGCAAGGATAACACATTCTTGCTTCATATTTCTTTTTTTTTTCTTATGCCGCAAAAAAAAAATAAAAAAATTGTCTACCTTATTTGCCACCACCACCTCAAATCATTTAATTTTCTTTTCATGTAAAAAAAAGTACTACTACTTATTTCATCTAAATGTTTATACAGTGCGTTCAAAATTGATAGAAAGGTATTTAAATTTCCCGCTGGATAACTTAATACAAAGTGGTCAAGAATCACTGTCTGAGTTGGCAGCGCTGAATTTTATCTTTAAATGGTACAACTGAAGTAACTTCCGGTTGTTGACGGCTTGATACTGGCAGTCTTCACTTTACAAGCGTCATTTGACATTTCAAATTCAAATTAAAACACTAATTTTTACTCACGTAACCTACAATCTTATCGCTTTTCAGGCTACGTTAAATAAACTAACAGTGTTGCAAATAGCCGAATAAAAAATGCTCTTAATTGTATTGCCAACTCAAACAGTTATTCTTTACCACATCGTACTAACAATTGGTACTAAATACTGTACTTCTTTACGATGGACGGTGCAAGTGAAATTTACGTAAGACAATTTAATTAGACATTGACAAAATAATTTATTTTATTAAAAAAATGTATAAGTTCATTATTTTTATGAATTACAAAAAATGCTGTTTAGAGCATTTTTTACTCAACGAAAATATGATAATCACAACATAAACGACTGCACGCTACTGGTATACAGACGCGCAACAGAATTGCCAACATTATAATATGAAAATTACTAACGCGCTAAATTCAAGTGTCTTTCAATCAGTTATGAACACTCTGTGTATCCGTATTCTATATTTTTAACTAATTACTTTGTAACTGGTGCTTTTCCTTCTTTCAAGTTTTCTTAGTACATACGTAGGTACTTATTTCATTTTTATAATTCTTTGTTTTTGCTATTGCTTTTTTCCATTATTATTTAGCTGTCCCTTTTACACATACGTATATTTCCTTTCACAGTAAAAATTTAAATAATTTCTTATTTTCCCCTTATGTAGTATATGACGTATTAATAGTTACTTTTAAGGGCCGGTCTTTCCACCTCTTGATAAACTAATTGCCGAATAACTACCATGGAAACAACTCATCCTAGTGTAACAATTCTTTCTTTTACTTTCTTTTTTTCTCAATTACCTTTGTACTGTCTTGTATTTAATTTTATAATTTTGCTTGTCGATTGTAGTGCTTCTCAAACTTTTACAAAAACCTTCAAACTTTTTCAATATGCTTTTAAACTGATGTACAGGAAAGTGTATTTCTGTATGTAGCAAGTGATTAAGGATTTCATGATTTTCTTGTATTTATAAAGTTAAAAGCCATTGCATATGGCAGCGCTCACTATTTCTTGCATGCAATAATAACTGTTCTTAATTCATATATTTATCTTGATTCTTTTTTCTTTTTTTTTTTCTCCTATTTCGCTCATTTCTTTTTCCTCTTGTTTTGCTCTTTGTCTTCATCTGTCACATTATACTAAATCAGACTGACAATGTAAATCACGTGATTTACCTTACATTTCACCTTCAATGATTGTTACTCTCTCTTAGTTAATGCTAATTTCATTTTCATTTCTTTTTCTGCATTTTCATTACCAGCGATTATTAATAATTTAAAAAATCACTAAATCAGTGCTAAATTTAAATTTATTTCTATAGTTTGTTTGTTTCTTTTTATATAATAACTGTCAAAATTCTAAGGTTTCTGTTGGAAGCCTGCTTTATCCATAAATGTAGGGATTCAGTTAACCAGGTACAAACATCCGAAACATTTGACAGGTATTATAATAATAATGTAACATTTAATTCACTGGTTAATGTTTTAATAAAGGTACAAAATTTTAACGGTAAATACTAATTTATTATTGATTTTGCTTTGTAGACATTCTTATTATTTCTTTATTATATCTTATCTACTTATTCATTGTTTTCTTTTTCACACATCTTTTACTTTCATACATTCTCTTCTCGTTTTATTTCTCTTTCTTTCCCTATATTTTTCACCCTATTTCCTTCCATGTTTTTATTTTCTTCTATTATTATTAATCTCTACTAATATCACTTCTCCCTTCAACATTAATTTAATTTGCTTTTTCACATTTTTATTAACGGCACTAAATGACATGTTTCATTTAACTTCTTTTTTCACTTAACTTTCTTGTCATTTTATCTGTATCATTTCTCCTCTTAATTTATGCTATTTTCATTTATTAACATCTCTACCTACATTAGTAGCAACATAGATAATAGAGCTTAGCAGAAGGCTCATCAATCTGACGCCCCAATTTAAAGCCAAACTCGTTGTTAATTTGGGACTAGCTTACGTGGTGGCGCTACTGTTATAACATCAGAGTGAAAAACGAAACCTGTAAATATAAGTGACATGTAGACAAATCCTATAACTAAGTGGTGTGATGCAAAGTTTAAAAGGAGAATTAACAGCATGTTATAATCGTACTTTACTTTATCGCATCCTGGCCCCACTTTATACTTATTTCTCTGCTATTAAAAAAAGAGACATCTGGCGGTAAGTAAGCCAATTGAGTTTCGGAATTCGAATGGTTTGTGATAAATGTTCAATTTTCGGATTTGCGCAAACAAATGTCATCTATTGAGTATTTAACAAACTATTTTTAGAATGTCCAATCGTTCTTATATGATCGCCATATGACGTATTAAAATATAAAACTTTGGCGGTAAATTCAAATTTATGTTGCTTTACTTTTCAATTCAGGTATTTTAACAATAAATTTAAGTTTAAAACATGTTTGAAAAGGTACAATAACAGAATTAGTTGGTAATGTAAAACGATGGAAAACAAAAGAACTTTTTATTTTCAAATGTAATTTAAAAACCGGAAGAGAAGGAAAGTACTACTACTTTCATTCCAATCAACAATGATTGAAGTCTGAAATAGCTATTTATCATCTATAAGGATACCAAGAATAATTTCTACACAACACCTGCCGTGCGGACAACATAAAATTATTATATATGTAACGTTTTGTTTTGACTTTTGCTCATTTCTCATTATTTTTTGAAGTTTTCCAATCAGTTTTTCCTGAACAGTTTCATTTTTTAAAATGATGCAGGAAATATGGTTGCCTATACAAAAGGTCCGTTCTTATAACTATTTAAAATTTTACTGTTTTTTAATGTTTATTGAACCTGATTATTTTTTCACTGCTTTAAGATTCTTCACTGGACTTTTTATTAATTTTATTTTGCAAGACATTCTTTTCCTTTTTTACGTTTTCTTTCATTTCTCCTTGTCACTCTAACTTACTTTCATACGTCACTTCTAGTTCATTTCTTTTTTCTGTTCATCACATTTTGTTCTAATCTCTTTCATATCTATTTTCTCTTTTGCACTGTTCTTAAGTAATATTCATTTAAGTTTCTTTTCTGCTACTATAATGCCACTATTAATTGATATAAGCCATTAAATAACGGATCAAAGTGTACATTTTTAAGTTTACTGTATTGATTCCATTTTTGCCGGTGTAATTTATAGCGTCTTCGATTCATTGCACTATCGCCAATTGATATATCTGTCACTAAATGGTACTTCAATGTGTGAAATTTTGTCGGTATATACAAATTTATTATTTATTTAAATAATAAAAAACGACAGAACTCAAATTTTATTTTCCAGTGGCATTTAAAGTAGTCCCCTTTTTCAAATAAATTTTTCTATTTTCGTGCATTCCGTTTCATTTTTCGTTGTAATTCTTCTTCCTTTCATGCTTGCTTTTTTTGTACCTATAAATTACTTTTTCTGTTTTCATGTCTTCATTTATTCTCTCTTCTTTTCCTAGGTGTCTTCTCCCTGTAAGTTATTTTTTTCATGTTGTTTCATTGCGCTATTGTTATAAGCCCTTTTCACTTTTTTTACCTTTTTCTTCATTTGCGTAATTTCAAACATAAATATATTTTCGTTAAATAAGTCGCCTGTAATAAGTGTCATATACAATGACCGTAATAACGTAAGTTACCAATATAACCAAGAATTTGTACAAAAAAAGAGTCCACGTTCCTTTTTTTAAATCTTTTGATACTTGATTTGTCCTATTTGTGTATGTACTCGTAATGTGCGTGCTTGTGTGCCCTCACCTACGCACGCAGGCACGCATATCAAATATTTTAATATTTTTAATTTACGTTTAGAAGAACGAAAAACAATTTCTCTTGTGTATATTTAGCGCCCACCCTTCCTTTTTTTTAATATTTCTTTAAAATAATTGTACATTTGAGCTAGCTACCTGAATATCAGTATGTTTAAATAGTTTATTATCGAATATCTTCTACGAAAGGATGTACTTATATTTGATACAACACACATGCGCGCGCCATGCGTTCGTTTCCAAATTCAAAGACAAAATGAATTCAGACTGTACAGTTGTCAGTAGGTGTGGAACTATTGTTTAAATTAACAAAACTGAGAAATGTGATTATTAGATCTAAATGTGGTATTTGATACTAAATGTTACGATGGATTCCAAATGTGCACGCTAAAAAGCAGAATTCGAAGCGTTAATCAAAAACCAAAGCAAATGTGTGTTATGCAAATGACAAATGTGTTTGAAGTTCAAATTTGGCGGGAAACCAGGGCTGCCAACTTAGTAGTTCTTTGAGCTGTTTTCAATGTTATTGTTTTGTATGATACCACCTACATCAAAACGTGTTCTCTTCAGATGTATTTTCAAATGCCTATCAGAACAAGACGAAAAAGCTAATAAATATAAAATTTTGAATATTAGATGGCACTTCGCAAGTCATATGTATGTCAGGCGCGAAATTGGAATATGTTATTGCTGTGCTCTTTCTTTCAAATTAGAATAGTTTAGGAATTACCAAGTTTATACATAACGTACTTTCGAAATCATCGACTGTTATTACTTCCAACAGGATTGCCTTCAAGCTACTTTCAATTATTATTATTTTATTCAAATATAAATTTAAAGAAAGACAGCACCACAATGATCGCCAGGTGGCACCTTAGTAGGAATATACCTACAAGCCAACAAGACATTCAAGATGATAGGGACCAATATTTTTGTATAATTCCGACGTTCATTAACCATTAATATTTTTCAAAATTAAATTCAATAGTAAAAGTACTCTTTTTATCTTTTACAGATTTCCACCATTTTTTATTCCAATAGCTCACAATAAAATATCTATTTACGATTTATACAATGAAATTGTGCAATAAATTAGGAAATTGAAATGATTTTATACTTGTTAGATGGCGCCCGAGGCAAATATAAATTTGGCGGGAAATTTAAAACATTGGAAGCTTTTCATTTTAAATTATTTTTTGTTGTTTTGAAAAAGTTATTTTTGCAAAGCATTAAAATAACATTGTAAAAGCAGTCAATTTATTGTAACGTTTGGAATTCATCCAAATTATTAAAAATAAAAGAAAAAAATTATATATACATATACAAGCGCGATTAATATTTTACATGACATTTTTGACCTCTTAAAACAAAAAAAAATTAAAACGAAATTTATGCATTTACGAGAACGTTTTCTATTTCTTTCTGTTTTTCTTTCGATTTGACGAATCGTTCCGAGCACAACGCAAGAAACTTGCGCGTGGACGATGCCCCCCGCGAGAGGAGGAGAGTCCCAGAGGTCCATAATTCTCTTTTCTTTTTCGAAAAACTTTATATATGTTATTGTGTTTATAAAACTTTTGTATTATTGTGTAGTATAGACTATATTGAGTTACCGTTATTATTATGAAAGTTTATTAAATTTTAAGGTTATAATTAAATGAGCTTGCGTATTATAAAATAAATAAGTTAAAATTAGAAATGAAGTTTTCTTTATTTTCTTAAAACCCCCGTCCTTAAAAAAGTAAAACAAAACTATATCGGATCGATCTGATTTGATCATAATTTTCATTCAAGAAATATCCAGGGTGAGTCGGGAGGAATGAACCAAACTGCAGGAGGAAAAACCCAAAACTTGTAATCCGATTTTCATTTGTTTTCGAGTTGGAACGTCTTAACAAAATACCTTACACAATATTTTTTTTCAATTGAAGTATTCAGATGAAAAGATTCGCAAGTACACGAATGCAGTTTTTTACGAAATTCGAACATTTCAGAGTAGTGCAATTTTTCAAGTTTGTATTTAGGTAATGCAGAACAATGAAATCAAGATATCTAAAGAACATTTGAATATTTGAAAGCAAACTTAAGTTAATCTGGATATTTAAACTTATTCATTTATTATTCATTTAATAATAAATTACAAATGTGGGCTATGCAAAAATGTGCATTTACTATGCATTGTTGTTAAAATTGTTATTAAAATAAAATTCTCTCAGATGGCAAAAGCAAGGTTATGCTGAAACTGTCACCACGTGTTCAAACTACGCATAATCTACGCCGTACATCCATTGTCGAGAAAAATTTAAAAAGTCACTCGATAGATCGTGCATGTAACGGTCTGTCGCAATCTTCATGAAATGTAATAGTGAAACGAAATTATTGCAGTTATTTTTTTGGATTTTAATTATTGGAATTTGAGGTTTTTTGTTGCAATAACCCAGATCTAGAGGAGGAGAACCATAAAACTATTCAAATCACAATTCACAAACTTTTCAGTGAAAGAAAACAGCTACATAGATATATAAATAGAAATACCCTCGTGAATTGTGATCATAAAAATCGACTACAGTGAAGTAAAAGAAATAAATATTCTCTACTACGTTTATCTCGCACGTTGAATCCGATTGAGATTTCAAGCGGATTCGTGAATCTGAACTGTTTATGATCATGTACCTCAATCCCCTTGAAATATTATTTCGATCTTAAAAAGAGACGACCATATGGTAAAAAGAAATGCATTGAGTTGCTAACTTAACTTTAGATAATGCATTACATGCTTATAACGGACAATAAATTACAATTGTCAACCATCAGCTGTAAGTTTTTGTTTATTATGTTGAATTGAAATGGAAAATTTAGAAATAAATTAATGGCAGTGCTAATAATTTCATATTGGGTGCGTTCGACATCATGCTCGGGGCACGCTCTGAGCAGAAGTGTGAGGGAGAGCGACTGCGTTTCAGTGCATGTAAGAGATAGATAAAGGAACACTCCGAGCGCTCCGAACGTTATGTCGAATGCACCTATAATAACATGTTTATGTAACATGAAGTTAGCCAGTACCAATAATAATTTGAATCCGCGTCTATATCGCTATTTTTCAAGCGGCTTCGTCAATCCAATCCCCATTTTCAGGCGGATTGAGTTAAATTCTCGATCGGATTGAAGTGACAAATTAGATCTGTTTATGTCGGGATTCAAACATTATTATTTCAATCGATTGAAATCTCAATCGGATTCAACGTGCGAGATAAACGTAGTCATGATTAGTAACACTTAACACAACAGTTAATTCAGTTACAAATGATGGAATACTGATTCCGTCTTGAAATCGCGTTTGAATTATTGCCTTCTGAAAGCAAGCTTCAGTTAACTTTAAATTTCAAGTGTAATCGGTTTTTCTGATTGTGATAGTATAGTCGTGCGCAGCTTAAATGCTACAACTTGATAGTTCTTCTACCACAAAGTTTTAAGGATGAGGAAGTGCATTTTAGGTGCATGACTGTACTATATTAACTGTATTCTTTCGCTAACAACTCCAGATGTGTGAATCGATCACGATCAAGTAATCAAGATCCAAAATAAATTCGAAAGAACTGCCGCATAACCAAATATACAAAGTGGTCAAGAATCACTGTTTGAGTTGGCAGTGGTGAATTTTATTTTTAAATGGTACAACTGGATTAACCTCCGGTTGACACTGACAGCCGTCACATTACAAGCGTCATTTGACATTTCAAATTCAAATTAAAACGCCAGTTTTTATTCACATAACCAGTATCATCTTGTCGCTGTTGATGTTATGACGTCATGTCAAATAAATCAACAAAACATATATCCGGTTACAGTGTTGCAAATAATCGAATAAAGAAATGCTCTCAATTGTATTGCCAACTCAAACAGTTATTCTTGACCACTTGTAAAATCTCCATATAAATCACGATTCGTCAGTCGAATCGCAAAAAGCCAATGATCCAGAGTGGGAAGGGGATTAATGATCATGATCCGTTTAAACAGAATAACCTCAACGAAAGAACACTACTGATTCGATCAAATGCCTTTAGATATCAGATATCTAATATCAGATATGTAAACTTCCAGCCAACTTTCGTCATTCATATTTATGACGTGATGCTGTAACGATGTTGCAAAGTATTGAGGTGTTTACATAGACATTTACGAAAATTAGCCCGGTGGATACACCGTACTCTATTATTCTCACTCTTACATGCACTAAGTCTCTTAATGTTCTCTCTCACACTTCTAACCCGGGTGAATTTTCGTAAACGCCTTACATGATCGGTGATTGATGGTGTATAGGTTATGTACATACGTGTTGTATATTCAAAGAAAACACATCTGACGTTAGTGACAATTGAAGCGGTGGCAACATTGTCATTTTCAAAAACTTGTAGTAACAAAATGTTACTAAATTTCACCGAATACATCGTACGTTACATCTTGAGTTCAGTTGGTACTGGTTTAACGTCATTAATGACGAAAGTTGGCTGGAAATTTACAAGACCTATAGGTATTTAGTCTATGCTTTAGATGCAAATCTAATGTGCGAAACTGCGAAAGAACACGGCCAGTGAATATATAATTTCTATACTCACTGGCCGTGAGTATATAATTTCTATACTCACTGACACGGCTATTTAAAGTGCATTCGGCTTTAAACTCCAAAACTGGAGTGGCGTTGGAGTGAAACCACGAAAGAGTACTCCACGAGTGCTCTTTAAAGTTTATCCCGAACGTGGAATGTCAAATCAAAGTTATGTGATTTTTATGTATATTCTGCAACAATACCGAATTATCTTTACATATAATTGCTTCTCCTATTTAAACATTGGTCGCGTTCAGGTATAAAATTAGTTTTAGCATTGCAGGACAACGTAAAGTTGTAGCGCTTTAAATTACCTGAACTTGATTCAGTTGTAGAGGTTATGAATTCCTTACGTGTTATGTAGGGCTGCGATGTAGCATATAAATACCCCGCTTGATAAATGGCGGCCGCTTGAAAAAAGCCCTGAAAACAGTCACGTCACACACACCTCGTTCAGGTTTACGCTTTATTAAAGCACTGCAGCGCTGCAGTTACCTGAACGCGGCCATTCACTGCAAAATTTACGTAACCTATAAAAATCACATGTTACAAACTAGCGGAGCGGGAATCACCGATCAACCCAACAGCCAACGAACGAGAACGGCGGGAATGTTTAATGGTCAATGCCGTCAATGCGCATGCACACTCTCTTAACCAAGCTTAGAGAGGTAGGGCTTGAGGAGTGAGCTCTTTCTACTCCAAGATGCTATAGCCGAACGGATAAAGATAAACTCTTTCAACTCTAACAAGTTACTCGAACGCATTTGGAGTAAAGAGTTCGAAGCCGAACGCACCTTTAAAAGCAGACGTTGGATACCTTCACTCCAAGCGGTTGGCAACACTGTTGTCACTATTTCGAATTCTTTCTAACCATATTTCTAACTTCACAATAAGCTGTCAAATGGAAAGAGTAGGAGGTGTGCTGATACCTAAATAATTAATACAAATCCAAATAAACCGTAATTATGTGTCTAGTGTATGAAAATTAATTTAATTGTTTAATTTGCCATAAACCGATGTGACCGGTGTAAATATCTTGTGTAATTATCGTTATAACCGAGAAAATGGCAGAACTTGACAATTGGATAGAAATCGCCAAGCAGTGCAAATACCTGCCTGAAAATGATCTAAAGAAATTATGCGACATAGTCAGCGAGATCTTGCTGGAAGAATCGAACGTACAGCCCGTGACGACGCCCGTGACAGTCTGCGGAGACATTCATGGACAGGTTAGTTCTTCGAAATACGTTCCTGAGGATGAAACAACCTTGAGTGTTTTAGTTCTACGATTTGGAAGAACTGTTTCGTAAAGGAGGACAAGTTCCCGACACGAATTATATATTCCTGGGGGATTTTGTAGATCGAGGTTATTACAGCTTGGAGACGTTCACAAGGTTATTGACACTAAAGGCAAAGTATCCAGAGAAAATTACTCTGTTGAGGGGAAACCACGAGAGCAGGCAAATCACTCAAGTTTATGGATTTTATGATGAGTGTTTGACGAAGTATGGGAATGTAAATGCTTGGAAGTATTGCTGCAGTGTTTTCGATTTATTAACGGTGGCTGCGGTGAGTGACTTTCATATTTAATTTAATCAATTAATTCAAAAAAATCATGTAAGAACACACCATTAATGTTAATTTCACATTTAGCTCTTGTAGTTGTAATTAATTACATTTAATATTCTAATGGTGCATAATTATCAGGTGTTTTTTAAACACTATGTAATATGAAAAACGCCTGATAATTATGCACCAACCTGTTATGTTCTACACACACTATTCTTGTAACAGTTTTTCTTTAATTTATATAGTCATCAATATAAAATACAAAAGATATTACTAATTAGAAGCAGAGAATAATTTGATTAAACCAAAAGTCGTCAATGCAATCATCCAATATTAATTTAGGCTTGATTCAGTTAATAGATGAGAAAATCCTGTGTGTACATGGAGGCTTGAGCCCTGAAATTAAAACCGTTGATCAAATTCGATGTTTGGATAGAAACCAAGAAATACCACACAAAGGTGCTTTCTGTGATCTCGTTTGGTCTGACCCCGAAGATGTTGAAATATGGTTGAAATCGTTTTTCATTCCTCGAGAGGCTTTGTTTATGTAAAACATACTTTTTAGGTCTACAAGTCCACGAGGTGCTGGCTATTTATTTGGTGCTAAAGTGACGCATGACTTCATGAGAATAAATGCGTTATCACTCATATGCAGAGCGCACCAGCTTGTTCATGAAGGTAAAAAATTGAAGGAGGCAAAAGCAAAGAGGTGTCATTGACAGAATTGTAAGAATTAGATAAATTACCAAATATCAAGCTGCTTGGAGGCAATTGTTACTAGTTAACGATAGAACAGTTGGCATGTTTGCCTTTCTTAATCCAAACATTTTTTTTAATTTTTTTGGTAGAGCCTACAGAGTTATGGAATATAGTTGACTTTGCGTATTGTTTTGTCTGAAAAATTACTTTTGTCAGTTTCACCTAATTGTTTCTGTTCCTTTCCATTCTGCAAAAGTCTGAGGGTACTGTATTACAGGTTATAAATACATGTTTGATGACAAACTAGTGACTATTTGGTCGGCCCCAAATTATTGTTATAGATGTGGGAACATCGCTAGTATTTTAGAATTTCAGGCAACTGATAAAATGCAACCGAAGTTATTTAATGCTGTTCCCGACTCAGAAAGGGTGATACCAAACAGAAATGTTACGCCATATTTCTTATAATATATGAACTTTTTGTTACAAATTTGTAATAAATGGAACAACACTTGAAGCAAGCTTTTTATTTTTATTCCATTTGTCAGTTAATACGATGTATCAAGTTTTTGAGTTTTTTGTATAAATATTATTCGCTTTAGACAACTTTAACAACAAATTTTTGCTTGTAATTTTGTATTCTTGTATTTATGATCATCACCGTAAATACCATGATTCAGCAAGAAAAGATGAATATCATCTTTCACTAACGCAAAATAAATAAATTTACACTACATATGCCCGGTTGCACCCTTGGGTTGCACCAACTTTCTAAACAGAGCTTAAATTTAAGTGGTGTTTAGAGTATGACATTATTTATAGGTTTAACAAAATGTTAGTCACATTCTAATTGATACTTAAGTTGAAGTTTAAATGTCAATCAGAATGAATTTAGTCCAGTCAATGAATGCCCAAATGGGGAATCTAGAGGACATGGAGGGGGGAGAATTCTTCTCTTTAGGAATGTGTTGGGGGTACTAGGAAGTAAACATACTAAAAGTCCCCACCCCTACCTCTGTCGCGTCAGGGGGGGAAGGGGAGGAGAAGCTCCTTTTTTTCGCTTATAACTCGGAAACTGCGTCCTACAAAAAAGTATTCAGTACAA
Organism: Dorcus parallelipipedus; assembly: GCA_958336345.1. NCBI lineage: Eukaryota > Metazoa > Arthropoda > Insecta > Coleoptera > Lucanidae > Dorcus > Dorcus parallelipipedus. The sequence goes on along the minus strand of OY284482.1, from coordinate 41,450,639 downwards.
AATTAAAGATAATTAAATTTCCTACAAAAATGTCTATATTCATTTTCTTCCTATGTGTTATAGTTTCCGAGATATTCGCCAGCGAAACTTTTTCGAAAAACTTTTTTTTGCCTCACGTTTTTCTTGTCCTAATTCCTCAGCCTTTTGTTTTACAGATTAGTCGTCAAAAAGATTGACGAAAAACGTGAGGCAAAAAAAAGTTTTTCGAAAATGATCGAAAAATGTATTCAGAAAAATGGATGTCACAAACAGTTCCAAAAATGCAATTCTATTTTAAAATTATGCTAACTATTTAGTTCATAAAGCTGTTACGAGAAAAATTAGAAACAAAAGGGTAGCGTTAGAACAGAAAAGAAAACGTGGACGTAAATATGTACAATGCGATCGAAAATGATTGAGCGTCCTTGAGAAAAATAAATACCCAAAGGTGATCAAAACTACCTTCGGCATAGAGAATTTTCGCGTTTTTGAATACTCAAGGTCAGGTGACAATCAATAGCGTTCGTATGTTGTGCACGGCTTGTTTATTAATTGAGTTTTCTACGACTTTTTCATATCGAAGTTAGTACATATTTTTGAAGGACGCTCAATCATTTTCGATCGCACTGTACACTTGTGGTTTACGTTTGGTTATGGTATTCTTATCGTATTTTCCCCAATATTTGAATTTTCAAATAAAAACCCTAAACTTTGCCAACCTGCAACTGAAATATTTTCCTAGAGAGCCCTATCACAGTATAAGTAATTACCCAGTAGCGTCACTTAAACGTCAGTGTCAAAACAAATGGCCATTTTGTTTGATACCCTTATGGAAATGCAATGTAATTTACAGCTGGGTAGGTATCAAACAAAAGAGCAAATATGACAGTTACACTCGAGTGATGCTACTGTGTGATTCTTATACTGTGGCTATATACTCACTGCTGTGGCCCTATATTCACCGTTCTTACATGAACTAGGTACGAATCGACGAATTTAGGGTATGTACCGTAAGTCTCCAATTGTAAGCGCAAATTTACCGAGAAATTTGACAGCGGTTTACTCTGGTGAGCTGAAAATAGTGGTATGTTACGGAACGCGTTGGTTTACGAATGAAACGATCATAACCTATTATCAAGAAATATAACAAATATGTAAAAACTGTTTTTTGGACAACGTTTAATGACGTTTCAAATATCTGCGCTTCGTTATTCATTTGACAGCTTCTTCAAGATAAATAAAAAAATCATTTTTATTTCTACATTAAACCAGATTCTTGCCTAACAAAAACACTGCATAATAAATTCGTAATTTCAACACCTAACTTTAAGCTAACCTCAAAATAACGTCGTTTATACGTTAATTCAAATATGTACAGTAGCGGACAATAAAATCCGGGCAAGCCATTTGCACAATGTAAACTTCACTTTAATATTTTTGACGTTTAATGCAAGTCACTAGTAATTGTGACGTTTAATTCAAATTTTATTTAATTATTTTGACAGAAACATAACCTCAATAAAAGCCTGATTTACCAAATTTGTGAAAATATGCACGACATGTCAAATTCTTACCCGGATTTTATTGTCCGCTACTGTACCACAACAACCGGCTTCGTAGAATGGTTGTTTTGGTTACTAAAAATTTACCGCTTTTCCTGTAAATGTGTTCCGTAAGTAGACTAACGTTCAGGTGATGACTACTTACGGAACGGGTAACCGTAACCATGGTCAAAATTTTGGACTTACGGAACATACCCTTAATTTTACCGATTTCGCAAAAAAAATCGCAATCATTGCTGTATGTATACTGGTGCTTAAAAGTATCCGAATGAAAAGCAATAAAATAGTTCGAATTTGACCCTTGTGGTAAAGTTCCACAGTGCCAGGCGGTCACGGCGGTCGTCCGAATACTTTTAAGCACCAGTATACATACTAGCCTTGACGCGGTCAATCGAAAACGCCATAAGAATAATGCTTATACGACGGCAGAATGAATGTTACAAATTGAGTTATCACTGACGATATTGTTTTTAGCCTCTAAACGTACTCTAAACCGACTGCACAGCGTTGCCAAATTAAATTCTTTAGGATATTGCGCATCGTGAATAGTGGGAGAATGACGTCACGTAGAGAGTAAACGCCCACTTTATTCAAATTAAAATTAAACCAACGTAATGATTGTCCGGGAAAGTTTTATAATGAACAAATTTAACTGTTCAAAAATATACAATTACTTTGTATTTTATTTTAACAACTACATACATTATTAAAAATAAGGTTTAAGGAATTAATTGAAAGCGAAGTATTTCAGCCGTTCCGTGAGAACGAATTTTCATCAACGACATTACGTAAACTTAAGGCGGCACGTTACCAAATCTTTCACGGCGAGTTTCTGCGTTATGCGTCAATCAAACTTCACCAAACTATGTACGTACACTTAGAGAAGCAATTCATTATAAAACTTTCCGGGACAATCATTACGTTAGCTTAATTTTAATTTGAATACAGTGGGCGTTTACTCACCATGTGACGTCATGCGCAGAACCGAACGAAAGTGAAACTGCGGAATATCATATCTATGAAGGATTTCTATAGTTCTGTAGGTACATATATCATGGAAAGATTTTGAAAACAGTTTTATGATTAATTTTAAGCACCAAATACCGTAAGCTGAGTTCGGCAATGCGATCTTTTTCATCAATCACCTCAGAATCGTTCGGTAATGAAAAATCGAGCTTTCTTTGACAGATCTGGAACGTTCGGCAAATACAGATCAGATGAGAAAGATCGCGCTCGCTCAGCTCGGAATATTTTGGAGGAGCTCTCAGATTTACAACTTGTCAAGTAGGTTATGTTCATATATTTTCATGAATTACGAGTAATCGTTGTTTAATTTAAACGATAAGTGTTTGTACAGTGTAAAATAACGAAATTAAGACGAATTTCAACATTATAATGAGCATAATTAATTTGATGATGAGGAATACAACCAATTTCTAAAAGTGAGTAATAAAAGTGACTGTTGGAAGAAAATAGAGTATTTCAAATATTAAGATTGTTTTCAAGAGAAGAATTAATAAAATTCTGTTTACTTGCAAACTCAACTGTCAGAATCTATATGCCAATTGCTCGAAATCGTTCGTCATTGACACCGGTCATTGAGTTTGCGCATGTGGAGTGCTCTGTGATCAGCTGATTAAAATCTCACTAGCTCTGCTCGAATCGTCGAGCGCATTGCCGAACTCACCTGTAGTGTGGTACGTGTGCACCATTCTCCCATCACCCTGTATAATAATAATAGTTTTGTAGTTAGGTTTATGAAATTAGTTTTTCCTCTTCTAAAATAATTCGAAAATTTTTGAGTAAATAGCAAAATTTGCAGAAAATTTCTATATTATGACTTATTAAATTGTAACTTAATTAACTTGAAGTTGGCTGCACTGATTTATCGCACACGCATTCGCAAGAGAGCGAATGACGCGCTCTGTCATTCAACATGACAAAAGCGTAGTGCACGTCAGCGGGCACAGATCAAGGTTGAGCGGTGATTACTTGCAGTTATTGCTCTCAAGCTTGTAGTACGTGAGTTGATGCTCGCGAGTGGTAAAGACAAGTCGAGATTCAGCAATTAATCCTAACATGGCCAAGCACCTCAGTTATGCCGAAGTAAAACAACGCAATAACAATCAGGCAGCGTGGATCGTCGTGCACAACACCGTATATGATGTAACTCCATTTCTAAACGAGGTATGCATTTTCATCGAACCATATTCCAATCAGGTAATTTGCGTATCCCTAACGTGATTATGCGAATTCAATAACTCTTGTACATGAAAGAGCAATCACCCAGGATTCAGGGGAAAAACAATTTCCGATTCGGTCGGAACGTACTTGCGAAGTATAGCGGTTGGCGGACTTGTTGCTCTGCGTTTGTTTATTATACAAGGGGTAATCAGAAAATTATAGTCAATTTTTATTGACCGCAGTAATTTATTAATATAAGTTCAACTACCATTTCGCAACGATGATAAACGGCATGTTTTTAAAAGTTAAAAGATAAGCAAATGGAATGGTGAATTACTTTCAAAAAATAGTTCATATTTTTTTACCTAATTTTAACTTCAAATTATCAGTATTTTTTTTAATGTAGGTATGTATTTTAGTGAACGCAAGTTGGGAAGCTATTAAATGATGAAGCTAGTATTTTGGCAAAGTCAGATTCTGAAATTATAATATGTAATTAAAGCAGGTTCTTGTCTGATGAAAATTGTATCACAAAATCTTGTAAACGGACACTAATTATGCGCATTATGTTAGTGCGCGTAATTAGTGTCCGTTTAAAAGATTTTTGGCGGATTTCACAAACGCTACTTAATTTAATCATCCGTTAAAAGTAAACGTTGCCATGGTTACATGTGTTGAAGGTATAGGAATGATTATTTATTCTTAATCGATGATTAAAGTCAAGTGACGTTTGTGATATAATATATTTTACACCTTTTATGCGGATATAGAGATGTCGCTCTTGGCAATTTGGTAATAGGGTACCCCTATTAGATTATCATATATAGATTCCTGTAGAGGGGAGACAACAAAGTCATTAAAAAATCCCAAAACACGCAATACGTTTAAAAATACATAGTTTAATTCTGAAAACAAAATACACAATAAATTTTAATTAAAATTTATATGTATTTAAATTAAAATTTAAGCAATAAACTTTAGTTGATATATTTGATAATAAGCAAAAATATCAAAATTTTAGGTCTTTAACAAAAATAAGCTTCCACAGAATCACATTCAACACGAAAATAATTCCCAATTCTGTTCATAAGCATTCTTTTAGGTAACATCTAGCGTCTCATCAGGCAGTTGCTAAGAAAAGCAAATTAATTTTAAAATTTCTTTAATATATTTCGTCCTAATGGTTACTTTATGATTCAGTAATGGATATGACTGATAGGTCCTTCACCCGGCGCCATCTCTCAGCGTTTTGAGTAACAATTACATAATGCATTTTAAGTGCTTTATAGATAAGTTGCATTGATATTATTTGAACTTTATAAATTTCTGCACTAAGACAACTTAAATTAATCATGTCAAATATTTGCACTAAGTGTACTGTATTAAAATATTTGAAGTACATACTACAATGCTATCTGCAACCATAATTTAACATATCAAAACAGAAATCTTCTTTCTAAAAATTACTCGGGCTGTAACCTTTTCATCATTGAAAGAGGCTTTATGTTTGAAGAGTTTTTGTAAAATCATAAAGCTGTACATTACTAATACTTTTAGTTTACGAAAAAAATTAATATGTGAAATTTTTCTGCTCACAAGTAAAAATTCTTTGTAGTCTTCACGTTAGTTTGTTTTTTTTTTTTGTAATAGAAACAGCAGCAGCTTAAAACAAGTGTTTTTTTTTAAAATTTGGACAAGATGCTTATTGTGAACGCACCACAATTTCGATTATTTGTTGTAAATCTTATTTTCTTATTATCTCTTTTCGTTGTTACAACAGATCTCATCCTTATTGTCGTTTTTCGTTTATTACAATAGATTACATTCTTGTATTGTCCTATCGTACTCTTGAGTTCGAAACCTCGAAAGCAAGGTAAAGAATTGCAAGTTCAAATGTCAAATTAACAACTGTCATGACGATGATGGTTCACAATGAAATTTTCATGGTCAACTTCGACGCCAGATTTAAAAAAACTCTCTTTACAAGTTAATGGGAATGTCAGATTTATAGCGTTTTCGATTCACTTGCGCCGGTCGCACTCAGTGTATTTGCATCTTCTTTGAACCTCGTGTAATAACACGAGATGATATTCTGAGTGCACACTAGTGCGGTCAATCGAAAACGCTGATAGTTTTACTTAAATCCTAATTAGATAAGTATGTTAATTTGTTGAAACAAGTTACAGTTTAAAATGACCATCTCATCAAAAATCACCGTTTATTTTTATTATATGCCAGTCATTTCATATCGTTATATCATATAGTTAAAACTAAATTACAATATTCACATGATGTGTTGCTAATAATTATTACAGCCCAGATTCTAATTCGGTTTAACGAAATAATTAAAACGAAGCAATCATTTTTTTTAATAAGTCATTACCAACAGTAAGTACATAATCATTAGTCACGGTGTCATGGTAACCATCATTGTTTATGGTGAATAATGAAGGAAATAGGTTACGATTACGTTATTTAAACAAGAAATGTAGTTTTATAACATTTTACGTACGGCTCAACCAACATTTTTATTAATAAAATTTTGTGCAAACACCTCAAATTTGAAAATTAATACAATTGCTTATTTATTTACATTAACAATTACATTTGAACAATTAGATAAGGTATTGTAGTCGTGAATAAAGTACACGACTCGCTATAATGGCTATACCTCGGATAATTGCATTCATCATAGCATCGTGTATGATAAACTATTTTAGTAGATTGATAAACTTTTTAGCAGAATCTAAAGCGGAATTTTAAGCATCAATTTCCAGCACTCTCGACTTAAAACTTTAGAATACTTGCTTGGTTTTTACTTCTTGGATCTGCAATTTAATATAAATTTTCGGTTGTTTAATATTAACTTGGGATTATGAAAGATAAATTCGTGTTATATACCAAATTTAATCGTGCATCACATTTTCTAACTGATAAAACAAGATAATGAATTGTTTAGGTACACAACTCATGCATCTCATACCTCATCATCATTTTACGCATGGAATTTGCTGTATAATTGAATAATAATTAAAGAAATCCAAACATGACTTATGAGTTAAACAGAAAAAAGTTACCAAACATCATGAATCTTGAGTTTAATATTCGTCACCGTTTACTTTATGTAATTACCACTTTGATCAGATCCGACTCTGAATTCAATGTATTTGAGAATGACTTTGGAAATCAGGCCAATCCGTTATGAGGTCTTTATCTAAAAATATCTGCGTAGTGGCTCTCTTATCACCGACTCGGTGTAATGAAATTTATTTATAAGAGGTCGTACTCATAAGTAATGGTTGTTTTTGTCAGGAACGTTACTTGCAACATCAGAAAATGCTGAGAATTTTATCTCTCTAAGTTCCTGCACTTCAACAAATGTTATATAAGACTTAAATAAACAGATAATTTTTTAAAGAAAAATTAAAATGATATTATTTCTGCACAAGACTAAAACAATTTGGTTATCGTTTTCTTACGAGAGACTACCTTACTTTTTGTATATACAAGATTTGATTCTGTTTCTTGAGCAATTTAAATTTTGTGATATTATACATGATAATTAAAAAGGTGAAACTTTCTTTTTAATGTTTTCATATCAACAGAAACAGCGATATTGAAAAAAAACCGGTTAAATGAATGTATAACTATTATTAAAAAATGATCTGAAACTTATATATGCTTATTCACCATTACTGATACGTTTGAATGTAGAAAACAATACATATCAGACCACAAGTGACTAGTCATATTTACAATAAAAATATAGTATAGAAACAGAGAATTGTCAAGCATTTAATAATTACAATAATCATGATTTTCTTCAAGGACATCAACGTTGAATTAAGATTACTACTGTAGATAGATATAATTCATGTAGCTTCAGTGAAATATGTTATAGAAAAATAAACGTCAATCTTTAATTTTCGCTATTTCGAGTTACTTTCGTTTATTAAATTTAAAATTCCTTGTAATAAAGAAAACGTTATTATAATGTGTAATTAATGTGGTATCATTAAATTGATAAATTTTAATTTCTTATTTTAGCATCCTGGTGGTGAAGAGGTCCTTCTGGAGCAAGCAGGTAAAGACGCAAGCGAAGCATTCGAAGACGTGGGTCACTCGAGTGATGCCCGTGAACTCATGGTAAAATACAAAATCGGTGAAATAATAGAAGCAGAACGAAAACCGGTGAAAGAGAAGACGCAATCCTGGGCAAACGACAATTCAAACTCATCGGGCTCCTCGCAAACGTAAATAACTTATCGCATACTTTTATAAACCTATCGTAAAATGAGTTTTTGTTTAAGGTCTTTCAAATCTTGGATCTTACCCATCGCCCTTGGGATTCTAGCAACGGTCATCTACCGCTACTATTTCCAATCAACTCATTAACTTCAGTTTAGAAACTTGTGCAGCTTCAATCTTGCAGTTTCTGTCGATAGGGTTTTAGTTTTAAGATAGTTAAGAAAACTCCGGCTTTAAACTACATATACGTTATAGTTTTTTTTCCTTAAATTAGTTTGCATTTATTGAGCGTGGGACCAGGCTTGACGGACAAAATATGTTACGTTATTTTAGCACCGAAATTGTGAGCAAGAATGAACGAGTGTTAAACTGTGGCATCACAATTTTTTTTTTAATCAATTTGTTTTATTGTAAACAAATGTGCTAGCAAGGAACTTTTCAGTAAATTACTTTAATTGTAATTTATTCCTTCTTTTGTGAGTCTATTACTGAGAATTTTACTTGGGGTAACTAGGAAGTTAAAAAGGTTTTATATTGTTACATTAATTATAAACTGTGCTCTAAACTATATAAATAAAAATTAGTAAATGGATGCCGTTTTTGTTTTTCCAGCGCCTTGATGAAATGGTGATTAATTAATTAATTAAAGATTTTAATGTAACAATTTTATTTTCTAAAAACAGTATGTATTTACATGATTGGTAAATATAAGATTATATAACAATTCTATGCGAGTTAAAAACATGTGTTCATTAAATATAAAAATAATTAATAAAAAATAATAATAATACATCTTAAGACAGGTACGAGGCATAGATCAAAACGAAAAGAAGACATGCCTTGAAATGGATGCTCTTAGAAGCTAAAAGGAAAATGATCATCTCACCTGGAACTTCGCAGAATCTAAACAGTCATGAATATGAACCAGCATATTCACAACATCGCATGAAAATTTCGTTTACGTGGTGTAACAGCCAATGTCAGTAGGAGTAATCCATGTTCTTCGTGTATTCTACGGCTGAGCAAAATTGTGTCCACCAGTACTCGTCTTCACCGGTCAGATGAATACTGTAGAAACTGTTGACATACTGTATGGTAGAGAGCAGATCTTGAGGATTTACCTGTGAAAATTAAACAAGCCTAAGGCCCAGTTGTACAATTCCAACTTTAAACCAAAGCCTTTAATCGTTGTTTTGGGTTAAGCTTAAGTTTAAACTGGCAATGTCGTATAACTGGGCCTAAGTTTTTTATTCTTAAGATGTATTCTCATAATTTCCGGAGGCCAAGAAAAGAAAATAAAATCTACCTTAATAATAACATAAACAAGCACAGGAATGAAGTCATCCGCAGTTGTAGATCCCCTATCCTGAGCCAGCGATAACAAATCCATAATAGATGTCGTGCAATGAATTACACAACGAACTTTATCACGTGGAATTCTGTAAGCAGCCATGGCCTGCAGTGCTTCTTGTGCTGGCAACCAAGGACATTCGTTTTGGTACAGTTTATTTATCAACAGATCTTTATGATTGGGAGTGATAATATTCGATAGTTTCTTCAAGTGATCATAAAGAACCCTTAAACAAATACATGGGCCACATTTAGTTGTGATTACAATGTGCATCAGCACATTGCTGTAATAACCAGACTTCGGACTTCATAGCCAAGGCAACGCCCGAAATGTCTAAAGTCTGGTAATAACATACCTGTCACGGTCTCGATCACCATCACCATTCGGATGTAAAGCATTCAAGTACACCTTGGTCATTACAGACTGTTCTATAGCAATATGTGCCAGCTTAATCTGACCTGATTGATCTGTAAGAAATTTTAAGTTTATTGTTGAACATTATAGAAAAGTGAAAGAGTAATTAATAGGGGGTGGTACCTTGAAACATTGCCTCTTTTTTTAACAGCTGATGCATTTCGTGCAAGAAACTAGAAAGAAGATCGTTTTTCTCATCCACTAACTTAAGGCCCTGGAATTCTTCGCAGAAACTTTGTATGTCCTGCTCCTGTTTCTCCAGGAAGAATTTCACACCGATTTCCACAAGGTATGTATCGCACAGTTCCTTATCACGCTTCAATTGTTCTTCTAATCTGTGATTGAAAACGTTAAATGTTTAACTTTAATCATTAGTTATTTCCAGTAGAACAATGGGAATAAATTGAAGATTAAAGTTAAACTGTAACTGAGAAACTTACAATTTTAAATATGCTTCAGTGTTGAGCAACACTTGCTTTGAATGCAGGAGGTACTGAATGTAAGCAGATCTTTGACAGTAGTCTTTCTTTAATATCTCGAACAGTTTGTGACAGTGAATTGAGTCTAGGATGCGAATGCAGCGCAGAGCCTCAGCAGTTCGAGCTACTACGGACCATTGCTTTAAACTTCTGGCTCGAGCTAGCTCTAACTGTAGGAAAACTTCCAGGTAACTCTTCACATCTTTACTTCCATCCTATTAAACAAGCACAAGTGTATTGAGTGTTGGGTAAAAGCCCGGTTTATCCTACTTTAGATATTGCTTTATATTGGTCTCCGGAATTGCTTAATACGAGCCTCAACTTTCGCTTGCAATCTGGAAATACGCAATCTCCGTTCATAGCAGTATAATCGATTTTAAGTTCGCTGGATTCTGCTTCGGCGGTTTTATTTTGTTTTATTGGGGTGGTATTTATGTTTAATTGTCCGTTTTCGTTGTTGTTCTTGTTGCGATATTTTGCCAAAATGTCTTCGGAATTATCTAAAAAAAAGGACGTCACTGAAACACCTTTAAAAAAAGTATATGAAAAGTGCGACTCATGGTTCAGTATGCACAAATATTTTCGATTTTTTTAAATTTAATAATTGAGGAGCTTAGTTTCATTTGTTATTTTCATAAAGTACAATAAAATTTTCCGTTCTCTCTTTGTAATATCTTCTTAATCGCTAATTTCTTTAAGCAAAAAATTAATTCATGACCACAACACAAATGCATACGTTAAAATTAAAAGAGCTGGGGAAAAAAGTTATATAAAAGATATTTAAATTATACGTTTTTTTCCGTTTTCTGAGTAATTAACAATACTGGAGATTGTAACTCATGTCTAAATAAAAACCTGGTCAAGTAAGCTACATTTAGTAATTCTGCTATGTAAATGCAATGGATAAATTTTCGATCACAACCCTCCTGACCAGCAGGCAGATTCCGTTCCTCAATTCGAGTAGAATTCGCTATTCGTGCCACTGTCTAATTCGACTCGAATTGGGGAATGGAATCTGCCTGCAGGTTTTTATTTAGACGCTCGTTATAATTTGGAATTGGGCCCCTCATTTGGAGGGGGAATTAATAAAGGGAAAAACTATTTAAAAATTACTTAAATAAGAATAAATAGACAATGGTCGCGTTCAGACGACCGTAGCAGCTGAGTTGCTGACTCAGCAATCGTTTGTGATTGGCTATTATCTTAATGTGAACCAATCACAAACGATTGCTGAGTAAGCAACTCAGCAGCTGCTGTCCGTTGAACGTGCACAATGATTGAATGTCGTACAGTCTTATTTTCTATGTTATTTAACATAGAAGCAGTGTTGCCAACCTGTAGAACTGAAAAATTCCTTTTGTTGTGACAAAATAAATATCCCTTTTTTATAGATGAAAATTCCTTTCTAAATTGAAAAAATGCAGTAAAAAATAACCATTTACTGAAGCAAACACTAAATTATAAAATAAAACAAAAAAAAGTCTGCATTAAATAAAATAAAATTATTTTTTTTATGTTTCATTATAATGAAATACCGATTGGATTTTTAAATCTTTTTATCAACTCTTGCCTTGGAATTTGCACGGCATGTCTTAGCTTTACTGTAAAATAACGTCGAGCCTGATTTACATATTTTTCAAGCTAAGACATGCCATCCAAATTTCATAGATAGAGGTAATAAAAAAAATTTCATAGATAGAGGTAATAAAAAGATTTAAAAATCACCCAGTACATTCATTTTCTCATAAAAGTATGACCACCTAAATATCAGCAGTATTTTATTATTTAATTATAACCCAGTTAAAATTGTTTCTTTTAGGAGTCCTTTACGCTTTTTGTCATAAAAAAACGAAAAAGGGTTAAACCACCTTATCTGACAACACTGGTAATATGAAACAAAAAAATACTTGAAAATTGATTTTTTTTGTAGAACGCGTTTACCGATAATCCAATAGTTTCTCTTTTCCAATAATTGTAAAATAATAAAGACAGATCTGAAGATTGTCTCATTGGCAGTACAAATACAGAAGAAATACAAGGCTCCAAAAGTCTCTCAAAATAATCGTTTCAATAAAAAAAAGTCCCAAAATTTCCAAAAAAGGATAAATCTCTCAAGTTGGCAACTCTGCATAGAAGTAACTTATTAGGTACCAATCAGTCTGCAGAATACTTTCAAAATTATAGTTGGCATCCACAAACCAAAAAAGGGCACTTTTTAAGAACTGCCTGTCTATAGTTATTCCCCCTTCTTTTTATTTACTCCTCTCAAATGTCAGTACCAGGGATCAGGGAGGTCAAGATAGGAAACGAAGCGACCATCGTATTGTCGCGCCATCTGTAGTCTCAGATGTTAACACTGACGCTGCCTATCGGTAATATAGAACACGTTGTAATTGACTAGATCAAAAGTCATTTTGATGTGATTCTGCAGCTTTGGTGATTTTCACAAATAGTAATTTTAATGCGGATTTTAACAACTTTCTTGAATTGCATGTGTACATTTACATGTCTTTTAAATTTATCGTGTATAATCTTTTAGCAAATTAGCTTTGATTTCGATTTTTCAGTGTGTGTTTAATTCCTCTTTGACGCGTTTTACACGCTATCTGGTGTTTCAGATGTTAACTACTAGAATTTTTAATTATTTTTAATGGTCGCATTTCCCAATGTATTTCTTATGGCCGTTTCCTATCTTGACCTCCCTGATCCCTGGTCAGTACGTCACGTTAATGTACAGAGTGGGCCAAATTTGACACTTTTAATAGGAAACACCTGTTTCTAGAAGAGTTAGAGAAAAACGGACTCGGCTTCTGGAGCTCAATTTTTAAGACAAAATTAATGGTGAAGACTAGGCTATGGATGACGATAACTAAATATTTTTTTAAAGATTCAATGAGCTATGAAAAAATATTGCTTTATGATTAATAAATATAACGTAATTATAACGAGTAAAGGCTAATTTAATCGAAATTGCACAAAAATTACAAATTGTCGGTTATTTTATTCTAAACATAAACGGCACCGTTTTCTTATGGTTTGAGCCGAGTTTACCAATTCAAGGGCAGATAGTGGTGCATTTTCCTTATTCGATAAGGTCGGAATATTTGTTTCTTTAAAATTCGTCTTGCAAAAGTTCTTATTAAGCCACATCTTTGATCCAACTGGCATTAGTTATTTGCGATTTCTCCCAAAACTATGACGTCCTCTAATTTTTTTATTTCTGCTTTGAGATTCATAATTTTTGGGTTTTGACTTAAAATTAATTAAATTGTTTTTAAATCTCAAGAAGATATCTCGCAAGGATTATCCTCTTTCAGGATACCACTCATGGTACAGCATTTGCGTTTTCAACAATTTCTATAAAACACTGTAACATCTAATATTAGTAAAGGAGACAGTGATATAGAAACAATAAATCAAAAAAGGTTATGTCCGTAAATACAAATCAAATTATTTTATATCCGTAGATTTGTATTTCGGCAACTACGCTACCATCTTCAGTACAGCTACATATACACTCACAAGTTAAAAGCACTTCATTAAATCTTTGGTTGGTATAAATACTGTAACATGTCGTATTTCTCGTAGTTTTCATACATTTTTAATTATCTTCATAAGCGTACTTTACAGAGACACTAAAATTCAATAGAAATGCCAACACTGTCACAGATTGTGTCAAACTTTGACAGCGGTCTACCAAGACGTTTTAAAGAAAAGTTATATTGTTTAGTTATCGTCATCCACAGCCTACTTGAATACTGCAAAAACAAATAAACTTTGAAGCTATATTGGCTATTTGCACCAAACACTTAGGCTGAGTTTAAATTTAAGTGGTGTTCATATGCGACACTTTTAGGTTACACAGCATTGTGTAAGTTGTACAATTCCAGTTTAAATTTAATCCAAAGCTTAAACCCTTAACAACAATTGTTGAAATAATCGTTGTTATGGGCCTAAGTGACACTTATTAGGGAGTTTTTGGCAATAGGTTCCGTTAAAATTTACGTACGTTAAACGTTAAAACTCTGTGATTGGTTAGATCCATAAGGTTGCTCAGCAACATAGCCTTTAACGTAATGATATTTTTATCGTATTGTGTTGCAAAAACTCCTTAATAATTCTGACATTTAATACAAATTTTACCGTTAGTAGTTTGTATTTATTTTTGGTTTATTCCGTATCTTGACAAAATACATTATCTGAAGTGCACATTTTTTTTAACAAGAAAAAACAATATTTTTTTTCGTTTTAATATCTGCGTGAATCGCAGAGAAAATAGTTCGATTAGTTGTTACTAGATGGCGCCAGATTCATATTAAATTTTAACATAAATCCCTTTCATTTTTAGCAGTTTCTTTTTGATGAAATGAGAAATTATAAATATGTGCCTTTGTAACATAGCAGAAAAAGCAAGGAAGATTTTTTTTTTAAATTAAATTTGCAGTTTATGATTTACCTGATAGAAGGCATTGAATACTTGTCATAAAACGAGTAAAAAAAAATTGGAATTGTAATGTATGTAGATAAGTGCCTACTCTGCTTGCTTTAAAAAAAAAAAAGTTAATTTGATTCTACTCTAAGTCACTAGATGGTGCCTGTAGTAAAACATGGCGGTAATCATAAAATTTAATACAAGAATAATACTCTTTTCACCTTTTTCTTTTTGTGAACACTCTAAAACTGCAGTGACAATCCACTAGATGGCGCTAGTAAAACAGTACCGTTTGTTTACTCTGCATCTTGACAAAACGCCTTATTTAAGATCCGCTCAAAAAGTAAGAATACTGCTGGCTAAAGCTCCGTACACAATGGATTTGCATAAAACATAAGCCGTAACAGTAATTCGACCTATGTAAAGAAGTGTGCTGTAACACAATAGCTCCGTAACGAGAACAAAGCAAATGTGTTTCTTACGGCTTATGTCTTATGTTTTATACAAATCCATTGTATACTCGCCTTAAAAATTGGAGTTACTGTGAAATTTTAGATTATTAAGTCTGACATTTCAAATTGTTCTTGACAGACACATAACCTCAATAAAAGCCTGATTTATCAAATTTGTCTAAGTATGCACGGATATTATTTTCCGCCGCTGTACAACATAATAAAAACTGCCTGTATAAAAAAAAAGCTCACGATAATTTTCAAATCAATTAACTCTTAATTCCTTAATTATCGAATCTCTTCGTTATTACAAAAGCATGGATTTAGGTGCATTTTTAGATCATGAGTCATCACTCCGGAATACAACGTATGTCTGACTTTTTAGTCGGTCATACGATCATGGGTTATCTTTTTTAAGATGACTGATGGTTTAAAAGTGCATTTAAGTCTGCGCTTCTGTTATTATTGAATTGAACTGAATCTGTACATACCATTTGTGAAACTTATGTTTTTATTTTGTGCATCGAATCCCCTCCTGGCACTAATACATTCTTCATCCGCCATAAACCTCGAGTTGTACTCTTCGGTGCCACGCAGAGACTTGCCCCTGCGACTCCTAAAACCCATTCTGATCTTCCCCAAGAATCCGCTTCCCCTTTTATTCTTCTGATCATCATCCAAGTCTCTTCCACCCTTATCAGCGCTCATATCAAAACTGATGCTCTTAGGAATCGCCCCTGTTGACATCGTCGCTTTCAATACTTTCGGATTCATAGTGACCAATTTTGGAACGTTATTCATCGGAGACACCAAAGTATTGACGCTCAATACCGATAGTTCACTGGTGCTCTCTGAGGGGGTGGATGTGATGTTCAAGCTGCTCTCGGAGCTGTTGAGCCAAATACCACCCCCGGTCCATTCGTTTTTGTGCGAGCCGTAATTGACGGCGTTTCTACTTTGTGTTTCAAGACTGTTACTGCTTCCGCTTGAGCTTGAGTTCGAGTTCAAACTGCAGTTGCTTAGCTGAGAATCATCGTATTTGTGCACCCTTATGGCTTTCGAGATTAAATTGGCTGACTTGATCATTTCTTCCGAGTTGCTTTTGTTGATGCCACTCGGACCGGCTGTGGCCTCCAGATTAGGCGACCGTTTATTTAAGATGCCTTGCAATTCGCTTATTTTAGAAATGTTTGAGTCTATTCGTGTCATGTCCGTTTGTTTATTTGAGCATGCATAGTTGGCAGACAGCAGTTTTGAGTCACTCAGTGATTCGTGTATTACATTGTTGTTGTTGTTGTTATTGTTAAACTCGTGCTGTTCGAATTTGTTGACGTTGTAATTTGCATCCTGTCGTATTGTGACGTCAAGCCGTCTGTATTCGTGGTAAGAAGGGTTTGAATCCATGGTGTTGATGAACGGGTTGGATGAAATTGGAGCCGATAGTCTTCGATCGCCCAGGGAATTTTCCTCCAGCTCAGAGCGACTTGCATCGTCTGAGGGTGCAACACTTGCTGCATCATCCGATCTGGCATCAGAGGGAGCTACGCTGACTAAATCATCGTTGTCCACCTCGTTCAATCGCTCAGTGTCCGATGCCAAAACATCCATGGACCAAGCGCTTTCACTCTGGGTCTCTGAAATATCCAACAAAGGATTTGTCAGGTGATCACCCGGCTGTTCCACGATCGGTGAGAAATTCTGGTGCTCGTGCCTGTTGTCTGTTGCATCAATTGTTTCACTGTCTGACGCCAGGACATCGGTGCTCCACGTATCAGAAATTATAGACACGGTTTCATCGCCCTCGAGGAGTTTCTTGATCTCGAATTTGCAGAATTTGTCGTCGATTTCTGAGCGAATTTGTTTGTTCATGTGGTGGGGTTGTTGCAGGTATTGCTGTCTCACTTCGGCTTGCGCTCCTCTCACATCTCTGTCTTCGTTTTCCGTCACCTGTGAACTCGGGGTATCACGCCCTGAGATATTGGGGGAACCCCTCCCTGACACGTTGGCTGAAACCATGTCGGACAAATTATCATTGTCGTTTTGGTCTTCGTTTTCTAGCTCGATGCTGCTATCGACTGAGTGATTACTAGCGGCCTCCGATATAGCTTCGAGGTTATCTGAGGTGTTCCCGATGGAGCCGTCATCGTGCGAGTTGGAAAAGCGAGTTCGCTTTTCTTGCCCTGAATTTAATTCGCCATTCGGTTGTTTCTCGGTTAAGGTATCGTCGATTTGAATGTTGAGCACTTTCTGCTCCGATAATAAACCAACAGGTTCATTCACGTGCTGATACAAAGGGATGATTAAAACGACTGGGTTCGCAGGTTCCACCACTGCTTCAAAATTGGTAGAGTTAGACCTCGACACATGTGATTTGGTGACTATAATTTCATCAAAATTAAATTTTTAATTGATTTAACTCTTTCAATGAAATACCTCTATTTAGAAATTTAGGTTTCGCAATTCCATTTGGGCTACTGGGGACTACCTTGGTGGGATTGTGTGAGGCATTCTCTCGTGAGTCTGATAGACTGAGCACTAATGCAACTAAGTGGTCTAAAGATGAAGAAGTGTTCATGTTAATGCGCTCACAGTAATTCGAGTTTGAAGCTGCTGCTCCATTCATGTTGCTTCCGGAATTTACTCTTTGCAAAAATGTAACCTGTAATGCGTACAGATTTACATTAATCCAATTTTATAGATCTTACAAACTTACCAAATTGTATAAGTCCTGTTCAGTAAACAGCACAATCGTTTTTGTAACGCCAGGTAGCTTCTGTACTGGAGGTTTCTCATCCATCAGATTAATCTGCAGTAGAGTATTAACGATATCAGAAACGACGTCCATGTTAAATAGATTATATAGGTCCATCAATTTTTGCTCGGGCGTTTCGAATCGTATTAGAGCCAAAATCTGCAGAATCTGTCCCACCTGCATCAAGTTATGCCTAGCGATCTCCGAGATCGGTGCATCGCAAATACCATATGGTTCAGGATGGACAATCGCTGGACATATAAACAAAGTAAATATCAAATCAGTTGCGACTGCGTTTACCTGGAAAGTAAAAATTAATTAATGCAAATTTATTTGGTTGCAAAGGATTTACTTCTTTTGAGTTTTGACCAAACGACTTGGTCATCATTCTTCCTATCTGACATATCAGCCAGGCGAGAGTATTGGGGAAACACAAAATGTTTTCGTGCAGTGAATACATGAATGTGTTCGTTAGTTCCACTAAAGTGTTTACTATGAGATTGCGATACTGTGAAACTTTCGTATTGTACTCCACAGTTCCAGGCACACCGAATTTTTCAGCCTTTTCCCTTGTAGAAAATCTAAAACACAAATAAAGTCATAAAGGTGTGAGAAACAGATTTATTTTTCTCATTCGTACCTAGAAACAGTCTTCTCTGGATCTATATCTAAGTAAAAATCTGACTTGGCTATCAATTTTATGATCGGACTCTGAAGAGCTGCGATTAAAAACAACTTGGCGGAATGCAAATTCTCGTGAAACAAAAAATACACCTTTGCAAATGCACAGGAACCTTGCCGAAGTAATCTACAATTTTTAAATAATAATAGTAAAGTGTGGAAGTGGCACATGTAATTACCTTTTAGGATTGTCATTCGATGCCAACTGCAAGTAAGCCAGTTGCTTTAATAAGCTCAACATTAAGCTCCTGTCTTCAGGTAACAACATTGATCCGTAAAGGCCCGTAACTAGGCTGTATAAAATATCAAAAAATACATGGCAATCACTTGTTAAGCGTTCTCCTGTCACGAGCCAGTGTGCCAATTGTTCCGGTTGATTTCGGAGTAAGCGTAGAAAATCACCATAGTGCAAAACAGCCTGAAGAAGGAAGTTAGAGTTACAGTCATTTTTATGTCAAGAACATTGCATCATTTCATTTAACCTACATTATTTAAGGATGTGTACATATTAGCATTATTATTTTATTAATAAGAGCATTGTATAAAAATGTGCTATTGTTTGTTTGTTTATCTACACGTGTTGCACAATGAAAATAATCACTAAAGTGATGAAAAATGAATAGTAACTCAACTAATAATGCAAAAATGACTATATTGCAAATAGACGATAAATTTCAAAGGTAAACGTTATTGGTTTAAAATAAATATGACATGGCAATTTTGTGAACTTAAACACCATTAGATGAAACAAATTCTTCACGAAAAATATATAAGTGAAAAATCTTGTAATTGGTCTGAAACAAAAAACTCGAAAAGATATTGAAACGAAATTTCAGTCTGTTAAAGTATGTATTAATTTCGGTTTGTACGATTTAAATTCATTCCTTTTTGAAATCGTTTGCACTGACATATTCCAAACACAATTATTATGTCTTATATTCGACGTAGAAAGTCTTGGAGATTATACAACACTCAGTCTTACTTCGATTATGTTTCTTTATTAGTTACCCAGTTAGTTTGTAACCTTTTGAAATAATTTTAAACAATTCTCAAACTTTTAAACTTTGGCGAAAAAAATTTCTCACTAAGACATAGTTTCGAGAAAAAGGATTGAGACGAATGGTTTGAAACACCTGGTATATTAGAATCTGTGGAATATTGTAAAATCCAGGCGAGGTAATGTTATTACATCTATCTTGTATTACAAAAAGTTTAAAATTCATGAACCTATTTTAAAAGACCTTTTATTTATTTTATTATTAATATTATAAAAGCTATTGAAAACCAGACTATTTTTAAATCACTTTGTTTTAGAGAAATCTACCAAGTTTTAATTTATTACTTAATTCATTCAGGATTTTACAGTAACTTGTGTTAACTTTAAATTCTCACATTTCAAACACAATTTTTTGTGTACCAATTTTTGATGATTTATAACCTGTGAGCAAATAAAAATCAGATTAGAGCAGGCGGTGCAAAGAAAATGTAATATGTCTGTGATTAAATAAAAAGTCAATAAATTTGACAGTCCATGAATGTATTACATTAATTAATTCAGTTAATCACAGACATACATTTTCTTTGCACCGCCTACTCTAATTTGATTTTTATTTGCTCACTTTTTACTATGCGTTAATATATTTTTTAGATAAGGAGCGGCTATGAAAAACAAAATCAGAGTCTTAGCTTGATTCGAAACTTTTATTCTGACATTTGCTTCCTGACCCCTGTCAAATCTGTTAGTTGTCTAAACGCTCTTGATCACTATAGTCAGGGGTCAGCAAGCAATCCAACGGCATTTGAAATTAGTCGTTATCATGTTAAAGAGTTTTAACAAAGCCTTATGTATTCAACTGGAAGATTTTTTCTACTATCGTCAAATGTATCTTGACATTTCAGTTTTGACATAAGTTAATTTCATTTAAGCTACGACTTAGGTTTTACTTTTCATAGACTCCTCTAATCTAAAAAATATATTAACGCAAATAATAATAATAATGTAAGTTACATTTTAAAGTCATTATAATGTATAGAAGAAACAAAGGAGGCAAGTCTCTGTAAGTGATTTGATAAACTTTCGTCAGACGCGGAATTGTTTAACTACAGATGCTTCTGCAAGGCTTCACATAATAAAACTGAAATGAAGATGTATAATTTAATTGAATAAAAAAGAGATGCATGATTTAATGAAGATTCAAAAACATACTCCTACTGTAGCTAAGGAAAATGTATGTACCAGTTATCCATTTAACAATGAGACATAGGGATTTAACATGGGAAAACAGAAATTATTTTATTTTATCTACATGAGTAAATTCATATGAATTTGTAGGTCGTAATCGGAAAGATTTTTATGTTTAAAGCATTTTGGTATTAAACTTATGATATTCTAAGCGTTAATTATTTAAAGAAAAACTAATTAAAATTATTTATTTACACTTAAGGCCCGTGTGACACCATGCAAGATTTGATAACATTTTTGTTACGAAGTGAGCGAGAAGTGCCAATTCAACCAATCAGAATTCACTGTGGTAGCTCATCTCGCTCTCTTTATAACAAAAATATTATCAAATCTTGCATGGTGTCACATGAGCATATTCTAGCAACCAAAATTAATAATTCTCATGATCAAGGTGTTTAAGTTCAAATTTCGTAACCTTAGGGTTGCGAGATCAAACCCAGCCCATCACACCTTTTTTTTACTTTTAACACTTTTTTCAGACTTAATTCTTTCTTTAAAACGTGGGAATATTCTATCAGCCTTGTTTAGTTTGTTTTAGTTTTTTTAAATTTTTTATTTAAGTTGCATTCAAATAACTTTAGATCAGCTTGCGAAATCAAATTCATCATTTATTATTCTTATTTATCAAGTACTTTTTCGTTTTTCCTGGTAATTCTAATGATGGAAAGCCTCAGTTTAGAAAATAGAATTTTAGTTATTCATCTGTACTTTCAAGGAAGTAGTTTTCGTCAAATTCATGTAACATTGATGGAAATGTTTCAAGATATTCAAATTCCTGCTGTGTGTAGTCTAAAGTAGCTTAACAGCAACGCTATGAAATAGCCGAGAAAATATAAATTAATATTTAAGAAAATGATTTCAAATCTAAAGAAATATTAAAAAGAAAGAAAAAAAAATACTGTCCTTGCTCAGATTCGATCTTGTGACCCTACAGTTGCGAAACACGAACAAATAATTTGGACCACAAGAACCGCTTATAATTTTTGTTAAATAGCTATTAGGAGCTTGTATGGAAAAAAATATTTCCTTTTTTTTCTTAATTTCTAAATAATTAACAATTAAAACATCATAAATTTAGTATCAAAACACTTTAAACGCCATAATCTTTCCGACTGTAACCTACAATTTCATAAAAATTTACTCAGTCAGATAATATAAAGCAATTTCTGTTTTTCCATGTTAAATCCCTATGTCTCATTGTCAGAAGGACACCCGGTATGTTTAGCAGAATATATTGTAAAATAAAAGTATAAATTGTAGGAAGAAAAGAACGACCATCAATAATTTCATACAAACATTTTTGTACTTGGAATTTGAGCAGCATTTCAAAAATTATACAGGGTGTTAACAAAAGAACCCTACACACGTTGACAGGTAATAGTAGAAACTAAAACAAGAAAAAAAATTCTAATAAACCCATGTCCAATTCTCAATAGTTTTCGAGATGTGGGATTTTGAAATTTTGAATTTGAATGAATCTATTAAATCAAGATATAGTAAAATAAAAGTTTTCCTGTTATGACAAATATTGACAGTAAAATTACTTATTAGTAAGCAAGTTTAGTTTCGCAATTGTTACATTTAGTTTAACGGAATGCGCCAATATGCATTTAGTGTGAAGCTAGACGAATTTACCAGCAAAGGTATCCCTTGAGGCATATTACATCTCGTGAAACTTTTCAAGAAATCGACCTTGGGCTCAGAGAAAAAGGAAATAAGGTTTACTTAAAAAACTAAACTTGCTTAGGTCCGGTTTATTCATCTCTCAGTAAAGTGCCAAGTTATTACTTGACGATTAGCGCAATGCATTTGCCTATCTTTAATCTAGCCAGTATCTTACTGGCCACTTACTTAGAGATGAATAGACCGGGCCTTACTATTAAGTAATTTTACTGTCAATATTTGCCACAACAGGACAACTTTTGTTTTACGATATTTTGATTTTAATAGATTTATTCAAATTGAAAATTTCAGTCTCATATCTCGAAAACCATTGAGAATAATTGGATCTGGGTTTATTAGAATTTTTTTTTGTTTTGGTTTGTACTATCACCTGTCAATGTGTGTAGGGTTTTTTTTATTAACATCCAGTGTAAAAATGTACATAATCTAGAAGCCTATTGGTGTGCTCCACTCTAGGCCACAAATTGACATTATGGTTTTTGTTTCATAAAAATGGCAATAACATAGGAGTAATAATTAAAGTACCTAGTACCTACTGCAAGTCCAAACTTAAAAAAAACTGACATCTTGGAAACGATTAATTTTTTTTGTATCATGAGTTGCATCAAATTGCTTTAGAATTTTGAAAGAAATTCAAAAATGCAACAAAATACGGGGTGTCATTTAAAATAAGGCATCCAAATGGAAGCACTCGAAAATTGAAAATATTATTTTTAAATAGATCATTATTCGTGATCTATAACTCCGAAATATGAAATAGAAATTCAATTCAATTCATTCTAATGAATCCTGAATCACCCTGTATATTAATATAAGTGGCGACACCTACATATGCAATTTTAAAGTAATTATTTTAAAAACACGACTTCCTAGATTTATAAAGGACAAAGTTCTTTATCTGGTTAGTCATGTTCTTAGTTCAGAGCCATTTATCTGTGTCAAAGAGGGAGCCACACTACAGTCACTTGGTGCAGAAAAGTGAAGGCGCATAATTTGTTAATTCATTCTGGGGCGATAAGAATGCAATATATTTAGGATTTATTATTCAAATTGTCATAAAATATAAAAAAAAAATCAAATGCAATATTTAACATGGTAACTATTGGAGTTTACAGCTAAGCGTTCGCCACCTGGTGTCAACTAAACAAACCCTTGTATGCTACATAACAAATCGTGTTTTGGCGTCGATCCTGAGTGTATGATGTATCAGGATTGTGTTATATGTGACATTCACATTAAATCAACTTGTGTATTTGTATTAATACGCACTTAAACACGTGCATTACAAAAATTCCGTGTAGCTTACAGAGGTTCAGATTTATCCACGGTAGCGCTGCGTTCTTAAAATCAAACGCCTACGGCAATGGCGGAAGTTAAATTCAAAACCATGCAGAGGGAGCCACACTAACGAGAGGTTTCATGAAACAGATTTTTTTCAAAAGCGACAAGCCAGATAAAGGACTGGGTTTTTTTATCAATCTATGTGGCCATGTCAAAAAAAAAATAAAAAAACTAACCTGATAATCCAAAACATCTTTTGCATGAACGAAGGTACTTGCAGCCAATGACCTTGTTTTCCTGCAACAATGCTCTGGAGTAAAGTCAGCCCGTGATATTAAAACCAATGAGTTCACGTTAATCCTCTGCTGAGAGTTGATCCAGGCCGTCTGCATTAACCTCTCTATGCAATCACTCAACTGAAACATGACTCATGTCAAAAAATTCACTTAATCAAAAACAACTGAACTTTACCTTTTCGTTAAGCCTCTCGATGGTCTTTCTCTCTTCAGTAACAAACAACCTCTCATGTCGTAACTTAGAAATCAATTCCGAGATATCCGATACTTTTGCGGCTAAGTCGTTCATTTTGCCAGAAACTTTCTTTTTCAAGAGCTGAAACAACCATACCAAGTTATTTTTAAACGACGATGCATTGTTTACATATTTTCAGAGCTGGTGGAACAATAACAACGACGATTATGAAAGCGACAAGGCTGTGTTTAGTCATTATCCTTTCTCTAAACAGTTGCAGTGGTGCATCATTATCTTTCGCAGATAACCAGAATAGCGTGCCGTTAAATTATACGCTGACGAGTACTGAAGACGTGCAATTAAATAATGCAGCGAGCGATTATTGCAGTAATTATAACCTAACGTTTTATATTTTTCACTAACAAAAAAAAAATTACCTGCGCTTGATTTTCTTGCTTAGCACGAGACGCGTACGCAGGAACTCCCACAAAACAAATCCATACAGTACAAAAATATCCCTTATCTGCACGAACGTTATTTATATACTTATTTGTAAATCACCAAGTTGTTATAAATATAAAAATACACCGACCCAAGTATACTACAGATTACAGAATCAAGAATAGCTATTTGCTAGAAAGTTGTCAGGTATGCCAATCTGTCAACTGTCAACCTGAGAGAAAGAATTTCCCAGTTCACATTTAAAAAAGCACCTAGAGACCAAGGGGGGAACATACCAACATACGGCATGGTGAATGAAGTCACGAAGATTTTTATAGCTGGGTCAAAGTCATTAAACACCACAAACATCCAGGGTTAATAGTAGGATTCGAACCTACGCCGCCGAGCGACACGACTTGCAAAGTCGGCTAGGCTACCGCTGCGCCATAGAATCGCTGCGCCACCCGGCGACCCCATGTAAATGCATTAAATGGGCCTACTGTATGACGTTGAAAGTTACCAGGCAATCTTGTCTCTTTAGTAACCTTGGTAAAGTAATTTTGCCATGTCTGTCATAAAACAACAGTTACCGGTAACTCACAAAAACGGAATGGTTACTTATTTCACCAGACAAATGTTTTCATCACCTGTCTCAAAACCTAAACATTTAGGGTGGGTTTACAGAAAGGAAATCAAATATTTAATTTCGAATTAAACTAATCACGATTAAGTTGCCATAAAAATTACATTGCGAACTGTCAAATTAACAACGTCATTAAAATTTGATTGCAATTAAATTTTCTGTAAACTGGCCCTTAAAGTCTGATGAAGTTTTTACTGATTTTTGATCTCGGGTTTTCTCATGGAATCTAATACATACATTTTCTTTTTCATAATAACAATCCAAAAAATGACGGGTCAATAAAACATGAATGTTATATACAAGGTGATCTATGACGTAGGGGAAAAACTTCACCGGTTGATTCCTATGAGTAATTCAAATAAAAAACTTCTAATGAACATGTATCCGATAATGTTTTTTAACGAAAGTGTAACCCTTTTAAGTTTATAACATATAACGTCGATCAATCAAAGCAATAGCAGTAGGCTTATTTCGTATTTAATTTGTTACCTATGAAAACAAAAATTAGTATCTTACAGTCTTTTTCTTTTGCTTTTCCCCTTTTGTCAATTATGTTTCCGAATATGTCAAATGACTTTCCAATCTGCAGGCCTACTGTACTTTAAATGGACTGGAAATTCATTTGACAAATTAGGAAACACATTTGACATAAGAGGAAAAGCAATAGAAAAAGATTGTAATATCACTTTGAAGTTGTAAACATTCAACATGTAATAAACTTTGAAGGGTTACACTTCCGTTAAAAAGCATTATCGGACACATGTTTATTGGAAGTTTTTTGTTTGAGTTACTCATAGGAATCAACGGGTGAAGTTTTCCCCGACGTCATAGATCACCCAGTATAAATCATGTTAGATGCGCATTCGTATCAGTTAGCACTAGCACATAGACTCAAGAAATCTGCAAGGGTTGATTTGTAAGAAACAAAAAGAAATTAAAGAC
The DNA here is from genome assembly GCA_958336345.1 of Dorcus parallelipipedus. Taxonomy (NCBI): domain Eukaryota; kingdom Metazoa; phylum Arthropoda; class Insecta; order Coleoptera; family Lucanidae; genus Dorcus; species Dorcus parallelipipedus. The sequence continues at coordinate 41,424,402 of OY284482.1, read as the reverse complement.
AACTAGGTGTAACAGGTGTAATAATTAGTGTCCGTTTAAACGAATTTGCGATAAAATTAAAATACGTATAAAGACAACCTCTTGAGTTCAAAATCGGTAGATCTATCGAGAAATAGGTGGAGTTGGCAGCATTGATTAATCGTGGATTAATCTACTGAATTGCGTTGTAAAATAAACCGTCTTTTGTTTCTGTTTTCTTTAACTTTGTGTATTTTTAATTACTTTTTACTTTTTATCAAATTTATTCCTTAATCTAGTAACAAATTGAGGGATTTTCTATGTTGAAAAGGGATTTATTAACAACTCTTCAGGATCTCTGCGTTTTACCACGTTTTACACGTTGGTAACATTGAAGTCGACGATTTGGTTACACTGACCGGTACCTATGTTATCAAATTTGTTCATAGTGAAATAAACAATAATTTTTTGGAAACATAACAAATTTTAAAATTAGTTGTGAATATCAACCATGGAAACGTGTCAAATAGAATCCGGTGTTCAACTGTTTTCCAGAATAAATGAGCGCTCAACGGATAACCTCAAACTTCCTTTGTTCCCCGTGGGACCCTATCAAAACCAAATAATCGAAATTACGGGCGGCCCCGCGACCGGAAAGACTCTGCTTTTGATGGACTTGATCGTGAAGTGTGTGCTTCCCAAGCGTTACGAAAGCGTCGATCTACCGGGAAATTCAAAATCGGCCATCTTGATAAACACCGACCATCAAATTAATTTGTTCAATCTCATAGATCTAATCGAGCTTACTATCAAGCCATACTTGAAGAAGAAGCCGAGTGATCTGATAGAAAGTTGCTTGAAAAACATCACTATTTTGAACTGTTACAGCAGTGAACAGTTGAAGTTCACTTTTTTGAATTTGGAAAAAATTTTGCAGCAGAATGGCAACACCGGAATTGTGGCGATAGACTCGTTATTCGCTTATTACTGGGCAGATAGATTAGATTTAGGGGTCATTAGTGCCAATGCTTACTGTTCTTTAATACTTAATGATTTAAAGAATGCTGTGAAAGATTTTGGCGTCGTTACTTTTTTTACGAGACCGGAAGTTGAATCAATTTCAAAAAGTAACCCTCTTCAAGTTGATGGTAGCATTCGATTGAAACAGTTGGCTGATAATAATTATGAAGCGATATTGCAAGATGAAAAAGAAGTTGTAACAACCATGAAGTATGTCATAGAAAATTCTATTGTGTTTGTTTAATGAAATGTGTTTTTTAATTAACTGCAAATTGTTAGCAGTTCACATTATATTGTTAATCAATTTTGTTTAAATTAATCCTGAATAGCAAGAGTTATTTTGCATATAGATAAATTTTAATTAGAACATGTTCATATAATGAAAAATTTAATTAGAAAAAATCCAGTTATCAGTTAGTTAAAGAGTCAAGTAAAATTTTATGTAAAAATTATTTCCAATAACAAATAACCTATTTGTTATTAAAATAATTTATTAGGTATTATACTTATTTGTCGAAGTTAATTATTCAACACCCATATAATAATAAGAGCATAAAATTTTCATTTCTTTTTTCCAGTTCCTATTTATAATTAAATAACATTACAATTGACAATAAATTAGTCTTTTGATTCAAATGTGTAATGCGTCTTTCCAGTATACGGGTACTGCTTTGGAATAAGTCCCGGAAATGCTTTGACCTGCTCACTTATATACATCATGCTTGCACATATAAAAAGAGCTCCCAGAAACTGGGTCCACTGTAACCAGCCAGGGATCCTGTGTTTGGCAGAAACATCGTAACGATCTTCACCCATTAAATCTGCATCAGTATGTATCTGCAATAATTTTCCTTATAGTATTTTATTTAGTATTATATGTATTTTTGAGTTGTTTTATGTCACATACTGGTTCGTTAAAATTTCTTTTGAACTCAGGGTTATCCCATGGGTAGTAAGGATCTCTCGAGTCGGCAGAAATGGCTGGTAAGTTGGGATAATCCCCCCGGCCAGTACCATCATCGGGGAAAGGTTCGTATTCAGAGGGTAGGAGGCCATACTTTGCAGCAGCCTTGTTTCGCTCCTCTTGTGTTTTAGGATATGGGGCAGGTTTGTAGTCCTTGTTCCAATCTAAAAAGTGACAATTACATAACCTCTGAAACCCAATTTCATCGAATAACTTACGATTTCTCACAGCAGCAAATATAAAACCATTTCTTTTCAAGAACAAATGCGCCAACTGACGCGAATTGATTATGGACATTTTTAATTTTCAGCAAAATTTGTTTTCATGTAATTTTTTTTTTATTTTAATTTGGTGTTGCCAAACCAGTGTTGCTAGGCGAAAACAATTAAAATCACTAGATGTAACGAGCGCTTTGTTAAATTTGGCGTCGAAGTTGACCATGACAAGGTGTTTATTGTGAACGCACCACAATTTTGATTATTTTAGCGTTTTCGATTCACCTGCACCGGTTGCACTAACTATCTCAGTGTATTTGCATCTTCAAGTTAACTTCATTTAATAAGACGAGATGAAGATGCACTGAGTGTGCATTAGTGCATTCAATTGAAAACGGTATTTGTTTTAGGTCGTTATTTTAAATAAATAAGTTATATGCATTTTTTTCATCTGAAGTAGTTGCGCATTCAAGTTCAATTAGCATTTTACATTTTCAGATACCGTCTCTTCAATTTCTCTTCATATTGATAATGTGCTTCAAGGTTCGATATGGTTGCTTTTAGATCTTCGGTGAATTTACTGTCTTTCGTCTGTTCGTTTAGGGACTTGTTTTCTTCATTTCGCAATGCCATATTTCATAAAAGCAATGGGCGCGTTTAGCGAACAGCAGCTGCTGAGTTGCTTACTCAGCAATCGTTTGTGATTGGTTCACATTAAGGTAATAGCCAATCACAAACGATTGCTGAGTAAGCAACTCAGCAGCTGCTGTTCGCTAAACGCGCCCAATGTATTTCTGGCTAGACAGATAATTTTGTTCTTGTTTATTTTCTTGGTTTTAGTAAAACCGAAAATTTAGAAGTTACGATGAATTTTCTCAATACTGGATTACATTACTGTCAGAAATCCAGTATTGAGAAAATTCATCGTAACTTCTAAATTTTCGAAAATTTTTGTGCAAGTCGGTTTTGATTGCAGCGGTTATTCGCCAATGCGATGTGAAAGTAATGAACATTTAAGTAGCGACGTCTTTCGATCGCTTGTTGACCTGATATTGCAGTAGGATTGAAAAATTGAAGCCAGTCCGCTACATAATAAGTCATCCCAATGCAAGGCGGCCATGTGCTGTCAAAGCATATGAGAATTTTGAAAATTTTTGTGCAAATCGGTTTTGATTGCAGCGGATTCCCCGAGCAGGCTCTGTACAGCTGTTTTAGGCCTAGTTGGGCCTTCATCAGCAGAACCGTAGCCCAGGAACTCCACTGCAAACCAAACCGATATGTCCTAGGGTTATTCGCCAATGCGATGTGAAAGTAATGAAATTTTCGGTTTTACTAAAACCAAGAAAATAAACAAGAACAAAATTATCTGTCTAGCCAGAAATACATTGCTTTTATGAAATATGGCATTGCCAAATGAAGAAAACAAGTCCCAATACGAACAGTAAATTCACCGAAGATCTAAAAGCAACCATATCGAACCTTGAAGCATTTTATCAATATGAAGAGAAATTGAAGAGACGGTATCTGAAATTGAGTAAAATGCTAATTGAACTTGAATAAGTTATAATTTTTTCTTCGTAATTTTGCCAGGAAATTTTATTCTTCTACGCCTATATGGTTCTGACGCAATTATACGGCAAATCCAAAGGTCAGGGTACAATTGATCGGCACTATACGCACTCCACTTTGTGAAAACTAAATTTTACTGTGCGACTGTAGTTGTTTTACGATGCTATACGAGTCACATTTATGACTTAGTTCGCATCATTATTTTTTCGCGGCAATACTCAATTACCAAATTATGTTTCAGTATTAATTTGAATTTTCTTAAATAATTTTAAGGCGAGATGTGCGGATTAAGGCTGCGCTCACACTGATGAAGCAAAAACGTTTTCAAGCAAAACATTTTTGACTAATTTTGTTAAAAAGCGTTTCTTTTCCACGCTTTAAATAGAATCAGGCACACACTGATATATCAAAACAAAAAACATTTTAAAACACGCTAAAACAGTTACTGTAAAGTTTAAAGCACGCTAAAACAGTTACTGTTTTAGCGTGTTTTTTGTTTGAAAACGTTTTGCTTCATCAGTGTGAGCGCAGCCTTAGGCTCCCGACCAACTTTAACTAATTTTTTGTATACACTTGCCATAAGACGTTCGCGGACGAAAGATGTGACGCGTTCGGTTGAGTTAGTCATCTATGTCATCATCTGTGAGCAGATTTTAACCAATCCCGCGCTAAGTACCAAAAATAATAAAATTTTGTGGCGAGTTTATAGGAACCATGCACATTAAGGTTACTGTATTGAGAAGGTAGCGCCATTCATATCCGCGGCTTCGTCAACGGGGTACAACGGAACGAGTGTTATAATTCCTCTTGTAAAATATAGTATTTTTTCTACTTTGCGTCACTTATTGAACAAAAATATGAAAAATACTGTCAAAAATTGGATCTCCTTAGTATATGGGGAATTTTAGTCATAATGCGTGGCAACACTGAAAAACTTTCGTTTTAATCAAAAGACACATTAACAAGTTATTAATTTTTCTTATCCAGCTTCATTGTGAGTATTCTGTTAAGTAACAAATAAATAATGAGTTATTTTGTAAAATCTATTAAATATTTTCAATTAAAAATTGACTAAAATTTCACCAAAAACAGTTTCACAATGAGCTTCATTGTGAAACTGTTTTTGGTGTCACAATGAGCTCCTTGTGAACGCAAAGTAGAAAAAAAATTTTCATATCACTAATTCACAAATCACCACGCCAGGCGGCGCTGAACGCAGAGATGTGCATGGCGCTTATACAAATGCATGACATCTTGCGTTTGAAAACGTCTATGTATCCCCCTTAAGAGATACTGTCTTGAATTTGGCAAAAGCGCGTTAAATAACCGACATTTTGGACAGATTTTAACTTTAATTTAGATATCCAGAACATTCACTTTCAACGTTTTTTTTTTTTTTTTTTTAGAATATGCAAGTGTAATATAAAATATGTAAAATATTATATATATCAATAAAAAGTAAAAATCATTTACATCTTCATTTGTTTTTAACAAACAATTTATTTAAAATTGTATTAATAATTATGACAGAAAGTGAAGGAACATTGTGTAACAAATTGAAACGAAACTAGAAACATAAAAAAATTAGTTTATTACAAACAAAAAATATGTACACGTACCCTAACAGTTAGAATTTAACCTTATTTTACCTATTTATAAATTTCTTTAAAAAACATAAACTATCAAAATACCTAATAATACTCGTTTTTATATTTAGACTAGTTCGTACCAGGTGTACAAAATCTAATTAATCAACTGTATGTACAACAATCGATCCAAACAAAAAATAATTAAATAAGTTACTCTACGTGTATTTAATTTAGAGAATAAATATATGTATGTATTGAAAAATGTATAACACAGAAAGGCAATTAAAAGGAACAAAAGTTTGCATCAGTGTACACCGAATTAAATCACCTACCAACACAATAGCGATAATATTATTAACAACGATTAAAGTAGCACAGCAACGTGTTCGCGTCTCGACTCACTGAGTTTACTGCTTGGTCCCATTTTGTTCAACTAAATACTGACTAGACTCTAATATGGTCTTCCAGGGTAAGGCCTGTCCGGAAGTCTCGGAGGAATATTTGGTACTGGCCGACTGAAAATCATAAATTAAACAAAAATAACATAACGGTAATCCAAAATAACAAAACTTAATTTAAACAAATACTTGTACAATCAAGGAGATGAAAAAGTCTCTTTGAATATACAAAATATATGTAAGTTACATACAAATTTAGAATTTTTTTGTAAATGGTACCCACAAATCACTTAATTCATTTTCTTTAAACAATTATATAGACGAGTTACATCCAATCACCAAACAATGTTGATGCGCTTGAAAAGAATACAATAGAGTATCTGAAGATCCTGTTGGGAAAAGTGCAGAGAAAGCAATTTTATACAGACATTGATTAAAAAGCACAAATATAGCATTTTTAAATTATGCTTTATGAGTTAAGATTAATTGAACAAAAATGAAATACTTTTGATTGTGATATGAATTTTATTTATAATTTTTTCACATGGACTTTCTTCTAGGTCAATTCTTTCCATTAGTTACTTGTATGAATTACTTTGGATTTCACTAAAAAAATAAAATTTTATTGGGAAGGTCGTTAAAGTCAACAATGTATTTTTTTTTAAGATTACCTCTATATTTACACATTCAAATATAGCTACATAATAATAATAATTATAATGTGCAAAAAACTGCACATCGCTATCACTTGGAAACATTACCTTTCCTCGCTTTAATTATATACAGACACACGTATTAACAACAACGTTTAGTACAAGATTGCTCGATCGTAAAAGGCAACGCTTCCAATCTACACAATATCAAGATGTGATCAAAAACACGTTATATTTGGTTATCATTAATAAGTGCGTGTGAGTACATATCACTCCACCGTTTAATTAATAGACTATCGTTTAACAACAGTTTGTTAATAACATCATTAATATTATCGATACAAAAACAGAAATAATGCACATTAGTAAATCAGTTGTAAAAAAAAATTGTGAAGCTACTTCTAAGGTCATCCATTTCAGACTATGTAAATATATTTATCATTCGGGAATGTCGTTAATAATTGACTAAATACAAATGCAACTACGTAACAATGCCATTATAAGCTTCATCGTGAGTCTGTCATTATAACTTGCTAATAATGATATGCTTTCAAATAAATTACTTTCCATACTAATATCCCATCTAATGAAAGATTACATAGTTGATACATGAAATGAGTTTTTTTATTAAGCATTACAGAGCGAGTAATCATGATTGAACGATCACTTTGTTTATCTTTTGTCCACATTCGCCTACATAAACAGCAAATGCAGACGAATGATAAACCTTGTAACCTTCCGTCATTGTTATTCACTCAGTATAATGAGCCAAGTCATGAGGAGAATGATTTCTGAACTATGTTGCATCTTACTTATTTGTTTACATAGATAGACATCGAGAGTTGTATTCTATATGGAAGATCTTACTTTAAAATGTGCGTCACGTGAACGCGTACAGCGCATATTAAGACAGAACTCGAGAGTCACAAGGAAACAAAATTACTGCTTTTGTCTATTGTTAAAAAAACAAACGTGGTTTGCCTCGAATATATGCCAAAAAGTGATGGACCACAACCAGAAACGGATGAAATGAACACACACAACAGAATTGCCAAATTACATACATGTTTAAAATGTTCAAAATATTTAAATTAAATATTGTTTTCTGTTTTCTTTTTTTTTTAAATATATATGATTCGATGTTTCTTAAGAAAGTCTAAAAAAGATTACCATTCGACACTAGGTCTATACAGCCTCTTCCCAAAAAGGTGTTTCAATTGCATATTCTTTATAAAAAAAAATTATAATCGCAGCCACATTGGGCGTCAATTTTGTAGCAGGGCGCTATATTGCTTGAAATTTACATGAAAGGTTCACTTAGTTGTTATTTGTTAGAATAATCAACAATTAAACAGTTTAACAATAGCCAAGGGGTGTTAGCCAATTAAGTGTCAGCCAAAAAGCGCGAGATCCACGTACTGCCTCAAAGGGCATGAGTTAGTACCGTGTTTTTAAGTCGAAAATATTTTTGGTTAGTCCAAACAGTTCACAGGGTTATGTTTGGCATATATTAGAGCAAAACTTACACACACAAAAAAAAAATAATTAAATCCTACGGCAATTACATAGAATATAAAGCAAATATTAAACGAGAATTACTTGTGGAGCTTGTTGGCGAAGACGTTGGAGAGTTCGTTGACTGCCGCATTGGTGACTGCACGGCCGACGGCCAACTGCACCGACTGGGGCACTTGGATGCCCGTTTGGTTCTGACCACCCACTCGGCTGTACAGACACAATTCTTAGCCCCTTCACTAATTTACAGTGAAATGAAATGGTCGGGATGAACAAAACTGTGTTTAGAGTTTTCGCAAAATACTCACATTCTTAATCGATTGGTTAACCAAAGTTTAAAAAAAGAAAAAAACGTCGGGAAACTCAAATTCCCTCAAGTGCATTGAACATCCCAAATCATTTAAAGCAAGCCAATCGAAATCGAAACATTTATAATATACACACGATCAACAACACTAATTTAATTTACAACAGCACGTTTTTACAAGTATGTCACATGTTTTAATTTTTAAGACTTGACAAAGCGTAAGCGTGTTAATAACAAGAGTAGTAGCACCTAGGACACATCGGCCTGGAACCAACTTGCACGATCGAAAAGGGGGGCGTTTTGCTGCTTTCTTTTGTGGGAACGTGAAAGTCGGCGCCAGACGTGCCAGATCACGTTCTACAGGCGAGTTTCAAGAAGATATGCTAATGTACATAGAGAGTTAGTGAGTGGAGATTAGACGATTCTTTAGCGCCTCCTGCAAAAACAAACCACAACCTTCAGAGAATCGTGGCTGCGGCTTTTGGTTATGACAGAAAAAAAAAGAAACTAAAAACGATGTTAGTTTAGTTATGAGCTGAAATGAGTGTGATGATTAAATTGTAACCACCACTTATTTTTGAATTTTATCTTAACTTACGAATAATATTTAAACTCTGTATCATCAGTGATGGGCGGAAGGATTATATTTTTCAAGGTTATCAGTTACAAGCGAATTGAATTGCACGCGGTGGGAATAGCGAATACCATTTCCATTACCTACAAATTACTTGCTTTTTACTCGCCCTTGAAAATATAAACCTTCCGCCCATTAACCATCATTCATGATTGAAATGTTTTTTGTGCCAAATTGTGAACAAAAATAGCAAAATTTCTGAGGTACAAATGGGGGTTACAACTTCGGTGAGTCCAAACAAAAAAAAAAATTGGAAAAAAAATATTGCTAGGTGGTACTTACGTTGGAATGAGAGGAGCTGGTAATGCTTGTCCCTGTGGTCGGCCTGGAGGCATGGGAGGTGCACCTCCTCCGGGTCGGTTTGGGATGGCAGGTGCGGGTCTTCCCGAACTCGGTGGTGGAGGCGGGGGAAACCTCGAGGTGCCCGATGATCCCAGCGAACCTGTCAATGTGAAAAATAAATAATTGCTCCAACTCATCCCATTCAACGATACCTCCAAAAGCAACCAGCAAAATCCACAACAACCACAAAACCAAAAAAAAGCAATAATTACATGCACATACAATCACGACGAACTAGAAAGATAGATTCTTATTATTACCAACCATGCATTATTAATAATAATACCACAAAGTAGGACATATTTAATTGCATTAGTACATAGATATAAACGGTTTGGTTAACATAAAAACGATTTCTTACCTGTAGTACCAACTTGGCTCATAGTTGGAGTAGGTTTCCGAGGTCCTCCAGGACTTGGCGGAGACAATCTAGGATTATCAAGGCCACCAGCAAGCCAATCGTTTTTAACCGGAGGGGGAACTGGTGTTGATACCGTAGCCATTGACACATCACCAATAATACGAAGTGCTTCCTTGCATGCATGGTACATCCTCAACATCTCTTCCCGTTTCAATGCTTCCTCTGGTGATTCTTCCATCATTTGACTCTGCATTTTCAAAAAAAAAACTACATAACAACGGTTCCTGTCAAAATGGTGAAGGTCTTACTTGATCTCCGCTTGCGTATAAGTGTGCCAGTAATTCGCCCTTGATGAAGTTCTTCGTTGAATTAATGATCATTAACATAATAGACTTTGGGACAAGATCACGTGTGGTTTTCGTGACGATTCGCATGTAGCTGTCAACCAGATTGCGAATGGTCTCCACTTGCCTCTCCAGTTGGGGGTCCATTGAGCTGCTACCACTGCTTTCACCAGACTAAGCAAACAAACGAGTTCACACCTTCACGCTTGAAAACTTTAGAATTTTGTTAAGTGAACAAACAAAACAGTCTCAAAGTTGAAGGAAAATTATGTTGGGTTAATTAATTTATTGCTCATTTCCTGTTTCTTTCTGATATATCATTTTCAGATTAAAAATGTTGATGACAAAATTGAAATAATATTTGGAACGTTTCAGTTTACAGAAAAAATAGAAATCAAGTGTAATCTACAATCTGTGGGACAGAGCTAAGGTACCAACCTGGTAATTGTCCCCCTGGGGCATCAGTAAAACACAAACACACAACATTATTAGTACATGCAATTAGCTACTAAAACACAAAATAGAACTCAAAAGCTAAACACAAAGCTTTTGAACTTATACAGAACGAAAAGTCCCGAAGAAAGGAGAACAGTGTGATACTTGCCCTTCGTCTCTGTAAAATATAAAGAATACTGTTTCCGTGTGTAACAACTTATAATAAGCATTTCATTCCACACAATAACCAACACTGCAGTATACAATTTGTGTTATATGTAAGCAATATGTGTGTTTGTGTTGAAACAAATATCAATATATGACATTACACTGAACGTACCTCATCACCATTTACTATATCAGTCTGTTTCTCTGGGTAAACTCCGGCCCTCAAGAACGAAGCTTTCCACGAATCAACTTCATCCAGGGTCTCACAGCTTAACTCTAACTGTTTATAATCCTGTAACATTAAAAAAAAATAATTTCGAGCTGAATGCCCACAAAGGAGAAGAAGCGATGTACCTTATAAACGTTGCGACCTTCGGGATTGAACAAAGCAAACATGTGGCGCCTCGACATGAAGCCCTGCTCAACATCTCTCAGTTTCAGCCCGTCCAAAGGCAACATGTATTTCTTGTCTCTCTCTTCTTCGTCTTTGTACCATGAAATGCTCTCCGAAGTCAGAACGAACCAGTAATCACGAGATCCCCCCTTCATAATCCCCAAGTTATGAATGCACATGTAACCCTTGCGAATGACTTGATTACCGAGAGCCCCTCTCGTTCCTGATTTCACGGCATTTTCAGACTGATTTTGAGCACTGAAAATACGCATTAACGACGAGTGAAAAATGTAAGTAGGTACTTACTTGGCAAAACCAATGAAATCTTCGTGGTTTGTGTTCATGTATGCCAGCTCGCATTCCACGAGCATAATCAACTGTTCTTTGCATAGCTGCTCCCTTTGCCTAATATGTGTGGTAATGATTCGTTCTGTTTCTTCTCTCAATCTGGGGTATCGAGACATCTGTAATATTAAAATGCTAAACATATAATAACAATAATAAAAATAACTTAAGCTTTCACCTTATCTGTACACACTCGGACAACGTTTGAAAGTTCTTGAACCACCAAATCCACACATTTTAAAGAGGGCTCCTTCAAGCGAGTGATTTGTTTCTTGACGATTGCCTCGAAGGCCATGTCAGGTGTAAACAAACCCACCTAAAGTCACCACCAGTCATTTAAGATCACGCTTACAAACCATTTGTGGAAACCTACCCTGATGCCATGAATGTTTCGGATAGCGAAAGCAATTTCACGTCTGAGCTCCTTCTCATCGAATTCCATTTTAACGATTTCAAACGGAAAGCGCTCGTGGAATAATCTGTTAATTTTTGCACCCCCTGACAGCTCCATGGTGTTAATCTGTGCAGAACCAGAACCCTCAATTGTTCTCTCGAAATCCGATTGTAGCTGCTGGATCATTCTGAAACCACACGCATTAAAGTTTGTTTAGTTTTTTTGGTTTCGCTCTGTTTACTGTAGCATCGCTTTCGTTTTGATAGACGGATCATCCGGTCTGAAATATCTGAACTCTTCGACGTCCTTTTCCAGAGTTAGCAGCTGCTTTTGGAGTTTATCTCTCAAACCTGGCAAGGTGTCTCTAATATGGTTGGTTAACTGTTGATTCAGAATTCGTTGCAAATACGGTGTTCCTAATCGATCTGCGAGATGTCGATAGGATGGATGACTAAAATATTTGCGTAATTATACTTCAATAAACGCATTTCAGTATTTACCTACCTGAGAAAGAATTTCCTTTCAGCCCCGAGCGCTGCGTTTATGTCTTTTCTGCCTTCGATGTCTTTCTGCGATCGATTTACTACACCGATGTAACCTCTACGTAAAGGAAGTAGTTTGTTCTCCAAGATGTCTCTGGCGTCTGTCCCTTCATCCATCAAATCTAATTTTGTAATCACACCAATCGTTCTGATTCCTGAAAGTAGCATTCTCTTTTATAATTCTGCATACATTTAAATTATTAATACTATGGGCCAAAGGCAGTTAAAACTCAGGTTTAACTGAATCAGGTTCAAAGTAAACAAATTCGGTTAGGATCTTAAGGACATATGGCAATTAATGCATTCATAAATAAAATTTAATGCAATTTTGTCCACTTTGAACCTGGTTCAGTTGAACGTCAGTTTAAACCTCCTTTGTACAATTGGCCCTATGAAATTAGTATACCTTGTGGATCGACTTCCTTAGCCAGTTTGAGTGCATCTGAATTTGCCAAGTCTGTATTAGCCGGTGTAACAGCTAAAATAAGGCAAGACTCTCGCTTAATAAACTGCATTATCATAGCCTTGATTTGATGTTCGATGTCGGCTGGCTGATCACCAATTGGCACCTTGGTCAGTCCAGGAAGATCGATGAGGGTTAAATTTAGCACTTAAATCAACGATTTTTAACGCACTGAATTCTGCAGGACATATAAATTTTTACCATTCGGAGAATACACTCTCAGGTTAATGGGAACGTTAGATATTCCTTTATTATTTCCGGTAACCCGGTCAGTTTCGGAGTCGATTTCTCTTCGTACCTCATCAAAGTCCACGAACTTTTTGCCCTTTGCGTGTAGAAACTCGGCATATTCTACAAGAAATATTGAGACAAGACGTTAATAAAAGAAAATAAAACTGAGACTAAGAAATTATATTTTCTTTCTTCTTAATCAAGATGAAATGGAGAGTACACAAAACATTATTTAAGTGTTACTAAATTTATTTTAATTTAAATAAAATTTAAAAGCAAAAAATAGTAGACAGAAACAGTTTCCTGTAATTGTTCTTTCTCAGAATGGCACCGTTTAAATGCAACGACTTCACAGATGGCATTAAAAGAATTTGAAAGCTTTCAAATTTGACAAGCTTAAAACTTTTTTAAACATCATTTAAAACGCCTTCTAGAAAAGAAGAAATGGGAAAGATCAATTGCAGGAAACTGTTCTTGTCTACTATTTTTTGCTTTCAACTGTACCTTTAAGGCTAAGCCAAAGCTTAAACCTTTAATAACAATAATTGTTGAAATAATCGTTGCTATGGGTTTAAGCTTCAGCCTAAATTTAACTTCATTGTACAACCGGGCCTAAGGAAAATATTTAAATACAATCCTAAAATCTGGTTATCTAGATGTTATCTATCAATGAATCACCAAAAGTGCGTAAATTTTGCACACATACAATGTGAGTGACTAATTATCCATTTAAATATTTACTTTCGCATTTCTGAGAAATATAAGGCAGATTCAAGTTTATTAAACCCACTCACATTCACTTTGCTGAAGCAAAGTAGTCCGTTACGTTGTTACGTAGGTTAATTTTGTCTTATTTGTCGCATTAGAACAATTCTTTTTGGTTTCATGTAAGCCTCTTCATTGTTATATCATTGGAATTAATAAGTATGATTTTATTGGTGGTGAAAAGAATTTCTTGCATTTTGAACTACTGAAATGAAATTGTAATCAAATTCAAAAATTTAGATACAATCAAAGCAGCAACTCTAAGCGGCCAATATTGAGTGCAAGATTAACACTAGCGAGTGTCTGATTAATTTTAAGAGGGCACAGCTATTTTCAGAAGAACTTTCCGTTTAGAAGATTGGTACCACTGACGACAGAAAAAATGAGGACATGTCTTGGCAATGATTTTAGCGTTTTTTTTTACTAATGTAAATGATACTTCTAATTCAGTTTCTAGTCAATTCCATAGCAATGTGATCACAGTAAATAAATTTGTTTGTCAAATTAACTTCAGTACCAAAGCAACAGTTCCCTGAAACACTCGTTACACTAGAGTATTATAAGTGTCCTCATTTTTTATGTCGCCCGTGGTACATCTAGAACAAGATTATGTTATCATTGATTTTATAAAAATTAAACGGTACTTAAACTCAAATGCATTTTTTAGGTCCAGTTGTACAATTCCAGTTTAATTTTAAGCCAAAGCTTAAACCCTTAATAACATTTGTTGAAATAGTCGTTGCTGTGGGTTTAAGCTCTAGCTTAAATTTAAACTGGCATTGTACAAATGGACCTTAAACATTCTAGATACATATTTAGAAGTTACACAAGTACAAGTAAATTAGTAACTTGTGAACTTTAGTGTAAAATATACCAAAGGTGAAGTTTAAATTTTTAAACATACATAGAAGATCATGAAAAAGTCCTCTTTTTTTAAAATGTAGAAAGCAAATACTTGTATGGTTTATCTGACTTGATCTCTTTTATCCACGTCTTTCTTCTATCATTTTTTTCCAAAGTTCCACTCGCTGTTTTTACTATTACTTTACCTTCCTTTGCTTTATGAAAACTCAGGTGTTTTTCTCTTCTGACCTTCGAAGAACATTTTAAAAAATTGGCGTTAACCCCTTTTTAAAACGATCGATTCGAATTGACATATTGTATATTCGTATACTCGTATTTTGCAAAATAAAATAAATTCCTTTTTCACTGTTACTCTAAATAATGTTTTTCGATGGTTTGTGATACCAAAGCAACGAGTTTAGTTTAAATAATAATCAGAACAGGCAAAATTAATAATACCTCTGATAAGTTCACGAATAGATATGTATGCCTGAACGTCTGATAAAATTAATAAATTTTGATTTTGATTTGAGTATTTGATATATTGATCGTCAAACGCTTAAGTAGATAAAAATGAGTACCTACATAATCTAAATCCAAAATTAATTAAAAGGTTTCTCTAAGAATTCACGTTATTACAGAAAAGAAAAATATTATTGTTTGCATAAGAGAAGAGCTCTGCGTCATAAATAAAACCATAACTCCATCCTTTTTTCTATTCACCGTCGACAAAGAAATATTTGTCGCTAGTAGCTACGGTGATTGATGACGCAGATAACTCAAGTTTCGTGAATTTGATAATAAGCGAGGCTTCACCTATATACAGGACCTCAGTCAGTGCTGCCACCTGTCGCATAAAATTATAGCATGTGGGCAAAATTAACTGATTTTACCAAAAATTATGTTATAAGGGGGGCATTCATTAATAATTTTACATCATTAAATAAAAGTTAAGAAGAGAATGGGATTTAGAAAGTTTAAAATAGTAAATATAATTGCAATAACGTAATCTCGTAGATTTTTGAAAATAATTTACATATCTGCCATTTCTCTCCTTCATTAAATTCATCACTTTTTTTGTTTATTTCAGTCCCATGACGTTCTTTAAACCTTCAAGGTACGAATGACGAGTGTAAATGAGTTTCCAACGGTATACATTCTTAATTTAACAATTAGAAAATAATTGGTTTTGTAAAATCTCATGAAATGTCAAGTTTTAAAATGATCAGTTAGGTGAAAATCTGATCATCATGTGCCAATTGGCAATACTGAGGTCAAGTAAAACAGCAAATCATGAACATCTGCAACTTCACATGAATCCACCATTGTTGTATAAGGTATAAATTCTCATTTAATTTTTTTAAAAAACAACATATTCTACTGTAATAATATCTTGATTTTAATTGACTTGAGGTCTATTTTGGCAACATCCTTGACATTTACGTATGATATAATCCTAATCTTAACATTAAGCCGAATGTTCTAAACTCAATTTGAGATTGTGCATTCCAAGAGAGACTGCAGATTAATCAGTAATCTCACACTTTTATGCCGCGATATGAATAAACAAACTTAATTCAACCTATAAAAAATTCTATATACGAGTAATAGTATATTATTTTACAAGTTACACACTGAAACTGGCCCGTATTGTCCTGATAACATTTTAAATCAATGACGGTTGAATAAAAATTTGACAAATTTGTAATTTACTTCTCTAGATACTGGCCTTATCACGAAGAAGCTCTCAATTGATTTTAAAAACTGATTTTAAAAATGTTTGGGAAAGTAAATTTAATAATTTAGTTAAATAATTTTCAACAAAAAAAATATTATTAAAATAGACAACTACCAACAGTTAAAAGCTGTACAGATACATACAGGTAAATAAAATTATGGGTACATTTTATATGATGAATTTATTTATAATAGATATCATGATATTTACATGTTTGACACCTTTCGAGACTACAATTTGAATTGATTATGTAAAAACGCTTCATTTTGGATAAATTAACAGTGATTATAAAAGGAAATTTTAAAATAATAGTATATTATTATACAAGTTTCACAAGAAGGCTTATTGTAACACGAGTGGGGTTGGGGTACGACTAGCGAAGCGTAGCGAGCTAGGAGTGCCCCAACGGAACGAGTGTTACAATGCCTCTTGTGAAACGTGTATAATATACTATTTTTTCTACTTTGCGTCACTTATTGAGCAAAAATATGAAAAATATTGGATCTTCTTAGTATATGGGGAATTTTAGTTGTAATGCGTGGCAACACTGAAAACCTTTCGTTTTAATCAAAAGTCACATTAACAAGTTATTAATTTTTCTTATCCAGCTTCATTGTGAGTATATTGTTAAGTAACAAATAAATACTGAGCTATTTTGTAAAATCTATTAAATATTTTCAATTAAAAATGACTAAAATTTCCCCAAAAACAGTGTCACAATGAGCTTCATTGTGAAACTGTTTTTGGTGTCACAATGAATCCATTGTGAACGCAAAGTAGAAAAATTTAATTATAGTTATCCTTCCAGATCTTTAATTTCGTATTACAAAAGACCTTGATTTTGCAAGTATATCGTGCGTTCAAATACTCCCACGTTTGGAGTTGATCATGACTTGAGGTAGAATCATGACTTGAGATAGAAAGAAACACGCAGTTTTACTTCTATTATACTATGTTTCATGTCTCATCTACACACCCCAGTATTTTTTTTATTTACTAACGGATCGATTTTAAATTTTCGACAGTTGTACATCCTTTTAAAACAGACATTTTTCAATCTTGAAACCTTTGGTCACAGACAATACTAAAGCAGACCCACCACACATATTAGATAGATTACCCCGGCAACTAGGTAATTTCAAGTAACTAAACCAGGTGTCACTAGTCGGTTTGGTTGCATATACAACAAGCCAGAGGGGACCTATTCTTGACAAGTGCATTTTTGCACTCGAACTTGTCAAGAATAGGCCCCCTTGGTTTATTGTATGTGCAACCAACCGACCGTAGTGACACCTGGTTTAGTTACTTGAAATTACCTAGTTGACATGATAATATATCTAATTTGCGTGGTGAGTCTGCTAAGTTTGCTTTAGTATTGTCTGTGCTTTGGTATTGCAAGCCATGGCTTACTACGATTGAAAACAATTTCCAAAAAATAAAGAAAACATAGGATTTGATTAATAAAAGTTATTAAGAAAACTTGTTTAGAATTACGAAATAACCTCAATTTCCATATTTGGGTAAAAAATTTTAATTTTTAATTCTTGTAAATAATATTGAACATTCAATTCCTAATCTGATTTATTATTTTGCAGAACACTGACACTAACTAACTAAAACACACAGAACTAAAAGAAAAACAGAAATTAACATATTTCCTACAGAACTCATATTTATTTACTGATTAATAGAAAAATGTACTTACTGTAAATGCATTGGGCTTGTTCCCACAACAGCCTATGGACTAGTCCGAAACCGTCAGAAGCATGCGCCGATCAAAGTTTCACATTTAACGCAGCTCTTGAAAACGGTGATTAATTCGACAGGCGAATATATTTGACAGTTTTGAACTAGTCCGGAACTGTGTAGGAACAAAGCTCTCAACTAATATACAAGAATTAAAAATTAAGATTGTTTACTCAAAGGGAATTGGGGTTATTTCGTAATTCCAAACAACTTTTCTTAATAACTTTTTTTGATCAAACAAATTAATAAATTATAATTTCATTGGTATCGCCATGAATGCAAAATAAGAACCAGTCTAGTAAATGTATGTTCTATCAATCGTCATTCTGAGATTAAAAATTGAAAATAGTAGATATTATAACATGATGTGGCTTTAGGGTCTCTAGACTTGGACATTTAATTTTTCTGATGAAGTTTAGAAACAACCTGTCAAATTCTCCATCCTTTCAATTTCATAGTCACTTATGAACAATATTTAACAATATCTTTGTGCAGTATTGAAATTTTCTTTCTGTAACTTTGTCGTCTACCATTTTTTAAATCTGCATATAAATCTTCCGTTTCAAAAATATTTAAATCACTTAAGTCCAGTTTCTCAATCGCAATTTAACTTTAATCTTCAGTTTATTCCTATAGGAACAATTGTTTCTATAATTGTTACTGTAGAAATAAACAGGAGATTAAAGTTAAATTGCGATTGAGAAACCGGGCCTTGGACTGGGTTACACAAAACTTTTAAGTCAGGATTAAATTTAAGTCTAACTTAGATTGTGACACACGTTACGACGTACAGCATATTGTATGTTACAATCTAATTTAGGCTGAAATCTAATCCTGGCTTAAACGTTTTGTGCAACCCAGCCTGAGCATTTTTTACTCAAACGAGGGTTTGTAAAAATGAAATTCGAAACCTTATGTAGGATAAATGAGTCAATAAATTTCAGATCCCGGGCGGCCGGGGACACATGTCTTAGCTTAGAGCAGCCGTCAATTAAAAAGGTAAACAAAATCTCTAATCTAGAAATTAAAAATGCAAAAAAAAAAACAATTAAAATCATAACTTTAGAGTATTATCAATTTACAACAAATATTTAATATTTCATTTAAGAATTATGTAAAATTAAGATAAACGAATTTTAAATTCAAAATGTCAAAGAGACAGCAAAATGTGTATTAGCTAAGACAAGAAATTATACTTATTCTACGGCCGCCTGATATCCAGTGGCACACCCTAGGGGGAGGGCAATGGGCTACGTGCCTCCCCCCCAAATGATTGTCATTTGTGCGTAAGAAAATAAAAATTTTTTTTTTAATTACTCAGTAATTTGGTTATTTTGCTCCCCCTTCCTTTTTTATACGACATAATCAAAACATAAGTATACTGTGCCCCCTTAGGATTAAGTACTGGGTGCGCCACTGCTGAGATCTGAAATTTTATGAATCAAACGTTACATGTCAAATGTTAATATCAAATAGGGTTAGCAAATATAAAATTTGAAATTACTAATAAAAATAACATTGTGTTTTCAAACTCTAGCAAACAAGTTAAATGTCAATCAAATCTAGGGACCCTAGAGTTATGTTACGGCTGCAGGATCCTTTAGTTTGATTGACACTTAACTTTTCTGATAAGGCTCGGAATCAACCAGTCATATTCTTCATTCTTTCAACCTCATGGTCACTTATGAAGCAGCTATATTGATTTTATTCTTTTTGATTAGTAGAGTGACAGTTAAGGTCTGTTCGTTTGTATTGCTCGGAGATACTCTAAAAGTTGTCAAATGTAGTTTTCAGTCAAATTCGTTTCTCTCGCGCCGAGAAAACTTCGAATTAGACTGAAAACTTCATTCGACAGCTTTTAGAGTAACTCCGAGCGATACAAATGAACAGACCTTTAATTTAGTGATTTCTTTGTGTTGTGTTGAAATACTTGAAATTTCATTTTTCTTTTCTGGAATTTTGTCTTATGCCTCTTTTATAGTTCTACGTTTCAAAAATATTTAAATTACTGAGAATTTTTCACTTGACTGCTAAAATGCAATTTAAAATTTGAAAACAGGTTAGCCAACAGAAAATCTGAAATTACTGACAAAAATGACAATGTGCAATGTGCTTCCAAACTTTGCCAGACAAGTTAAATATAGAATAAATCTAGGGACCCTAGTTGTGGTTATATCATTGGTTGAAGACTTCCGTAAAATCGGTGAGTGTTAGTAAATATATCGGTTCAGTTTGATATGTCTATGAAAGTATATTCGATTATTAAATGATGTACTGAGTAGACATGGGGAGTACTTAGACGTAATACATTACCAGTGTTTGAAAAAATCAGCTGTAAGATAAGAGGTCTTCGAGTGACGATGCCAGATCCTCTAGGAAGGAAGTCTCTGCAAAGCAAGATAAGTATGTCAGTCACCTACTTATCACTGAAAAATCAATAGCAGACCACACATCTACATCCAACACATCACAGTGTCAAGAATGACGGTTTATGTATTGAACAGGCTCGCGAATCAAAACAATTACGCGGGCAGGTGATATGTCAAACTTGACAAGTCACCACTACTTTTGACCACCGGATGAGGGTCATATCATTCACCACATCCGCCGCGTATGTTGTTTTTCTTGTAAGGGTTGTGAAAGCGTCGGTGATGAAATACGTACCTTCCGACGAAATTTTCGAGCACTGAGCTTTTTCCAGCCGACTGTCCGCCCACCACGGCGATCTGAGGTAAATCCAAAGTCATATGCACACCTAACTGAGTAAAGGCATCTTGCAGCTTATTCACGATTGGAATAAGCTGCTCCATTCCCGTGTTTCCTGCCATTCTTTGGCTGGAATTTTTCTAACGGACACGAAAAACACTTATCCACTCGTTACTCACTAACTACTCACTAATGTAAATCAACGAACATGGCCGAACGGACACGGAATGCGCATGACTCATACAATTTCGGATGTTTTTGTTTTACTATTATTATTAAAAAGCGCTGATTGATGTGCCGTTGTTCCTTGTATTGACGTTATTTCAAGTATTAATGTTAACGAGTTGCGTTTGACCACAACCGTAGGCGTATTTGTGAAATGCTTCTCGACTTTTGAATCTTTCAATCAATACTTCCAGCCATGCGCAGCGCCGTTAAATATACAGAGCGCTGCGTAAATCAATGAGTATTTGGGGCAGCGTAATGAATGAGCCATAGACTACATAATATATATATACATATATAGACTGCTATCACCCGTACACAAGCGCGGAACATTGAAACAGTGGCGACATAGGTGGTTGGCAGCAAAAGCTTTTCTTTGGCGCCTTTATTTAAAATGTAGTTAAAGAATATAAAGTATAATATTTACCGCTTAAAAGTCCTTACGATGTACCTACTTATTTTATGAAGTTGCTAGAACTACACAATTAATTTTAATTGTCCAAGAGATTAAAGCAACATCATAAATATGTTGGTGCAACGTTAAAACTAATACAGAGCAAATTAAATTTAGAGAATTATTATATGTTTGTATTATAATACACGTGTACATTTTTATTTTACATATTTTGAGTATGTATAGAAAAAACTTCGAAAATACTTGAAACAATATTTATTTAATGGAATATAAACAAAATTGGTTCCCTAAAAAATGTTTAAACTAATTTTCATAAAAATTATATGTGTGTACAATATATTTGTTTTATTTTCTAAAAAAATCAAATATGAACAGTTACCCCAAACCTTTATTTATACCAGTGTTCACGTTTTAGAATATTAAACACCAATTCACGATTTAGAACATGCAGAGTACCCAAACAAGGTGTTCACGTTTAGGGGTAATGATGTTATGGGACGTTCAAGTAATAGAGACTACACCGTATTATAAAATGTGAAATAATTATTTTCGATGCTTATTGTAAAGTAAATAACGGTTTCTGCATTGCTTCTTTATCACATCGTTGTGAGGTCTTGCATCCTTTCCATGCAGAACCCTATTACAATCTCGGCACCAGGCGTGGCATATGATTCGAAAAGATGTATTAAAAAAGTCACTTACAAATGTATTTCTGTGCATGTGGCACATAAAAATAATTGAAGTCTACTTCTTGGTACAAAACTGGCATCAATTGCTTCTTCATATTTTTCTTGTAGCAAAATTGTGGCAGATATTTTGAAATAACTTTTTGTGTATTTTTAAATGCTCTCATTAAATTTAAGGATGGATATGTCAACTTTCTGTTCTTAAATTCTCTGGCCTGAATGTAACTGTTTTGGAGTTCATCCTCTTTTGTAGTTAAACACTGATTACACGTTCTACAATTTGGTATAATTTTCTTTAATATATATCCACAGACATATGCAGAGCTATGGACTGAAATATTTTGAAGTGCCCCTATACTGTCATTTGTATTACGGTAATTATAACTACTGACAGTTTCTTCTAACTCTTCAATAGTTCCTTGAGGATTATTTATTAAATTAGTAAAAAATAATCTAGTATTATTTATGGGAACATTATCATCTTCTTCACAATTACTAGCTACACTTTTAGCAGATACCAAATTATTAATTAAAAGTGTTTTAAACGTTGATACAAATGATTCACATGTAGGATTTCTGTTTGTACTTCCATGGCTCCTAACACAACCGAAAAAATTTTCAAGTGGGTCTTGATTCAATTGCCTTGGATGAAAATACTTTATTCCTGCATTAGAAAGCATACTCCAAATATCTTGAAGGCTTCTTAATGTAAATACCCAATTTGTAATACTTGGAGGTATCATTTCTTTATTATTTTGTGTGCCAATAAATTTCATGCTGGACAATATTTGTATGGCCTCTATCCAAAACTGATGATGTGACGATTTTTTTGTTACCGAAGTTCTATATATTTTGCCATTTTGTTGTGTTGTGGAACCGTTAACACTGTCAAACAGCTTATCAAGAAACTGTATCAAGTTTGCAGTGTCCGCTGCTTCATATTCCATGAGGTTACATTTTGCAGCTGAACAGTGAAAAAGTATTTTAATTTGCGAGGAATATTTAAAAAGTAGACATACTTACATGATAAAAATTTCATTGTTGCTGCTACTCTTTCACTGAATACCTGCGTGCACATCTTCACCTTCATTTTTGGAATTTTTTCAGGATTTATATGACATTCAGTAAGCTTGGGTAAGAGGAACTTAAAATGCATTTTACCTAAATAAAGTACTTACAACTTGTGTTACTAAATAATAATAAAGAAACAAATTATGCGTACCTTCCAATCTATAATAAACTACCTAAAAATACAGACACATACACCATAAGAACTTAATAAATGGAAACACATTTGACATTACACGTAATTCACCGGATCAAAGAATGCACGCATTAACGTATCAAAACAGCGGCAAATTCAAATATATTGACTTGAGCGCCAATTACGGCTGGCAGCGAAAGTAAGAACATTGTATCTGAATTGTAATATAAGATATTACCCCCTGGAATGAGCGCTATAACAAAAACAGCACGTGACACATGACATCTACTGCATTAAGGACGGTGATTAAGGACATTCGCAAACATGTAGGTAGATATATTTTTCCCAGTTATTTCCAGTTCTTAATTTCAACAAATTCTTAATTCATTCAAGGAAACCTTAACTGGACTAATTAAGGTACATATTATTTTGAATGAAAGTCAAAAACTGAAAATACAAACAAAATATAATCGATCTACAATTATCTGATAATTTTATCATGTAATCATCGGCTAGTTAGTGAATTACTCGTGGCCACGACTTACTTGGTTTAATTACCGAACAACAGGAGTTCTGGGTAATCCTCTTATTTAACGCAAATTTTCCCCATTTTGACGCTGATTACCCAATTGAAAAAAGAAGAAACAGGATGAATAAAGAAAGAATAGGGTCGTCGATTGGCTTAGCGGTCTAGCCTGGCCGACTTGGGAAGTCGTGTCGTTCGGCGGCGTGAGTTCGAATCCCACCATTAGCCATGGATGTTTGTGCTGTCTAATGACTTAGACCCAGCTATAGATATACGTCGTAACTGTCTGGAATGGCTAATGGTCGTAAGACAAGCAGCATTGCTGCGTAAAGCAAAAAAAAATAAAGAAAAAGAAAGAAAGAACAAATCACAAGCAAGGAAACTATTGCAGATTCTAAGCGCATATCGTTTGTGTGTACATTTCACAGCAGCTGCTAGCTAAATAAACACATAAATTCGTTCTAAACTGAGATATACACAAAAATTAAGCGTATCTTTTTACATCAACGGATGTCAACAAACCGACGTATTGCACAAATTAGCTATTTACGAAAATTAACCCGGTGGATACACCGTACTCTATTTTTCTCACTCTTGCATGCACTAAATTTTCTCTCACATTTTTAACCCGGTTATGAACCAGGTGAATTTTCGTAAACGCCTATAGGCGGGTAGCAAACGGCGTCACGAGCGCCACTAGCTGTAAGTTTATATAGGAAAAGGTAGGGAAAACGGTCGTATCAGGGTTGGCAACACTGCTGTCAGCTGACTGTCAGTATTATCACTGGAGTTACGAGCACGTTAGGACGATCTTTACCTTCCACACTTTAAAACAAATCGAGAAATACTAGCAAACACATTCAAATCTTCTTCGAAATGATATAAATGGATATAACGGTTTCAAGTCGCCTCCTACAATTTATGTCGCGACCTCCACCAGGCGGCGCCACCAGGTAGCTTGCTAGGGGCCTATTGAAACTTCCGTCAAAATAAATTGCATAGCCCCACTAACGTGGTTTTTCTCCTGTTAATTCTTTACTCGTAGGGTTACGTTCAGCAAACATAGCTGTTGACTTGCTCATGAATAGCGTTATTCTGAACAGGAGCGCTGGGTTATGCTGTTATCTAGCAGCTGCAAAATATCCCACCGTAAATTAAACCCTTGGTTTCATGCAGAGTATTTTGTTAACGTGGACGGGATTGCAGTCTATTTCAAAACATTGATCTCGAGCTCCGGAAACAAGTGTCCTACGTCTTCAGTTCGTTTGATTTACCACTTAAATTAAAAGTAGCTATTTTATGGCGTTCAGAGAACTCTGAAGCCTAAAGCTGCTACTTTTCAGTATACTCAGCAACAGCTGTGTCCGCTGAACGTAGCAAATTTTCTGTGTAAATTTCTAGGTATAAAATATTAAAATCATTAATTTGAATTCGAATATTTTAATCGATAATTAACCAAATTTATAATTAGGGAGGGGAGCAGGGAGTGAGTATTAGTAGATTTTTTAGTAGAATTTTTTCAGGCGCTTAGTAGAAATGTGGTTTCGCTTGTTGGCAACATTATTCAAGGGAAACTGTGAGAAGTCCGAAGCCCGAAACTGTAGCAAATGTCGTTATTATTTGAAATAATTAAAATAGTAACCCATAAAGTTGCTTTTAAATAATTACCATGTAGTTGGGTAATCAGGACAATCAAAAAATATAACAGTAGAGGTTTGCTATAATTTATAGATTTAATTTATTAGTAATGATAATGATTTAAGGTGCTCGAAATGATTTTTTTAAATTATAACGTTTGTTCGGGTTCGCACAAAAACACTCTTAGAACTGTCAAGAGCATGCGCATAACAAAAAATTTTTCAGAACGACGGAACCAGTAATCCGGTGTTTTCATTTTTCTTAAGAGCGATTTACACGAACAAGTTTTCCTTTTGAAGCGGCTTTAAAAGTGACGTTAAAAGTATACCTACTTGTAAAGGGCGATTTACACGAACAAGTTTTTCTTTGCAAGTGACATTAAAAGTTTTCTCTCTCTAATATTTGCATGCATTAGAAAGAAACAACTAATTGCTTAAAAGTTTACTTGTACAAGAAAACTTTTACAGAAAAACTGGTACAAGCGCTATTTTCTGTAAAAGTTGACGGTTTGCGCAAGCGCAATTTACCGATTTCACGATATACCAACTTAACTTTGCAACGTGTGATTTGTTATAACCTTTAATTCCGACAATTATAAGCTTGTATCTTTATAGTTTGTGAAATAAAATGCGGCAATGGAAGACTGTCCTGTCCCTTCCACTTTCAAAGGTTTATGTTCTTATTTGCTTCTTATCATGTTTATATTTACATTCGTTTTAAAGTTGGCAGTTTTACACAAGCAAGAGAATTAACAAGAAAAACTTATACATGTAGGTGTACTTTTAGTGTCATTTTTAAAGCCGCTTCAAAAGAAAACTTGTTCGTGTAAATCGCTCTTAAAAGTGTTTCTTGTAAATTTTCTTGCTTGTACAAAACTGCCAATTTTAAAACGAATGTAAATATAAACATTATAAGAACATAACCTTTGAAAGTGGAAGGGACAGGACAGTCTGCCATTGCCGCATTTTATTTCACAAACAATAAATATACAAACTTCTAATTGTTGGAATTAAAGGTTATAATGAATCACACGTTGTAAAGTTAAGTTGGTATATCGTGAAATCGGTAAATTGCGCTTGCGCAAACCGTAAACTTTTACAGAAACTTGTAGAAAATAGCGTTTGTTCCAGTTTTTCTGTAAAAGTTTTCTTGTACAAGTAAACTTTCAAGCAATTAGTTGTTTCTTTCTAATGCATGCAAATATTAAAGAGAGAAAACTTTTAATGTCACTTGCAAAGAAAAACTTGTTCGTGTAAATCGCTCTTTAGAACTGAACTGTTCTGGAACCGTTCTAAACAGTACTTGTCCGAAGTGCGGACGATTGAAAACTGATACGTTTTTCCTGTAAATCCTTCAATTATTGAAATAATTGCTATTACGGTTAAGCTTCAGCTTAAATTTAAACAGGCATTGTATAAAGTGGTCAGGAATAACTTGAATTTGAAATATCAAATGATGCTTGTAAAGTGACGGCTCGACGGCTGTCATTAGATCTGTTCGTTTGTGTTGCTCGGAGTTACTCTAAAAGCTATCATGTCTAGTTTGCAGTCAAATTCGTAAATCTCGTGTGGAATAAACAGAATAAACTTCAAATTTGACTGAAAACTAGACATGAAAGCTTTTAGAGTAACTTCGAGCAATACAAACGAACAGACCTATTGTCAAGCCAATTAACAACCGGAAGTTACTCAAATTGTGTTATTTAAAAATAAAATTCAGCACTGCCTAGTGTTGTTAAATTACCGGTAATGTTACCGTAACGTTACCAACTGCATTTTTTAACTAAAAATTAGATTTTTATACTTAGAATT
Source organism: Dorcus parallelipipedus (assembly GCA_958336345.1). Lineage (NCBI taxonomy): Eukaryota > Metazoa > Arthropoda > Insecta > Coleoptera > Lucanidae > Dorcus > Dorcus parallelipipedus. The sequence goes on along the minus strand of OY284482.1, from coordinate 41,397,258 downwards.
TTCTGATTCATTTGATATTAAATACACATCACTACAAGTGAAATTTATATTTATTTCTTGTTTTTTAATGATTATTTGAATTTAAAGTTTTTAATTCATCGATGAAATTAGCGAATCCCAAGAAATTCGCTGTGTTGAATGTAATTTGGTGTCCACGGTGGCCATGTCGGTAATGTAGGAAACTTGTCAATAATAATTTTAATTTGTGTTAACATTCATGTTTAAATTTCTTGTCATTATCATTATACAGTTTCAAGTGTAGTTATGCTTTTGTAATTTTTAAGGTAGGCTTTCATTATTCTTGTCTTCCTAAGGGCCGATTTTTCAATCAAAGTTAACTTTATCTTTCACTTTAGGGATAATTGTTTGCTATATAAAATTACACCTAAAAATAAAAATATGTAGATATTAAATAAATTACTTACTTAAAAACTATATAATAATTTATAATTTATATAATTGTTTGCATAATTGTTACTATGGGAATAAAACGAAAATTAAAATTAACTTGTGATAGAAAGTTAGTCTAAAGCGTGTACTTTGCTAGTTAAGTAAATCATTATTTTGTGAAGTGAAATATGTATGTTTAATGTAGGCAACCAAACTAACATTCGTGATAAGTAGTTGCCTACTTTTATTCGAGTTTTTCCTCGTGTTGTAATTGATTAAATTAATAATAAAATTTCGAATGAGAAAGAACTCTAGTTTTATAATTTTTTAAGATTTCAAATTTTTCACAGAATGAGTAAAATTACATTTCAAGAACTCGAAAATTATAGGTACAGTCGCATTATCTCCTTCAAAACTGCGAACGTCGAATGCATCCAAATATTATTACTTAAAAGTGAATCCAGGATGTCGTAAATTATTTTTTTCTTGAAAACCACAAATAAAATGTCCACGATGAAGTTCTCTGTAAAGGTTCCGTCATGAATTATGATTGCGACTGTATATTAATGACTTAACTCCTCGCTGTAAACTTATACATCGCTGCCTCTTTTGCAATGAATCGAACAAAATATAAAAATCTGATCTCTAATGACAATGTATAATTACGTAGGCAAAATAGCGTTGCATTGTTTCTTTTCTTAATATAAATTAAATTTCTATTAGCGAAAATAACAACGATAAATGTATACCTTGAATATTTTAATAGTTAACAGACCAGAAAAGAAAAACAGTACTATATTTAAAAATATTTTATTTAACATTAATAAACCATATAAATAATGCAAAGAGTATTAAATAATTCAGTCTAATCATCTTTTGGTTTGTCAATATTGTTATTCGGATTGGTAGACATATTGTGAAGATAATCAGACATAACATTGTACGTCTTATCAATCAAGGAAGTAACTTCTTCTTTAACCAAGCCTTTGGTTTCGATTGGAGGTAGAATAGTAATGTTTATAAAACCTACAAACATGGTGAGTTTTATTTTATTAATAATTATAAATGAAATTGAGTGTTACCATTATCAAATCTTCTATTTCCTAGAAATGTGTACCTATTAACGACTACTGGCTGAACTGGACATTGAGAAGCAATAGCTAAATGGAAGGCACCCTTCTTAAAAGGTAAAAGTTTATCTTTCTTACTTCTCGTCCCCTCGGGAAACATAAGTACCCGCGCCTTTCTTTGCCTTATTATCTGTCCTGTGCTGTTGATTGCGTTTTGTGCTCTTTCAGCGTTTAGTCTGTCGATAAAAATAGTGCCCCACAACCACGCCGCCAGGCCGAAGGGCCAAATGTAGAAAATTTCTCTTTTCGATATTACCGTGCATTTATCCATTACTGGCCATAATTCCGCTAGAGCTACAAAAATAAAGAGCAATTATTAAAATTCAGATTCATGCCTAATTTGTCAATAATTTTATTAATTATTACTTGCCTATAAGATCCAAAACACTCTGATGATTTATTAATACTACACATCCACTGTCCTTGACGATGTTTTCCTTTCCATTTACTTTACTTTTCAGACCCATAAAGTAAGCAGCTAATCTTAGACCTGCCGCGGGTATTCTGAAAAATGTAAAGATGTATTAAACGGTTTTGCAATACTTGATGTAGAGACACAACAGTTTTTTTTTGTTTTTACTTTCATTTCTAGAAAAAATTGTAGGCAGCTTAAGTTAATTGGCTGAAATAGATGACATGACTTGTGACCGACCTCTACTGCTATTTAAAAAAAATTGACATAATTGTGCACGTTTGTTTTGAGAGAGATAAGTGAAAACTAAACTGGTTAAAAATAGACTGAAAATAATCTATAATTTTTTAAAAATAAAATTAAATGTTTACAGTGTTAGAGAGAATATTCTATGCTTTTGCCCAACCCTGTATTTACCTTAATGTTACCTAATTACATGTTATTTCAATTCAGTAATTGTAGAATGTAGGTAGAATTGAGATTACAGGAAGCTGAAAATTTTATGTATTTTGTACATTCCATTGAATGAACGTTAATAATAAAAGTAATTTTCTGCAATTGTACGTTAAATTGATCTTGATTTATAAAATAAATATCGGCAATTATTTTCAAGGTCAGCCAAATTGTGGCCCGTGAATTATCAACGGAATGGGAAAAAACAATTTTGTTTTAAACAAATTGAATCTTAAAGAATGTTCGACTGTAAACAAAGAGATTGGTTTTATGATTCTTATGTCTTAAATATTACAAAATAAAATACTCATGATTGCTCGTATATTGTTACATTGATCAGTTTTTTTCAAACATTGGTATATCATTTTTTTCTATAATTTTTTATGTACAAGATGTTACTTAAAGAAACCGACAATGAAAAAATGGTGAAAGAATTTGTTGTAGAGTAAGAAAAATAAATTTCATGTTTTCTTATACCGGGTGATTTTTTAAATTTATTATCAACTCTTTCCATGGATGGCATGTGTTAGTTTTTCGGTAAAATAATCTCAAGCAGTACAATGACGTATTTTTGAGTTAAGCTAAGACATGCCCCGTCCAAATTTCAAAAACCACCCGATACGATATGTACACATATACAACTTGAATGTACTTACAGGGCGTTTCTGCTATCTCCAGGTCGCAATAGCATAATGGGAATTGGACAGCACGCGGATATTACACTGGCCAAAGCAAATATTGTAAATTTCAAATAATATCGCGCAACTCCGCTGACTTTCCATAATATGGTCCACAAAATTACTATTATCAGTAGTGTCCATATCCAAAATCCCATGTCTGCAACAACGAAAAAATACAAATTACAGATAACAGGAAGAACTAAAACAATTTAATAAACTAAATTCTTCGTTTTTCTATAGATTTAACAAGTGTTGAGAAAAAATTTGCGACATTGCGGTCTTTTTGGTGCATCGTGGTTCTGTGAAGCCAAAATCAAATCAATACGGGCATGTCCTGGTTCCATGTGCGAGTGAAATAATTTAAAGCGCGTTATGTACATTTCGGTAATGGCACGCAAGATGTAACCATATTTGCCAATACATATAAAATAAAATTAAAAAAAACAGCACATAAATAACAAAATTTAAACAAATACTGTGCTATAATAGGTTTAGAGGTTTACAAACTTTTGAGTTCGGTCATTCTAACTTCGTTCACTCCATTACTTTTGCGACTGTTTGTCTCACTTTTACATAAATCAAAACAGTTTCGCTCTCACTCTACTTTTATTCCATCCCTGTATCTCGAGAAAAATTGAACGCATATCTACTAGCCGAATGTAAGTGAAATAAGCAAGTTTTAAGAAATCAAAATCATCAAATCGTGAATTAAATTTATTTGAAATTAGGTCGTTTGTACGGTAGCGTTAAGTGTTACAGTACAGCATTTTCTTACTTCGATATTGAATGAATTTGATACAACTAATCTGATTAGTCTTACGTAAATTAGCTTTAATTTACTCGAAAGCCCGTGTAAAAATAACATTAAGAACCTTAAAATAGTTACTTACTCGGCGTACTAATCGAATCTTAATCGCTTTGAAATATTTCCGTTACTACTCATAGGTATCTACTATTAAACCCCTGATAACGTTCCCCCTAAAACAAACTGTAATTCATGAGGCCCCGGCTTTGCTCAAAAATAAAATGGTTTCAGGTGGCGTGCAACGAATGCAATTAAGGTATTTTCTGATTATTCAGACTGATAACGAGTTTTATGTAGTATATTATGGTACGAGTAAAAGTCAACGATCGCTGATAACGTGAAAAGTCGGAGGGAGACAAAGTAAAACTAACAAAGAATTACCTTGTATGTATATTGGGAAATTCTTATCAATTTCAAGTTAGTCAATTTTCAGAACTGATGACAAATCGATAATCCTAGTTAAGGTTCTACAGCAGGCCCGCCCAACCTTTTAAGCCAAAGGGCCAAGTGCAAGTTTTGTGAAATCTTAGTGGGCCGCACTACTATCTGTCAAGGGCAGGGGATATAGTGTTCCCTAGGTGTGATGGGTCCAGAGACATTTTAGATAATTAATTGCAAATGCTTTAATTTTGAAATTAGTAATTTTATTATAGAGAAATTAAACAAAAGTAGAAACATCATATTCATTAGTAAACTCTTGTACACTGTCTTCCAAATGTATTCGTCCGAAAAACAATAAAACTGTACGAAATTGAAATATCCCTAAAGGCCGCTTTACAGTTCGCAATTTTCATTGCCGGCAATAAATAATTGCAGCAATGAAGAATTGAGCAATTTACACTTTACAGATGGCAATAAAGATTGCTGATGAATCGAGCATCAAGTTTACAACTTACTAAAAACAATCATTTTATTAAATTTGTTTGTGTTAAAGTAGCAATGTAATTCAACAATTGTCGGAAAAAAATAAGTTCTGCTTTGTGCATACTTATTGCAAGTTCGGCGTTAATGGTAGAAAATCGATCTAATCGTTGTCACATATGCTATTTATTATTTTTATGAAGTTGGTATTTCACAAATTACCAACAAATTCCACAGAAACGTCGTTGCAATGCAAGAAAAATAGGTTCGGAGTTATTTTCTGCAACGCAATGAAAAATTGCCACAGTCGATCAAAATACAAATACTGCGCATGTGTGCAATACAAATCGCCGCAATTATTTATTGCAGGCAATGAAAATTGCGAACTGTAAAGCGGCCTTTAAAATATCACACGATCGACAATAAAATGATTCAGAGTAGGCCCATGAACAAAGAAAAAAAATTGTCTTCTGGCTGATCTCTGCTCGACAGTTTATTTTCTACCTGCGACAAGATATAGAACAAAGTCGATACAAAATTAGATCAGAAGTAACAGTAAATATCATCGAAAACAAAATGTTATTTTCCAGATACACTTTTTTGGATTTTTCTAATATAGTTTGCTTTTTAAATTAAAATTAATATCAGTAAAAAAAACGTTACTGTGACTACTGTCAGCGTTAAATGGAAGTCAAGCGATAATTAGTATTTTAAGAGCAAATAAAAATACGAATCAAATTAATTTTCATACAAAACAAAAGTTATATAGTATTTAATCTAATCTATTTTGGAGAGAGTTTAATTTTTTATAAAGTGAAGTGATGGATTTTCAGAAAATGAAAAACAATAAAGTACTGTTTTACAGAACTAGTTTATACAGGAAAAGTTAAATTAAAGAAGCTTCCTTAAATACATACCGGCAGTCCCATAAATAAGGGGCCATGTGAATAGCTGACTATATACCTATAAAAAGTTTCTTTCCTCTGACAAAATTACGAAAGCGGCATCGTTTGGGATATATGCTAAAGTATAATACTGAGTACGAACCTGCCTTCCCTGACCTGCACAACCCGACCCCTATTTTTAAAGCTGGTTCTTGTCCGATGAAAATTGTATCACAAACTCTTTTAAACGGACACTAAATGGCGCATAAACACTTAACGTTTCGCAGTCGTTCCACAGCTTCGTGTTTATGCGCCATTTAGTTTCCGTTTAAAAGAGTTTGTGATACGACCCCTATTGTTCTGCAAGGCGAGAAAGCTCTCAAGTAATCACAAAGGTCAATCAGTTCATTTGTGATATTTTGTTGATGTAGAAGCACCTATCGCAGCATGTTTACGACTGTAGAATATGCGGAAATGTTTCTAATGTATGATAATAAAAAAAATAATAATAATAATCCAGGGCGCAGTACACATTAAATTAGCATGTCACGTACTGTTGTGCACTGTATTCTAAGAGAAAATTTGTTACATCCCCATCACGTGCAACGTGTGCAACACTTATTCGAAGAAGATTACAATCAGCCAGTAGATACGACAACAAGACCTTGCAGCAGCAAACTTTAGTGCAAGCAAATTTTCGTCGCCGTATGGACGCCAATGGAGGGCATTTCGAACACTTCCCGTAAACATCGCGGTAAGTAATGACATAACGATCGGAGTCCAAAGACTTCGGCAATACGTGTCATTATGTTGCGCAGGTCAGTTTTATTATCGTTTTACATCACATCTGCGTGCCAATGACGCATAGAATTTATAAACACATAGGACCGTATTCGTTCGTAATTTCTCTGAAAATTTTCACAAAAAAAAATTACCGAAACGGACCATTTTCATTTACATTCGCGGATTCTATATGTACCCTTGCATTATGGCCCCTTATTTATCGGACACTTGTAACGAGCGTCTAAATAAAAACCTAGTCAAGTGGGTTGTGATCGAGAATTTATCCATTGCATTTACATAGCAGAATTACTAAATGTAGCCTACTTGACCAGGTTTTTATTTAGACACGAGTTATATTTAGAAAAGAAGAATTTAAACAAATATTTCAACAGACGCTTTTGTTTTCGTTTTTAAAATAAAATTAACATTTTTAAGTTTACAGAATAATTGAAGTTAGTTAATTAAAAGTTTATATAATTTAATTGTTTGATCAAATGAAATTTTTGAGTGGTCATTCTTGCTAGTTTTCCAATTCTTAAGACCCTAGCTTTGGTGCTTTAATACTTTTGAAAAAGATAGTACATTTGTATCATCAATATCTACTATTAAAAAGACATACAAAAGTAAATATTTTAACCTTGCAATATCTGTTAGATGTATTTTTGAGAAATGTTCAATTTCTTGCCGCGGGCTGCATTATACTGGAAGGGCCACTTGTTGTTCTATGTATATTTCTTCATTTTTAAATTTATTCTCTCATTTTTAAATTTATCTTCTAAAGGCTGTTTTAGACTACCTTACCTCTTGTACAATTTCTACAATAAAGATTTAAAACAAGAAATTTCTGGACTGCAGATTCGATTTGGAGATAAAACATACCTATTCTATTTTTCCGGATAGTTTTTAATTGAATTTAAATGTTGATACTATTTATTGCACAAATTAAATTGTTTAAGAAATTGAATCAAATCTTGTACAAGACATAGGCTAGTCTAAAACGGTCTTTATGCACTGGACTTTTGTATAATTTGTTTTGGTTGTAACGGTCCGTCATTCTTCGGTTCTGGTCTGTAGTTGCTGATCGTTGCTCTGCTTGACGGCGGTTCGGGTTTGCTCGTCGGAGTCCAGGTTCAGAAATAAAAGCGTCGATCACTTAGCAAATACAGTTTTATTTACAAACAGTTCATAAATACACGTATCCACAAATTGGGATATTTTTACAGCGGTAACACTCACGTACAGGTAAACGAAATGTTAACCTCTCGGACGGTACTTTCGGTAGCGGTTATATACGGTGTGTCTCGAGGACAACGGTAAACTACGGTGTGTCTTACGGACACTAATCGCAGGACGGTGGTTCCGGAAACGGTGTGTCTTACGGACATTAATCGCAGGACGGTGGTTCCGGAAACGGTGTGTCTTACGGACACTAATCGCAGGACGGTGATTCCGGAAACGGTGTGTCTTACGGACACTAATCGCAGGACGGTGGTTCCGGAAACGGTGTGTCTTACGGACACTAATCGCAGGACGGTGATTTCAGAAACAGTGTGTCTTACGGTGGTTCCGCAAACGGTGTGTCTTACGGACACTCACGGACCGGTAACGCACTGTGCATACGTTCCTACTCAGGGTCAGGATATGCGAGACACCCGCATTGGGATAAGAGAGAGTGAGACACCCACTCTTGGATCAGGATGTGTGAGACGCCCACACTCGGTAAGAGAGAGTGAGACTCCCACTCAGGGATCAGGATGTGTGAGACGCCCACACTTAGGTAAGGGAGAGAGAGAACGAGACTCCCGTTCTCTGGTAAGGAAGTGCGAGACACCCGCACTCGGTAAGAGAGAGTGAGACTCCCACTCAGGGATCGGGATGTGCGAGACGCCCACACTTAGGTAAGGGAGAGAGAGAACGAGAATCCCGTTCTATGGTAAGGAAGTGCGAGACACCCGCACTCGGTAAGAGAGAGAGTGAGACTCCCACTCAGGGATCAGGATGTGTGAGACGCCCACACTTAGGTAAGGGAGAGAGAGAACGAGACTCCCGTTCTATGGTAAGGAAGTGCGAGACACCCGCACTTGGTAAGAGGAAGGTCAGGATAAAAACAGGAGCGGTTGCAGGTAACGCGAACGTAGCACAGATTGTTAAACGCGTTTGAGTCAAAACATCGTCGGATGAATGACTCCGCGAACTACTGCATTCAAGTCACGTCCGGTGACTCGGAATGCACGGGACGTCACTAACTTCAAGCCACGTCGGGTGGCTTGATAGCGCGGCGGAGCCACGACCATCGGCTGGATGAGCCGGTGAGCGACTAACTCAAGCACGCTCCGAGCGCGCTTATAAAGGCTTGCGCGTGGTGGGGAGTCCCACTCCCTGAGAACTCCCACCTAAATTATGCCTTTATGAATCTGCGCAAGGCATCCTAAATTTACAGACTAAATTAATATATACAAAACTTAACTAACTATGTACAAAAATAGTAACGGAGTGGTCACTTCGTTACATCCCCTCCTTCCTTCGGTACAGCGAAATGCCGGTAGGAATGGAGCATCCCTACAAGTCGGCGGGTCGACAGCTGCATCCGAACAGTTCTTTCTTCCGGCTTGCATTCCTCCTGCGGCACTGGAGATAGGTCGGACGGTTGTCCGGTTGCGTCGGTGGGATCGCATCAGCAATTGCGGTCAGGGGAAACGTACCTCTCGGGACGGGGGTGCTGGCGGTTGTGGCCGTGGGCGGGTTACCGGTGTTTAGGCCTCTTTTGTTTGCATGCCAACAAAGAGACCTGCGGCCATATGTTGCAATTGTTGAATCAATTGCACTTTTGACTTTACGCTCTAATTTTACAGAAGAACTCGCGTCGGGGTCAGTTTTAAAATGTCTTCGCATTCACTGGTCCGATTGGTTAACTTATTTGTCGAAGTCCTTTCCCTTCGGTGCACATATGTACAGTTAACCTGTTCTTCAGTCGTAAAACTTCCGGATTTCCGCATCAGCGTCTCATAGTTCACTATCACGGTCACTTAGTTCGCGAACTGCTCACTGGAGTCGGTGTATCATCGGTCTCTGGAATCGGTGTGTCATCGGTCACTAGAATCGATGTACACTCTGGTCACTGGAATACTGGAATCGGTGTGTCATCGGTCACTGGGATTGATGTACACTATGGTCACTGGAGTACTGGAATCGGTGTGTCATCGGTCACTGGGATAGATGTACACTCTGATCACTGGAGTACTGGAATCGGTGTGTCATCGGTCACTGGGATAGATGTACACTCTAGTCACTGGAGTCGGTTTTTTTAAACGGTCCCTGCTCGGGCGCCATGTAACGGTCCGTCATTCTTCGGTTCTGGTCTGTAGTTGCTGATCGTTGCTCTGCTTGACGGCGGTTCGGGTTTGCTCGTCGGAGTCCAGGTTCAGAAATAAAAGCGTCGATCACTTAGCAAATACAGTTTTATTTACAAACAGTTCATAAATACACGTATCCACAAATTGGGATATTTTTACAGCGGTAACACTCACGTACAGGTAAACGAAATGTTAACCTCTCGGACGGTACTTTCGGTAGCGGTTATATACGGTGTGTCTCGAGGACAACGGTAAACTACGGTGTGTCTTACGGACACTAATCGCAGGACGGTGGTTCCGGAAACGGTGTGTCTTACGGACATTAATCGCAGGACGGTGGTTCCGGAAACGGTGTGTCTTACGGACACTAATCGCAGGACGGTGATTCCGGAAACGGTGTGTCTTACGGACACTAATCGCAGGACGGTGGTTCCGGAAACGGTGTGTCTTACGGACACTAATCGCAGGACGGTGATTTCAGAAACAGTGTGTCTTACGGTGGTTCCGCAAACGGTGTGTCTTACGGACACTCACGGACCGGTAACGCACTGTGCATACGTTCCTACTCAGGGTCAGGATATGCGAGACACCCGCATTGGGATAAGAGAGAGTGAGACACCCACTCTTGGATCAGGATGTGTGAGACGCCCACACTCGGTAAGAGAGAGTGAGACTCCCACTCAGGGATCAGGATGTGTGAGACGCCCACACTTAGGTAAGGGAGAGAGAGAACGAGACTCCCGTTCTCTGGTAAGGAAGTGCGAGACACCCGCACTCGGTAAGAGAGAGTGAGACTCCCACTCAGGGATCGGGATGTGCGAGACGCCCACACTTAGGTAAGGGAGAGAGAGAACGAGAATCCCGTTCTATGGTAAGGAAGTGCGAGACACCCGCACTCGGTAAGAGAGAGAGTGAGACTCCCACTCAGGGATCAGGATGTGTGAGACGCCCACACTTAGGTAAGGGAGAGAGAGAACGAGACTCCCGTTCTATGGTAAGGAAGTGCGAGACACCCGCACTTGGTAAGAGGAAGGTCAGGATAAAAACAGGAGCGGTTGCAGGTAACGCGAACGTAGCACAGATTGTTAAACGCGTTTGAGTCAAAACATCGTCGGATGAATGACTCCGCGAACTACTGCATTCAAGTCACGTCCGGTGACTCGGAATGCACGGGACGTCACTAACTTCAAGCCACGTCGGGTGGCTTGATAGCGCGGCGGAGCCACGACCATCGGCTGGATGAGCCGGTGAGCGACTAACTCAAGCACGCTCCGAGCGCGCTTATAAAGGCTTGCGCGTGGTGGGGAGTCCCACTCCCTGAGAACTCCCACCTAAATTATGCCTTTATGAATCTGCGCAAGGCATCCTAAATTTACAGACTAAATTAATATATACAAAACTTAACTAACTATGTACAAAAATAGTAACGGAGTGGTCACTTCGTTACATCCCCTCCTTCCTTCGGTACAGCGAAATGCCGGTAGGAATGGAGCATCCCTACAAGTCGGCGGGTCGACAGCTGCATCCGAACAGTTCTTTCTTCCGGCTTGCATTCCTCCTGCGGCACTGGAGATAGGTCGGACGGTTGTCCGGTTGCGTCGGTGGGATCGCATCAGCAATTGCGGTCAGGGGAAACGTACCTCTCGGGACGGGGGTGCTGGCGGTTGTGGCCGTGGGCGGGTTACCGGTGTTTAGGCCTCTTTTGTTTGCATGCCAACAAAGAGACCTGCGGCCATATGTTGCAATTGTTGAATCAATTGCACTTTTGACTTTACGCTCTAATTTTACAGAAGAACTCGCGTCGGGGTCAGTTTTAAAATGTCTTCGCATTCACTGGTCCGATTGGTTAACTTATTTGTCGAAGTCCTTTCCCTTCGGTGCACATATGTACAGTTAACCTGTTCTTCAGTCGTAAAACTTCCGGATTTCCGCATCAGCGTCTCATAGTTCACTATCACGGTCACTTAGTTCGCGAACTGCTCACTGGAGTCGGTGTATCATCGGTCTCTGGAATCGGTGTGTCATCGGTCACTAGAATCGATGTACACTCTGGTCACTGGAATACTGGAATCGGTGTGTCATCGGTCACTGGGATTGATGTACACTATGGTCACTGGAGTACTGGAATCGGTGTGTCATCGGTCACTGGGATAGATGTACACTCTGATCACTGGAGTACTGGAATCGGTGTGTCATCGGTCACTGGGATAGATGTACACTCTAGTCACTGGAGTCGGTTTTTTTAAACGGTCCCTGCTCGGGCGCCATGTAACGGTCCGTCATTCTTCGGTTCTGGTCTGTAGTTGCTGATCGTTGCTCTGCTTGACGGCGGTTCGGGTTTGCTCGTCGGAGTCCAGGTTCAGAAATAAAAGCGTCGATCACTTAGCAAATACAGTTTTATTTACAAACAGTTCATAAATACACGTATCCACAAATTGGGATATTTTTACAGCGGTAACACTCACGTACAGGTAAACGAAATGTTAACCTCTCGGACGGTACTTTCGGTAGCGGTTATATACGGTGTGTCTCGAGGACAACGGTAAACTACGGTGTGTCTTACGGACACTAATCGCAGGACGGTGGTTCCGGAAACGGTGTGTCTTACGGACATTAATCGCAGGACGGTGGTTCCGGAAACGGTGTGTCTTACGGACACTAATCGCAGGACGGTGATTCCGGAAACGGTGTGTCTTACGGACACTAATCGCAGGACGGTGGTTCCGGAAACGGTGTGTCTTACGGACACTAATCGCAGGACGGTGATTTCAGAAACAGTGTGTCTTACGGTGGTTCCGCAAACGGTGTGTCTTACGGACACTCACGGACCGGTAACGCACTGTGCATACGTTCCTACTCAGGGTCAGGATATGCGAGACACCCGCATTGGGATAAGAGAGAGTGAGACACCCACTCTTGGATCAGGATGTGTGAGACGCCCACACTCGGTAAGAGAGAGTGAGACTCCCACTCAGGGATCAGGATGTGTGAGACGCCCACACTTAGGTAAGGGAGAGAGAGAACGAGACTCCCGTTCTCTGGTAAGGAAGTGCGAGACACCCGCACTCGGTAAGAGAGAGTGAGACTCCCACTCAGGGATCGGGATGTGCGAGACGCCCACACTTAGGTAAGGGAGAGAGAGAACGAGAATCCCGTTCTATGGTAAGGAAGTGCGAGACACCCGCACTCGGTAAGAGAGAGAGTGAGACTCCCACTCAGGGATCAGGATGTGTGAGACGCCCACACTTAGGTAAGGGAGAGAGAGAACGAGACTCCCGTTCTATGGTAAGGAAGTGCGAGACACCCGCACTTGGTAAGAGGAAGGTCAGGATAAAAACAGGAGCGGTTGCAGGTAACGCGAACGTAGCACAGATTGTTAAACGCGTTTGAGTCAAAACATCGTCGGATGAATGACTCCGCGAACTACTGCATTCAAGTCACGTCCGGTGACTCGGAATGCACGGGACGTCACTAACTTCAAGCCACGTCGGGTGGCTTGATAGCGCGGCGGAGCCACGACCATCGGCTGGATGAGCCGGTGAGCGACTAACTCAAGCACGCTCCGAGCGCGCTTATAAAGGCTTGCGCGTGGTGGGGAGTCCCACTCCCTGAGAACTCCCACCTAAATTATGCCTTTATGAATCTGCGCAAGGCATCCTAAATTTACAGACTAAATTAATATATACAAAACTTAACTAACTATGTACAAAAATAGTAACGGAGTGGTCACTTCGTTACATGGTCAATTGTATTTCTTGTTTTATCTGCGTCTTTACGTCTGTTTGCAGAGTTTGCTTAATTTTATTATTATTTTCTAAATAATTTTTTTTTCTTTTATTTAGTTTCGAAACTTTGCTCCTTTTTAGTTTCGTCTTCTCTTATGGTATTTTTACTTCAAAAATATTGTTTCAAGTCACTTTTGATTGCAATGTTAGATCAAAAAACCGTCCGAGCTAAACTGTTGGTATTTCTATTCCTTATTTTTATTATTAATGTTCTTATTTCTATTTCTTTCATTTAATTTATTTGCTGCTAGATTAAACACTTGTTCCAGATTGGTTATAAAAAAATAAGAATATGTAAGTACGTTTATTTATTCAATCTCTCATTCAACTTATGCATTTCTACATTTTCACTACAACTTTTTATACTTGTATTTAAATTTTCAGTTATCTCATATGAATATATTTCCGTTTTAGATTGATATTTCTTATCTGTAAATAAACCTATCAACTTGAACTGGCAAGCTAAGTTAGAAGCATGAAACTTAATTACTTATTCAAATGAAATTTAAAATTAGGTTTTGTTTCCTGTATGTATGTGTAATAATTAATAATGTTTCGTTAGGTTGCAATATGCTTTGTAATAATTTTTAAGCACGTTTCAAATATGTGTGTATAAACAAAATTTCAAATTTATTTTTGGCGTTTTTTTTGTGCCAACTTCACAGAGGTAAAGTTAAAAGATAAACTTCTGAACTTTTTCAGTTATTAATGGGAATGTAGTATTTTCTGTAATATTTCTTGGATATTTAGATCAAGCAAATTTTTTTATAAAGAATGATTTTTTTTTCGAAAAGTGAAAAATAAAAAAGTTTTTCCTATAGTGAACCCGATCCGTGGACACGGTTTATACGTATACTTATCTCTTTATCCATTTAGAATGCAAATTCGAAGTACACGTGCGTGAAAGACTTATGTAACACACGCAGAAAATTTGCGATTCAAATTTCGCCCTCCACTGCGAGTATTAAACGTGCTCGTCATAAATTAATAAACTCGTCTTTATGTAGTCACCTTGATTGAGCGATCAGTTATCGTGAAAGTCACCCTCACCATTTCGCCATAGTGCACTAGCGCTGATAATGTTTTTCACATTGGGGTCAGGCGTTAACATCGGGGCTTATCTCTTCCAAGTTCCACGAAAAAATTTGAAACGCTAGTGATTTGTGGATCTGTTTATACATATAAATTGTGAAAATAGAATGTTTCGTCATTTTCACAACATTCGGAACAAATTTTAGGGGTTATAAATATGTACCGTGCTTTCAAGTATTCCTGAGTCTCACGTGATCACCCAAATTAGGCAACCAAACTCACATTTTTGAAAAAAAACATCCCGATTATATAATAATAAATTTAATAAACTGACTAATATTAGTTATTAAACGAGTAACTACTATGGAAACGTGGGTCTTAAATATTTAATTCTCGTTAATTAACCATAAATGGACTGTTTAAAATCCTGCAATGCATAAAAATAAATTTTGTGCCTTCCTGTATTTGCAGTTGATCTGCTTATCAACGCGGTGCAAATATGTATGCACATCACTCGACGGATTGCACTTTAGCACGAGAATTGCTTTTTAACCTGACACTCGAAATGAGTGGATAATTAAGTTGTATGTAATTGGCTACGCATCCGTTCTGACTCAGTAATAATTGTGAACTCTGATCTGTTCGTATTGATGGATTCTATCTAGAGGAATTTTGTTTTATTATTATGTTTTTTTGGTCATCAGTTCATATAGCTATGAGATGATAAGAACAAAAAAGGTATCTATTTAAAACTATAAATTATCAGAAGGAAACATTTGAATTACATAAAGAGTAAAAAATGAAATTTCCAAAATGTAAACGTATTTCTTATCGGTTGAAATAACCATTTAATATTTTGAATGAAAACGGAGAAGAGTTCCATCATCATTTCTACTGTTTTCTCCGTATGGTTTTATAACTTTATCATTTCGTTTGTTCCCTACCCATCCATTAAAGTCACCCATAATGTATATCTTTTTTCTACTTCCAACATTCTCGAGGATCTCCGTCAAATTTTCAAAATACGTTTCTTTATTCTGTAAAGTTGCGTTTTTATTTGGGCCAAATGTTACTAAAATTATCATGATCACTTTAAATTAAAATCAAATTATGAAAAAAAAATTTTTTCCATCTTTAATTTTTCCAGTTCATTGTAAATTTCCATTTTAATTTGTAATTGAAATATGTGATTTAAAGGAAGTTACTAATGCCAAAATTAAATAGGCAAATATGAACATATAATCGTGTCATACAATGACAGGCACATAAAGATCTGTCCAATCAGAAATTAAAATGTTACGACAATAAAGTAACAAGAATAGAGAAAAACTGATACCGTTAATAGGAAAACTTTCAAAAGAAGTAGGAAAAAAATTAACTGGAAATTAGAAGAGAGAAGGAACTTTAGAGGATAAAAATTGCCCCGATAATTATAGAACAGAAAATGAAATTTAAAACCAAACACGATTTATTGAAAACAGGAAGTGATATTTGTGGGTTTAAGAAAATGATGATTTAAAAAATGCCGAACAAGAATTTTAAAGCAATTCAGTAAAGCAATGACAAACGAGAGGTACACTCGTGGACAATTAAAAGAGAACAGTAGGAACTTTGCTTAGCACTAATGTACTATGTTGCACACCTAAAATTATACTCTAAGTTAGAATGTGGCAAACGATCAAATTCTGATTCTACACATTATTCTAAATAAAAAGTGCTTCCCTACACCTCAAGGTAACCGATTTTGAGGTACCTTTAAATTTATTTAAAAAATTGTCTTGGTCACCTTTCGTTTAAGAGTATGTATTTACGACACTTTCAAATTTCAAGATTCAAGTGGCATATCGTCTGAAAGTATAATGTTTAGGCTTTCAAGTCATATCTTAATTATTGCTGAAAAATTCA
Organism: Dorcus parallelipipedus; assembly: GCA_958336345.1. NCBI lineage: Eukaryota > Metazoa > Arthropoda > Insecta > Coleoptera > Lucanidae > Dorcus > Dorcus parallelipipedus. The sequence goes on along the minus strand of OY284482.1, from coordinate 41,380,785 downwards.
AGGCTGGTCACAATATGGTGTGGAAGCTCATTACGCTTAATCGTCCAAAATTCAATTTTCGCAAATGGAACATCGTGTATAAGTTTAGATCATGAGATACAGAATCAAATTCTACATCGATTAGTGTTAGCATTTCCTAAACCTATTTCTTTTAGTTTCCTTATTATCGATGATTGTTTGTTTTATATTGCAACTATCTATACATACAAATTAATATAAATCGTTGCATTTAGGCCAAACCAAACCGATAACAGCAAAATAAATTATGATGACAAGCTACATGAGTTACAACAAATGTTCCCTCTAATTTATTGCTGACTCGTTTTCCGCATTCAGTAAAAACATGACACTAATGGAAAGAATTTATCAACACGGTTATTTCTGTCGCCAAGTCGGAATCGTAGGTAAGGAAGCAAATGTACTATTATCGAATTTATCAATAAACAAACATGTGTTTTCCATAGATAAAATAAATTCCTATTAGCACATGTAAAGTACAGGGATAAACGCAACGAACAAAGTCGATTTTTTTTCCTACCTTCAGAATATTAGCGCTTTATTATAAGTCGTATGACATGCGAGAAACTTTGGCCTCTGTGGTGATTAAATTACGTAAGCGCGTGCAAAAAACAGATGTTTGACTCAATTAGAATTCTTATTTAACTTTTTTGTTTGAAGCTGAAGCCCGTGCATTTTAATAAATTCACTTCTTATCGGAATTAATGGCATAAGTAATTGCAAGTAATTTGCATTAATTGGTTAAAAAATCTGCATGTAATAGATGACTTTATTGAAAGCAATTTATTATCACCTGTTATTAATTATTTAGTTGGTTTTTAAATTTTAAGGCCGTTTTATACTAGGTGCCCTATCTCATGTGTGTGGTTCAATTTCTATAGTAACATTTAAACCAAGTAACTTTTTGGGCTGCAGGGGCCTAATTCTTCAAATCATTCGACATCATGTCGTATGCGATATGGCGTCAAAATGACGCAATTCGCGAACGATTTGTATAGTTTTGTATGAGAGTCTACGTCATTTTGACGTCATGTCGCATAAAACAATTTTCGAGTGATTTTAAGAATTGAACCCCTGATACAGTATGGAGATAGAACACGTTCTGATTTCTCAGATAAGTAATTTTTGAGTCAATTTAAATTTTGCTACACTTTACTGCATAATTTAAATTGTTCAAGTAATTGTACAAGAAATAGGGTAGTGTGAAACGGCCTTTAGCAAACTTTGCTACTGCAGTAGTGACCGTGACATTTACGATTTTTTTTTTTTTGAGAAAGTAACGAAATCCTATGATTATCTGTATTAAGTTGCTTTCGGTGTTTACGAAATGATTATCTATGTATCTAAAAATAGTAAGGCGTCACACACTAAAACTACATATTTGCAAATTTACGAAAAGCAACTGAACATTGAGAACAGAAAAGCATAAAACAAAACAAAAAAAATTCAATTTTATGCAAAACCAAATATTTCATTCATTGGTATTAAATATGTATACTTAATTTTTTTTTAAATTAATTAATAAAACTTATCAAGCTATATTTTTTGGCAACGTAATTTCTAATTTCTTACCCTTCTTACTGCTTCAATAAAATATTCGTAAGTGTTAACGTAATTATCCATAACACACGACACAATCACGAGTAAACTGTGTTATTTATTGCATTAGCAATAAAGGTCACGCACACGTACGGGTATAATATCTAAACCCATTCAAGATTAAATGAATAACAATGACACATTTTGTACCTGTTAATGTAATGAAAAAAAAATATTAATTTATCAACAAAGGAGAAAGAATAAAAAGCGAGGCAATAGAAATTCAGAGAAAGCAAATTTTAAAAAAACAATCGAATTTCAAACATGGAAAAACGATGATACCTAAAAAATGAAAATAAAATTACAAAACAAATAACACTGATAATAAATTCATATTGTAAAATTAATTATTTTTTGCAATTTGTTACAATCATTTCTTTCAGATTTTGTTTGCTTTGTTTGTTTGTTTTAATTGAATATATTTTTTTTAAATTCTGCTAAAGAACTATTCCTCGAGAAAGTAAGCATTGACTTCAATTTATAATTCCCTTTCAATACTACTTATTGCTAGTGGAATTATAAAATAAGGAATTGAATTTAATTACAGTAAAATTTTATGATTGCAAATTTTTTTTGTGTGTTTTTGGTACATTTCAAACTTTGATGATGCAACCCTTTGTAATATTGGGAATTTGGTTTGAAGTTGTCAACACTATTGGTGCCGTTCATTGTTGACAGTTGCACGTGATATTTACTTGTTTGATTGAAATATATTTATATTTTTGAACCAGTGCAGTATAAATAGAATAAAGGTCAGTATTTAAATCATATTATGAGATCTACGTAATAGTAATTAAACTGTCAATATTATCGTCATTTATTCAAAGAAAATAGTTTATTATAACTTTTTGAAGTATTTAAAATATTATTAACAAAGTTTATGTTAAACTGTCTCTGCATATGTTTTGATTTTGCTTATAAAAGTGTACAAGTCCGACCCGTGACAAACGTTGTCCCGGCCGTGACACAGATTATTATTTTTTTTGTTTTTAAATGGATGATTATTGTACAAGTTTTCCTTCTTGAAATTATGGTTCAATTATTTGTTGTACTAGGAAAATGTCATTTGCATTAAATTTGTTTACAAATTAGCAGACTTTTTAAATGATATTCCCTACTCATAGATGTACATCCAATTTTTGTCCCACCCGTGACAAAGATTTGTAAAAAAAAATATAGCTAATAACCTTTAAGAAATCCGTTTTCATAAAGCATCTTTTAAAACTTAGGTTTATTAATTACGCTTACCTATACAAACCAACATGATATCAGTCAGTTGTTTAGAAGAAAATGAGTTAATATACTGAAAAATAGAGTACAAGTGTCCAACCCGTGACGGTGGAATCACCGTAAAGATATGTAGATATACTTCATTACTATAATTTTTTTATTTTATAAAAATTTGCAATCCTTATTATTATGTATATAATTGTAAAATCTGTTGTTCTGTATTCAAATACACAGTGATCAACAATGATTGAAGATTTGTGCCTAGAACATTTGGAACATTTTTTCATTCCGCAACAGGATATGGGATATCAATAGTAATAAACTCTTACATACACCGTTCGGATAATGAAAATTACGATAAAGCAGCAAGTTTAATCATTTTTGATCACGCTGTATATTTTGTTATAAAGACTGCATTTCGTTTTCTTTTCCCAGAACATTTTGATTCAAAATGAATGTTTGATTTCAGAGTAGCCAAAGGTAAATTTTATCTATGCAAAAACGGAGAGTTACAAAAGCACGAGTATTTTCTGACCTGTAAATTGTGCCGTGGATAACAAATAGCAACGAATACTGCTGCCCATGAGCTATCACGCACGAGATGGCGGCCAGTGCGGACAATAGCGTGTCATCGCAAACTAGCAAAAAAAAATTTCTTTTGGCTGAATTGCAAAATTTACAGGTTAGAAAGTACTCGTGCTGTGTCGCGATTTTCTGACATGTTTCCATTTACGTGCTATCTTTGCGTATCACTTGTTGGTCGTCGGGGTTACAATGGAGTTGTCGAGCTACTGTTCTGCTGCTGAGGCCCCAAATAGAGCCGAAATAGCTATACAGAACATGCTTGGGGGCCCCACTGCAATCCAGCCGACTTGCAGCCAAAAAAAATTTGCAACAGAGAGTTAGTTTAAGTAGAGAACAAAAAATAATCAAATTACAAAATCAAAGAAAAACACAACCAACAGTACATACTATAATAATTATTCTGGCAGCTAATAAAAATAATAAATTGAGAATATTTTTGTTCATAATTTGATCTTAAAAATAACATTAAAAATAATTCCGAAAAACAATTTCATTGTTTTTTTTTAATTTCATAAAAATAGTCATTTTATAATTTCATATAAAATCTGTTTTGCTACTTTTCATAAAGTTTACAGTTAATTTATATTTGGTTAGCCCCTGTTTATATCTTATAAATACAAACATACATGTACAGGTTGTGAATACGTGAACATGACTTAACAACATATTCCTATAGGCTCCAAATAAGACGCTTTAAACCAACGTGTCTAAAATATCTTCGTTAAACCAGTGCTTCAAAGTTCTTGAAAAAAAATTTACTTAAACAAAAGAACACTTTTTTGATATTTCTTACGGTTTAGTCTTAAAACAGAAAAATGGTGGTTGCAGTAAGAAAAACAAATGCGATATTTTAATAATTACTGTAAGGTTTCTTGTCTTATTCTTCTTTCTTTTTCTTTTAACACAAAATTATACCTAGTTCTGTAAATCAATATTTTTGTATTTTTTTAAATTTCAAGTTTGTTTACTGGAATACATAATTCCCTTTCCAATGATGAATTACAATAACTTTTATGGTATTAAGTTCAACACCTTTTTACTGTTGTATGCCTTATAGTTATTCATTTATTTACGTTTAAGGAATGTTAAAGACGATTTGTTTTTCAACTGAAACTGAGAAAACTGAACCTAATTCAAATTGGTCACGTGGTTTGAAATCACTTCTTCTGATGTCGTTGTAACGTGCGTTCAAAAATGGATATACGAGCCCCGGCTCATAATAGTTCGGACAATAAAGCAATTTCGTGTTATTTGCTTAAATAAATAGAAAAACCCTTAATAGAAGTTGATGATTATAACAGTTGCTTAAATTTTTTTAAGTAATATTTATAACAGCATTTAACTTATAAAACAATTTAAAATTACATCTAAATAACCTGTGAGCAACTAAAAATCAGATTAGAGCAGGCGGTGCAAAGAAAATGCATGTCTGTGATTAAATGAAAAGTCAACAAATTTGACAGTCTATGAATGTATTACATTAATTAATTCAGTTAATCACAGACATACATTTTCTTTGCACCGCCTACTCTAATCTGATTTTTATTTGTTCACTTTTTATATAACTAATAAATATAACATATTACAGCGCTTATACGATTAGGCATTGTACCAACAAGTTCTTTACAATATTCTGGTTGTATAGAGTCCCAAATATTCTGCAGTTTGACCTTAAGCTCCTGTACTGTCCGCGGTGGATCTTTACGCAACTGTTTCTTCATTTTATTCCATATAGTCCCGATCGGCGAAAGATCTGGACTGCTAGAGGGCCAAGGTATTGTTGGTATGTGGTGATCTTCAAGCCAGACTTTTATTGTTTTTGCGGAATGACAGGGAGCTCCGTCCTGTTGAAAGATAAACTCACCTTCAGCAGATTTACATAAAGGTATTGAGGGTAGCAAACTATCTTGCAAAATCTCTTTATATCGGGCCGCATTTATGATTCCATCCACGAAATGTAACTTTCCCATTCCTCTTCCCGACATACATCCCCATACCATAACTGATTTGGGGAATTTAACTTTCTTAACTAAACAGTCATTGTGGTATACCTCTTTTGATGTTCGCAAAACACGTTTCCGGATATCACCTACACAAACATCAAATTTCGCTTCATCGCTCCAGATAATTGAACACCATTGGTCTTGAGTCCAAAATCTATTGTTTCTTGCCCATTTCAACCGTTTGTTTGCAATTTAGTTTTAGGTTTTTCTTTAGTTTTTTTTTTCTTTCAGCGTCACTGCCCGTTTTTTTGTACAATTTAATAATATCGTGAATTGTCGATGGTGGAATACTATGAGAGTTGTTAGCTATTTGTCGCACAGAAGCGCCTTTATTATGCGATTTAATGACAGATAAGCGTAAATCTTCACTCAAAGATTTACCACGAGCCATTTTTGTAAAAACGTCGAACAATGTTGATGTTTAGGATTTATTTTGTTTCTGACTGATTAGATTTTGATTTTGTTGTACCAAGAGCATGACGCCATAGCTCGCTAACTATGATTTTTTTTTTATCTGTTCAGTGTCCGAACTATTTTGAGCGGTTTTTTTAAGTGTCCGAACTTTTATAAACTAATAGTAATTTCACGTTCTGTAATAATATCTTTTTATTATATTCAACATCGTATGTTGCTTAGCATTAATAAACTACTAAAGATAGACAGCTTTCTATAGTAAACGTAATTATTTGACAATTGATGCTAAAATGCCGTAATCTTTAATTCTGTGCTAAATAGAACTATACTTTTTAGCTTGTCCGAACTATTATGAGCTGGGGCTCGTAAGTTAGGTTATATTTATAATAATCGTATGATTACGACGTAACTGCACAATTTGCATTTGACATACTTAAGCCTACTTGATAATGTTTTTTAAGGCACTTTATACTTAATTAGTTAAAATTTTTGACTCGATATCAGCTGTCTTTTATTTTTCCCTTCGTTTTCTCGCACTTTTTGAATTTTTATATCTCTTGTTTCTTGCAATACATTAGGAGTATTTGATTTTTTTGTTTCTTTTCGTTTAATTTGAACTAATCAGAATTAAATTATTTTTTACGGTTTCATTTCGTCATCTAAATTGACAGGCCGAACAGATATTATCTGTTTTTTATTTATTTACCATCGAAGTATGTCGTGAAAGTTTAGGGAAAAAGTGGTACTTAATGCAAGTAACTAAATTTTGACGTTGAAAGTCATTTTGATTTTGAGTTTAAGGTTACTGCGAATGAAGCAATGTTGTAATATTTTCTTTTCGTAACAAGGTGTATTCACGTCCAAATTCACATACATAAATTGTAAAACGTTTCCTCTCACTTTTAATTTTGATTTGGTTACTTTTGAAATCTATTTCGATGATCTACCTGATTTGAAGTGTCACATTTTGGCATATGTTATAATGACATGAAATCTTTGCATGAAATTAATTTGTCTAATTTTACTATAATAGCCAACCTAATAAAATAAAATCACGGCCTACTTGATGGTAAATTAAAAAAAAAACAGATATTATGTTTATTTAGCTTTTATTTTTATAATGAATTATTTTTTGTTGTCATATTAGCGGTTACAATGTTTTAAAAAATCATCCCCTTTTCTTCTAGTTATTTGCTTGTTTTAAGACTTCTTTCACTAAACTTTGTTGCCATTTTTCTGTTTTTTCTTTCTTTGTTTTAACTAATATAATAATTCTCTTTGTCTCATTTTTTTTGTTATTTTTGCTTTTTATATTTAATTAATTTGTTTTGCGATTGTTGTTTAGCAATTATAAATTTTGTCAAATTAAAAAAAAAATAATGTGAAAACTGACAACGTTGCCAGATTGCAATTTCTCACAATGTAGTGTACGATATGTAAAATATTTTTTTTTCGAACTCGTTCTGGGCTGTTATTTAGATGTAAATTGTGATTTTTGTTGCGTAAATTATTGTGTTGTTCGTATATTAAGAAAAATCTTATAAAAATGTACAGTGTGATTTTTAATCAGGGATAGTAAACTCTCTAATGCTGGATTTCACAAACGTCACTTAACTTTAATCATCGATTGAGAATAATCATTCCTATACCTTCAACACATGTAACCATGCCAACGTTTACTTTTAACGGATGATTAAATTTAAGCAACGTTTGTGAAATCCGCCATAGGACTATTCATTCCCTGTCTGGTAATATTCGCCTGTATTCTGACGTCAGCAGACGCTGACCCTGCTCAATACCAGTTGTAGATTATTTGTATCCTTTAATTCGTTAAATATTAGTCAAATTGCATTGTCAAACGTGTGAAAGAAAAATAATGACAATTTACAATTTATTGTAATAGACTTGGGAACAAACCAAAGATTAAAGTTAATAGGTGACTGAAGCACCGGCCTTAAGAAAGAGAAAAAAAAATGCCAAAAAGTCGCTTCATGAAGAAGTTGAACAAGTGTAATGCACCAAATATGACGTCAAATGAATTCGTGAATTTCTTCATCGACTTATTCACGAATTAACAATTTTTCGTCAATATTTGCGTGATTTTCAGGCGTACCAACAGTGGAGAAGTAAGGTTATGGTACCTATTTGTTTGTGGCGGTGCAAATCATCTGCAAATTATTTCGCTGTGTTGGTAATACCTACAAACGATCATTAGGATCAATGAAATTCATCAATTTCTTCACTAATGTAATACGAAATGCATTCATGAATAAATTCACGAAGAAATTTAGCAATCCTTTACAGAAAAATTCTGAAATTTTGCTTTTGCCAAGTACCTACCTACGGTTTTCGATTAAAATGTCTTTCTTAATTCGAGAAAATATACTGAGTGTTCCATTTAAATTAACAAAGTTGATACTCATTTGTTAGGTTTCCGATCGTCTCGTTTTTTTTTTTAAGTAAATTCTGGCGGTTCAGGTAAATCCCTAAAACTTTTGTATTTTAATAATAATGAAATGTGTAGGTACCGTTCAAAACATAAACAAAAACCCTATACATAATATTAAGCTTTCCAAAAACAAACACAATTTGTTTCTCTTTATTTTCTGTATAATGTGAAGATAAAACAATGAATTTTTGTGTAAAAATATTCTTCACAGCTTTATCAAATGTTTACTTTTGGTCGTTTAGAAATGTAAATTTGTTGAGAATATTTTGTGATCAAGTGCCGAAACGTTGAATCAAATAATATTGGCTTAGTAATAATTACAACAGAGAAAAGTTTCGTTCATTATTAAGTAGATAGGTACTTGATGGTCGTTGATTAAGCCGCGAAAATGACGTAAACTTTTACGCCGGCATTTACAAACAGGAACTGAATATTTAAATGACGCATCACATTAACATTACAATGTGTAAACTTAATTAAGCACTCAAATGCAAATTTTCAATGCGTTCAATTAACAATCTCTTAATTACAATGGATAGGTAAGATTTAATAAAATATTACACGTTCATTACATATTATTTCTACATAGACAAATCATAGCGGGAAAACATGTCAATAAAAACATGACGCTGACGGTAAGTTTGTAAACAGTGAGAAAAAAAACTAACGAAATTCGACGTCCCCAAAAAGCACACTTACCGGAATTAAACGAAATAAAATCCAAACTAAAAACTGAGAAATATCACAGAAATTGCTTCACATGGAAAACTAGTAACCAGAACACAACCTAACCTCAAGACGACAACATCGCAACTGACACCAGCCAGAGGGGCGACGTTCTTCTGTTTCGCGGTGGAAGCCTCCTAAAGACGAAGAGCGAGCGTCCGTGTACGTGCGGGCAAATTAAAAGCGCGGAGATCGGACAGGAAAGATCACCGCAGGGCGATCATGTCACGGTAAATTAGCACAGAAAAAACACTCTGTTCATGTTACGCGCCGCTGTTTGCCGTAATTTAATCCTCCGATTACTGTACGTACTCGTTATGTCATTATTATTGACACTTGTCTTCTGTGACAAACGAGCTGTACCGCGACGCGGTACCAAAACTGCGCGGATTATTGATTTTCAAGCTGGAAAGTGTAAACACCGTTTGTAGGGCATAAACGAATTGCAGTAGGCAAGGAAGATATGATAATCAAATTTGTATCAACCAATCAAAAAGAATCGAAAAGCTCAAATTATTTAAATATTGCAAATTTTAATAAAAGCTCCCTCATGAAAACGGTTAAAAATTGTTTTATAACTACAAGGAATAGTTGGCATTTTGCCCGCCAAAAACTCGCAAAGTTATTGGCTCTTCGTCATACAGGTTCAAGTCAAGGATATTTAACGTATAGGATTGCTCAATCGCCGGTCTCACGTGATGCGTGATTGTAAGAAACAAACACACCGTACAAAATGAAATTAAGAAATTAATTCTAAGCAAAGAAAAGAATTAAAAAAAATTAAACGTTAAATTTGAGCCAGGTCCGTTGCTGACGTCACAAAACATATAATATTCCGGAATAGGGAATGAGGAAACCTAAAGTGTTACATATTCTTGATCTATATCTCACACAACCCTTCAATTTAAAATACAAATTAAAAATTAACCTTTGTCTTATTTTGGGGATTTTACAGCTCTTAAGTTGAGCTATTATCTCACACTTATAGCGTTTTCCATTGACCGCACTAGTGCGCACTCAGAATATCTTCATCTCGTGTTATTACATGAGGTTAAAAGAAGATACAAATACACTGAGTGCAAGCAAGTGAATCGAAAACGCTATTAAATTGAAACGCTCATCAATGTTTTACGTTAAATTTATTAAATCTATTACTAGAGAAAAGAATAAATAAAATTTATTTCTTTTTTTGAAATTCTATTCAATGATACCCAATTCGACATATATCCCTATTTCAAATTTCAAAGCCGTTGTCTGTTGCGCTTACTTCCGGTTGATCTTGAAAGGTAATTTATATTGCCTTTAAATCCTTTATACAGCCTTTTGATAATTTTTTCCACAACTTCTTGCTATGTACAGGGTGGATCAATTTCGACATCAATTATGGGCATCTCTGTTGCTATAAGAGACAGAAAAAAACTAGTGGCCAAGTCTCGATCTCTTCTTTTGTTTTCGAGTTATAAACAAAAATTGAGATTTTCGACTTTTCGTCTATCACTCATATTCATATCTCGTTTATTTTTACAGAATTAAAAAAAAAACTGTTGTGACATTATTATAAAGGACTCTTTTTCGAATACAATTTAGTGATGTAGTTGGTTTTTGATATTTATATAGTTAAGTTTTCGAGTTGTAACATAAAGTTGTTTTTTTTTTAAGTGGAAATCATAGTAGGCAATGTCACCATTAAATAGAGATTTTTTTTCTGTTTTCAAAAATATACAGCCTGTAACATAACCACAACGTCCGACAAATATTCACACCACGCGATTCTTTGTTGTTAAAAACTGTATCGACAAATATAATATCATTTTCTCCAAAAACGTATAGTTCCCAAAATATAGCCGATCAAGGTTTTTTTAATGTGGCAACGCATTACAAAGAACAGCACATTATTTAATTAATACCGCTAGTTTGGAACATGTATGTAGCGTCGTTTCTTAGCAATCTGCTTTTCAGTAAGAAGTGAAAATACACTACAAATTTGACACTGATTTTTAATTTACCTGGATACACATTTATACAGTTGCAACATCCTCCCAGATTATAAAATACAAAGAATCTGCTTTAGTAAAATATAAATTAGAAGTAAACCGGAGGGAAAAGGATGAAAATACTATTTAGTATTTATTGCATGTTTCATGTACTTCTTGACGAAATTAGGTAGATTTATCGCACCTTACTGAAACAATACAATACAGTGACAACTGTTCTAAATATTGCAAAAATGGTCGTGATTGTCGTAAGCTTTGTACAGAGACAAGTGTTGACATGTGTCATGTCTGTTCTATTTGTCAAACTAGTGACCTACTAGACTTCACGAGACAGAGCTCTTGTTTGGCCTGGGCAATATTTTTAACGCAAATTTTCCCCGTTTTCATCGATAGTTACTCAAGCAAGAAACACCATTAACCCTTAACTGTGCTGGTGGGGTCCGCCCGGATCTAGAGCGACATCTTTTTTTCTATAACTTTTGCAGTCGACGTTGGATGTCGCTGTGGTTCGGTGTAATCTTTTGTTAAGTTATGTTCCAGCATCGTGTACAACGATAGCTTTTGACGTTGATTTATTTTTTCATTATTAGCATTCAAATCCGCAAAGACCCCACCAGCAAGTAAGTGTCCCTAATTTTTTTTTTTTTTGTTAACATTTTTGAATATACTTTAGTATGGCGACTATTATTGCTACACAGTTGGGTAGGGAACTTCACGTAGCCTCCCCTAATGCAGAAACGGTGCGAAAATCTAGATGTGTTTTTTGCAGTAGACTCAGAGACCGAAAAGTAAAAACCGTGTGTAAAAAGTGCGGGAATCATATCTGCCCCGACCACACGAATATGTTATGCAATAATTGCGCATAAAATTATTAATGTAATAGAGAAACAATTGAAATTTAATGTTCTGTTCAAAATTATATTTCATTTTTAATAAAAATACTTTTTTAAACATTTTTTGTTTTGGGGTTCACGCGGACCCCACTAGCGTGTTTGAGTGAGTTAGTTTCACTAGCACAGTTAAGGGTTAATAACGAAAGAAAAAAATCACGAGGAAATTATAATTGAGCAAGAAAATACAAGTGTACTTGCTATAAACCGCGTGAACTTGACAATTGACACTTGACATTGAAAATGGCGTTCCGGATATATTCAGCTTCCGATTGTTTGGGTAAGTGGCGCCAGCAGAGAAACACCTGAACTAATAAATTGCGCAGACTGCATAACTGCCCTTTCACAAGTGTTAATGGTAACGTAATGTTATAATCGCTCCTATGCTGTATCATTTTACGTTAAACATAACGTGCCGTTATCTTTTTTTGATATAGGAATTTGAATGTAAACTCTTCGATAACGTCACGTTATGTTTAACGTAAATGATACAGCAGAGGGGTGAATAGCTGTTTTCGCGGAGTCGATTCCGAGCCCATTCGGAACATAAACTGAATAAGAAAGGATTTTACCAATGCGCAAGCGCGTCTTCGGAATCGTTCCTGAATTTTTAGCTCTGCGAATGCGAACGCGTCGAGCAGATTTTGAGCAAGTTAGGTTAATGTCAAAGATAAATTATTGTCCCTGCTTAATTTCATTTGTGAAAAGAATTGGATTAAAGGAATGTGTGATCAGCAAGGTAAGTTTTTATTTATTTATATTATATTATTACATATTATATTATTTATTTTGTTAGATATGTTAGATATTATTATTTCTAATTGAGTATTTTTGTTACTGTTCTTTCTTACCTTCTTTCTTATACTTTTCCACTATACTTATTTACAAATTTTTAGGTTAGGATCCGTCCCGAACTAAATACACCTGCCTTAATTCTAGAATCTGTCGAATGCGTTATGAACACGTTCATAATGTAATAGGCGTCTTCCACGAACACGGAATTTTTAATCTCGAGGGAGTCCTTTTTCCACCGCGAACGGCAAATTTACAAGTGCGCATGCGCCATCACTCCGAACGTGTTCTGAATCGGCTCCGCGAAAATAGCTATTGGTAAGAACCAGAAAATGGTGACAGACGTAAACTGTTCACAATAATGTTAACAGTAATGTTAACGTAAGATGTTGATGTTAGAGTCCAGAAATTTTCTGATTGTTTAACATATTTAATAACATCCACCAATGAACATACGACTGCGGCGCATGCGGTCTGTCATATGGAGATAAATTTTAACCTTAAGGATGCAAACTGAGGGGTCATTCTAATCGAAGTTGCAAGTTACAAGGTTGTATCTTGCTTTTGATCTTGCTACTACCGAGCACTCTGCTCAGGTGGTACCACCTACTTATTTTTGCATTCTAATTCAGGGTGGTAGTTCAGTGACAAAATTACATATGCAGCTAACTTCAGTGTCGTATTGTACGCTTGCGAACGCACGTCTCCCGTCTTGCCGCGCTTTGTTACTTTGAAAATCATATATAATAAAGAAACAGAAAATCTGGTCCTTGCCCAACATTATTTTTTCAAAAGTGTATTTACTTATATTGTGGTAATACGTTATGCGCAATGAATGATTTGTGTAGTAGCAATACACAGAAACCTCACAGTGGAAAACTAGTTCATTTATTTTATTTACTTACAGTTTGTTTTGTCAAAAAAGTTTTAAATTATTAATAAATTGTAAGTATATAATTATCAAGGATGTGTAAGATTGAGGTATGTATTAAAATGAGAGTGATTCTAGCCTACAAAAAAGAAGTAAATTTTTTTAAAAGGTTCTTTCACTGTCATTGCTGTTTTAATTGAACTCAACTAAGCTACTGCGTAACCTGACATTTCAATTAAAATTTTTATTAAAACATTAATTCTTACATACTCATGCGCACACTGACGAGAGCAAGCTTACCACTGTTTTAAAATGGTTGCAATTTTAGACGCACTTTGCGATTGCTGTGTCACAATTAGAATACCAAAACAACAGGGGCTTGTTCAGAAACTATATCGCGAGAGCACTTTGGCCGTTTAAAATGAAAAGCAAAATGCACAAAATCACTTACACGAGAGAGAAAGAATATTACTCAGTGCGCGCTCTTTTTAGTCGGAGCGTTATTCCTGAACGGGCCCCTGGGTTGCAACTAGTTACCACGTTACTAAGGAGGTACCACCGTCGTCAGGTTGCAAGCATGAATTAGAATGACCCCCTGAGTGGATAAGCGTTTTGCGGGGCGTTCAGCGGTGACAAGTTTGCGATAATTAGCGTTCACCGCCTGGCCTGAGTGAACAAAAGCGTGTGACCAAGCAAAACGCGTTTTATGTCACCAGAATGACATCGTACGATGTCATTGATATGTATTTAGAAGAAAATTCATTTCTAAAAGTTGATTTATTGTATAAGGAAGGGTCCCAGTGGCACTGTGAAACAAAGAAAAAAATTCGGCGAATTTTCTACACTATATTTGATATTTGAGCATATCTTTAGATCACCATATTTCAGATTTAGATTGAATTTCTGAAATAATTTCCTCAATCGATATAATGTGAAAATATGCGCAAACGCTATGCAAAACACAAACTGATTTGAGATGCACGCGCATGCTCCGCTAAACACAAGCAAGCACGCTCCCCTCATCGCTAGACAGACCGCTACTCAGGACACATGCATTTGTAAGCACATGTTTAAGAGTATACATAGGGTGCGTTCGACATTACGCTCGGGGCACGCTCTGAGCAGAAGTGTGAGGGAGAGCGAATGAGCTTCAGTTATGTAAGAGTGAGACAAAAGAAGAACCCGAGCGTGATGTCGAATGCACCCATAATGCACCTATAGACACATAGATGTTTATGAGAGATACCATGGTTTCCAACGTATTTATAATTCCTCCCAGGCCGATAGATGACACTATATTTGGAAACAAAGTAATCTGTAATGTTTGCACGTACTGTTACCATGGTTACCTTTTTATAAATTTTGATTTAAAGCACCTGTCAGAAGTGAAAGTGTTAATTCAGTTCCTCCTTTAATTTATTATTAATTAACTTATTGCGGATTTCTGTTCATGTATTCTATTTATTTTTTCTGTTTATAGTGTTTTATTTATCTGGATTACAAGGTAAGATTTCTATGTAAAAATATAGTCCGCTTAGAAGGTTCCCGGAATCTTGAAGTTTCTGTCAATATATTGCTTATCATATTCTGGATATCTTAAGGCGATTTCGTTAATTCGATCGGAGCGCTATTTTTCTCACTCTTACGTGCACCAAGTCTCTAAATGTTCTCTCTCACATTTCTACTCGGAGCAGTGTTGCCAATCGTACAATAATTATCGAATTGTATGATAATGTGGCGTACGAAACTAGGTGGCTAGCCAAATTAAGAAAATCTAAAAAATCTCAGATGGTTATCTATAAATTTTGTTTTATATAAAAAAATGATTATTCAATAAAATTTGTATTGTCAGATTGGTTTTGGAGACTGAATATAAAATAACTTAGTGGGAACATATTATTTGATCACGCAATCAGTTAAACCCACAATAATTTTAAGGACGCGTACGATAGCTTTTTTTGTACAATATTTTTGCAATAATTTTGACGATTTTTTTCAGAAAATTATATAGTAGTTTTAGGCCTGATTTTACAATCACAGGTTAACTTTAACTCTCAGTTTATTCCCGTAGAAATAATTGTTTTCATAATTGTAACTGTGGAAGTAAACTGGTAGTTAAAGTTAACTTGTGATTGTAAAACCGGACCTTAATGATAAACGGAATAGTATTTTTATTCTATATTTTCAATAATTCATAATTTCATCAGTATTATCAGCTTTTTTTTAACTACGTTTGTGTTCTGATGTTATATTTGTTTTTAGTATATTACCTATACGTCATTTTTTACAACAAGCCGATCTGATCAATCTGAGTTGAGAACACAACATGACCCCCAACTGCAAGTGGCAAATCTATTTCACGACAGTTAAAAGGAGATAGCTATACATATAAAAGTTCTTAAAATTACGATCGATCAATTGGCATTTATTAAAATAGTGATGAACAAACTTTATTTTTTTATTATATGCCGATCTAAGTCAAGAAATTAAAATGACATGGCATGACAAAAGCCGTAAGGCTGTTTCACGAAAGTTAGAAGGAGATAGCCACATAAAAGCTCTTTGACTTATCGACCGATCGATCGGCATAATGGCATATAATAAAAAAATGAACTGCGCATATAGTGATTATTTTTCAGTAAAGAAAAATGTATTAAATATTGGTATTCTTTATCCAAAAATAACAAAAAATGAAACTATGTAAATGTACAATAATTTGTAAAGTGAAAGTTGATAATGTACAATAATTTTGGTATACCCGTACGATAGTTTGGTTAGGCAAGGTTGGCAACACTGACTCGGAGCGAATTATCAAAAACGTCTTTAAGGGAGCATTATTTTTGTCAAAATCAGATTGTAAGTTTCAGTTGAGACGACGGCTGCCTCCGCAACTTATGTTGTTCTAATTGAAAGAAATGTTTCTTAAATGTGTATACTTTTTCTGAATCTTGTAATTTTGTCTCGTATTTGTAAAGTATGAAATAAAAGATAATTTTAACCATGTCTTTGATTTTTATTGCTGAAGGTATTAAATATTTCTGATTATATAAAAACGTTCACATGTAAAATATATGTACTTATTTCAGGGAGCTAACTATTTAGTAACTTGGGCACATAAGAATGTTGCTCAACCTACTAAATTCTTTAGTTTCTTGGACAAAACCATTCAGTTTACGTTCAAATAGTTTTAAATTGCGCGCCTTTTTTGATTTTAATTCCTCCCAGGCCGTGTGAGGGCGCAGTTTATTGCTCTGCGTATATAACGTTGGCTTTGACATCTAAGCTCAGGCCTTACCCTAACCACCCCTAACGCTAATACAGAGCTCATGTCAATGTGCGCTTGTGTAGAGTTATTGTTGTGTAAATCTGTTGATAAATGTAAATATAAATTTTATTCAGTTTTTATTACATTAAGACGTTGTCTCCGCCCCCTGCGGGCGGGAAATTTAAAGTAATTAACATCGGTAACATTGTTGCGGGAGCAGTGCAATTACTAACACCACCATTACCTGTCTAACATTACCATCTGCTGTAATCAAAACCGATTTGCACAAAATTTTTCTAAAATTCTCATATGCTTTGACAGCAAACATGGCCGCCTCGCATGGGATGACTTATTATGTGGCGAACTAGCTTCAATTTGTCAATCCTACTGCGATGTTAGGTCAAAAAGCGATTGCAAGATGTCGCTACTTAAATTGTTTATTAACATTAACACTATTGTGAAAGGGCAGTAAGACACACTGGTTTGTGAAATCTGGTAGGTCGTGGACAAATTCATTAAAGTCTAAGGCCCAGTTGTACAATTCCATTAAATTTAAGCTGAAGCTTGAACCTATGACGACGATTATTTCAACAATTGTTGTTAACGGTTTAAGCTTTGGCTTAAAGTTAAGCTGGAATTGTACAACTGGGCCTAAGGCTCCCGACAAGAAGGTATTTTTGATTTGTGACGATTCCATAAAATTTTTGAATAACATCGACGGCCAATTATTTTGCTCGTGACTGTGTGTATCAAATTTTTCCTTGCGCCATATCTCCCACATCATTTGCAATTTAAGCATTGGCCTGGGTTTTAACGTCTTTTAAATTTTATCTTAAAATTAGCAAGAAAATATTAATTTGCTATCATGTCCTTATAAATAGATAATGATGTATTTCAGGGGAACAATCAAAATAAATCAACAGACATTAGAAAGACCTATATGAATTCGTACTCTAAGACGGACACGGTTCGTTCCGGATCTTGTGTCCATACAGAAAGATGACCATTGGAGAAGAATGTCCGTCTTAGAGGGATTTTACTGTTTATACTTTTTAGTCATACTGTCAATGAAAGAAGTTATACATTCAGAGAAATCAAACCTGAGTTTTTATGATATTCATGATAAGATTATGGAAAAAAAAACCTATTTTGTTTGACATCAGCAATACCTACTAAAAATCGAATATATAAAAATCAATTGCTTTTATTATAGAATACAACAGTACATTACAATGATGCTGTAAATTCTTCAACATTCTACCATCATCAACTTTCGAGTCGTGATACAAATTGCTTTAAAAGAAGTAAGACAATTATCAAATTGCAATTATATACTAAAAGAAAATTATCTAAAAAATCATAATTTTTTGAAAAAATCAGACTGTATGAGAACTATTAGATGGTGTTCAGTAGTAGCTCGTTATCGTCCTTCGCGTGGGTCTTCATGTGATGCGTCAGGCCGTCCTTCCTGTTAAAAGATGCTCCGCATATAACACAAATGTGTTCTCTGTTGACGTCGTGGATTCGCATGTGCCTGACTAATTTGTCTTTGCGTCCAAATCTTTTATCACAGCTGTTGCATTTGAATGGTTTCATGCCTGTGTGTGTAGCTACATGTCTGTCTAATTCTCTTTTCCTCATGAAGGATTTGCTGCAAATGTTACAGTGATGGGGGCGACTACTACTATGCATTCCCATGTGGATCTTCAAGCCTTCTATGCTGGAGAACCGCTTGTGACAAATGTGGCACGGGTACCTTATTGTTTTGTCACCAGAAGTCTGTGAAACTAAAAAAAAGGAATCAATTAATTTTAATTTTTTTTTTAAATAATATAGTATAGTTATTCCAACAATGGTTGAAGTTATTTGCCTTAAATTTGAATGCCTACAAAAACATCAATCATTGTTAATGACTCTTTATATTGGGTCTACCTTCAGCAGCCTCTGAAGTATCTTCATTGAAACTATCACCAGTTATATGTTCAGGTATGTGAAACTCTCTGTTCTCAGCGATTTCCTCTCTGACTTCATTTTTAATGTGTTCAGGCACTGTTGGCAGATCACTATCGACGTTATTCTCCACGTCAAGGTTAATTTCACTGCGTGGTGTGTTCTCGGGGTTTCCATAGTTATTGTGACTGAACGGATCCAAGTTGATTATCATATTTTCCGAGCTAGTCCACTCTCCAGACTTTTCGTTCCCCAAATTCTGATTGCAACTTTCCATTCCGTCGTCTTTTGCGTAGACGAAGTCGTTCAATTGCAAGTTCTCCCTTAACATCTGCAATTCCTCGCTGTTATCTTTGGTGCTTTCTTGCGGAAAGTGTCGTTTTTCGTGCCTTAATAATTTATCTCGCCTTCCGAAGCTAAGGTGGCAGTAATTACAGCCGAAAGGTTTCTGACCCGAGTGGATTATAGCATGTCTTGTTAAATCTCCTTTGGAAATGAATGTTTTGGGACATTTTGGACATACAAACGGTTTCTGGCCCGAGTGAATACGCATGTGCTTTGATAGGTTTGTATTTCTGGAAAACGATTTGAAGCAAATGGTGCAGGTGAAGGGTTTAATGCCTGTGTGGACGACTGTATGCTTGCGTAGGTCTGACCGTCTGGCGAATGTCCTCTCGCATTCTGGACAATTATACGGTTTATCGTTTTGATGCACCGACTTCAAGTGTGCTGAATAATTTATACGATCGGCAAATCCCATGTCACAATCCGTGCAAGTGTATGGAACCGATGAATTATGTGACGAATTCTCATGCAAGGTACACTCAGTCTTTTCGGTGAATGCTTGGTCGCAGAACTTACATAAAAAAACGTTTCTGAATTCGTGCAAGTCGTTTATTTCTAAGGTTTCATTGTCGCTATGGTGGTCGTTTGTTTCTGATTCGTACTCGGAGTCGTAATCCAGAGTATGGGGGTCGACCACCATAACGACATCATTGTCATCATTGCCACAACCTAAAGCTAATTCACTGTTGAATAAGTTTGTACCTCCGTTTTCCAGCTGCTTGCCTGACAATCCACTTATTTGTCTCAGCGTAGCGTCAGACATGAAGCACTGTTGTCGGAAGTCGAGACAAAATTCTATTTTGAAAAGGCATCTGTGACAGATGCAAGTTGGTAATCCGTCTCCAAATGATATCTGAAAATTATAATTATATAAAAGCTATCTACATAATATTAAAACAATTGAAAGATATGTATAGCAATATGTTGTATTACAAAATATTGTAATGCGTGACCAATATCTTTGCTAATCAAGTGACCTATGGGAAGAAAATCGTATGTCTTTGATTAATTCGTTTTTTTTTCAAATGTCAATATCATTTCAATTATTTATAATTGTCAGTAAGTTTAATTCATTAACAGAAATCTTTGTTCATAAGAATTTATTGCTACATTGTGAACAGTGAAATAACAATCCAGTAATCTTATTATCCATTCATGATCTTTTTAGACTCTAGAGGGCTATGTTTTTTTTTTCGTCAAGTTACGTGCATGTATTTTGATAGAACTCAACATGTGACAAATATAAAATTCTGACACTTTAACGTCAGTCCCCTCGACTGTATTGCTTCTTATACTCTACGATGACATGAAGAAAGTAAAATAATAACATTTAAAACAAGTAATTACTTCTGACTTTATAACACTAAGTCAAAATGCTAAGAATAATCAATGTTGTTCGGTAGCAGTTTTCAAAAATATAACCATCAAATTAAAGTGGAACATATCCATTTGGAGATACCAACAAGAATGTCACCCTAACATGGCCTACTCTGAGTCTAAAAAGATCGTGAATAGCTTATAGCAAAAGTTATTAACAATTTCAAACGCAGAATTCCCTTGCGTTTACAAGAGAACGGTGGACATTTTACGCACCTTCTATGAACCAGCTTTTCGTTGCTCTTGGCGCATGCTTTCATTTTGTGGGAAATATGAACTTCAAATCCAAAAAACATGTAATACGTAAGAATAGTTAATTTTGTGTAGGAATGCAATATAAATAATTCAAATTGCATTTGATAAATAAACTAATCAAAGACACACGATTTTATTTCCGTAGGTCACTTGATTAGAAAAGATATTGATCACTCGTTAGAATAATTTATTTAGAATATGAAAACCTATTTGTATTTGAATTCGCCTCAATTTAACACTTTGAAATGGTTCAATGGTATGGATTGATCACAGAAATTATTTGAAGTGATATGAAGGGTCAACTCACATTTGTTAACTTTAAAGGTGAGCATTTTTGAAATTCCTGTACTCGCTCCTCTTTAACGTATCTTTGTTATAAGTTATAATGTTCCTTATATATTTTTTTCTTAATGGCGCTTTAATGTCCACAGTCGCCTAATACAATTAAAAAAAAAAACAAAACAAAACAAGAATAACAAGCTGCAATACTTTTATAACTTAAACGTTTCCCTTTCCAGAACATCAAGGAAAAATAGCGAACATTCCAGTAACTTCTAGCACCATATGGGGTGCGTCCGGAAATCTCTGCAATCTGACTCATAGATGGCGCGATACTATGCAAACGTCACATATTAAAAATATTTTTTCTTCTTGTGTTGTATGTTAGATTTTAATTAATTTAATAAATGGAAAATGGAATACATAATACAACTCTGTTAAAAAATAACGCTGACGACGAATTATTTTTTTGCTCGTGTTGTCGTATAATTATCAAGTTTACAATTTAAGAAAGTTTATGCATTCTCAATATATCCGTGAATCACGAGCACGTTTGTTTATTTTGTTTATGGTTTGGTAATATGATGTTAAAAAAGATGTAAAAAATAGAGCATTCAGTCTCCAGGTGAATGCTATGCAAGATATTATTTCATAGATGTTTGATAAGGGTTTTCTGTGGAATATCGGCTTCGAGAAGGCGATAACTCGTCAGAGATAATATCGCGACAATTTTGTAGTACTTCGACCGTGACTTGGCGAAGTGTAAGGGCCACCGGGGCGTAGCGGTGACCTGGGCACTCGTCGACAATGGTGTTGTACTGTCACTAGCAGTATGACGTCGCCGAGGATTGGTCCCAGTAAAGCGATCACTGATAGGCGATGTCGGAAAATAGAAGCTGAATGTCTGACCTGGTGGATTGTATTGTGCTTATGAAGAACGGTCATGGCTTGGTGCAGATCTGTACTCAGTCCCAGTGCATGCGAAGTACGAAGATGGATATTCTCCTTGAGTTTCTATCTCTGTACGGAGCTACCGCGTCTAGATTCGCCCCTGGAATAGGCGGGGTCAGGAGAGGGCTCCGTAAATGGTTATTTGTAATTTTGCATGACACTCTTATCAAATCGGAAAGCGACGCCTAGATGTTAAGACCTTTACCCTTAGCCCTGTAGTGGTTAACAGCATTACCTGTCAATAATATTATAACAAAAAAAATCTAGACAAACTTCGCGACGGTACCTAATAGTGAAGGGGGTAGAGTAACGAAAGGATCTTTTTTCAACATAATCTCTTTTGAGTTCCATACTGTTGTCGTTGTATAATTTATCAGACTTAGAATTTAAGAAAGTTTACGCATTCTTAATGTATCCGTAAAACACGAGCACGTTTGTTTATTTTATCTTATGGTTTGGTAATATGATACGGGATGCATCTCAGGCAGGGGGATAGAAGGAAAAAAAGGTGCTGGTAGTTAGTCACCGGGCGTGCTTGGCGTGGTAAACGTGTTGGTAAAGTTGTGCAAGAATTGAGGCTTGCTGATGATAGATGATACTCTGAGGTAGAGTAAGGTGCCAATCTCGCAGTGTCCGCTGATGGCTCGGACAGAGAGCAAGAGATTGGGCATTCTATCATAACGGTGATCGCTCTGTATTCGCCGATAGACGGAGAGAGTAGGAGATTACTCCACCTGCACACGGCATTTGACCTTATCCGCCAACTGCAGAGGCGTGGTAGTAAATGCCGGAGACACAGCTGGCTGTATACCTGACCAGGTGAATTGCCTTGTGCTTTCAAGAACGGTCATGACTTGGTGTTGACTGCAGGGCTTAGGCCGGTGTAGCTATTACTGTAGGAGACAGTAGCACCAATGATTCTGAGAACGTACGCTCAGAAGGCAAGGTATGCTAATATCGACCTGGGGTTCGACTAAGTACGAAGATGGACATTCGAGGACACCTTCTCCGTGACTTCCTATCCCCACAGGGAGCTACTGCGTGTAGATTCGCCGCTGGAGTTGGCGGGGCCGGGGTGAGTAAAATGTTCCAAATTGTTGAGTAGATGCTCGTAAATGGTCATTTGTAATTTTGCAAAGTTAAGTCATAACATAATATATGATATCGTGCGTTACATGCATCGAGTGTGCGCTCAGAATATTCTCTTCTTGTAATAATAAAACGAGATGAAGATACTCTGAGTGGGCACTCAGTACCCTAATCGAAAACCCTGTTAATAAACATAGCTATCTTCTTTTTTTAACTTTCGTGAAACAGTCTTGTCACTTGCGATCGGAGGTCACGTTGTATTCTTAACTCGGATTGATCAGATCGGTATATAATAAAAAATGACGTTTATGTGTTTTTATAAAGTAATGTCTTAATACAATAAGCGGCTGTCGAACTTATTAATTTAATAAAACGTCATGGCTATTAGTCATCTTTGAATGATCTTGTTTTTATAAGTTATCTGTGTTTATTTATATTATGTTCTAGTTCTTTGCAATGTTTACCATTTACTCGATAAGTAATATTTTGATTCCCGCTCTCTGTCTTTAGTATAATTTTTTTTTTGTTTAACAAATCTAAATCTACAAAGCAAACCAATGTGCGTCGTCAGAAAATTGTTGCCCTAGTTGTTTTTCTTTCGATTTTCTAAAGAGAAAATAATCACAGAGGTCAAATTTGAATTATACAGCTGGTGAATTCAAAGATTCTCAAGCAGAGTCTTTGTGTTGTGTACTGGTGTATTGTCATGCAAAAGCAGAGGCTTTTTTCCTGATTTTGCAGGTTAGTTTTCTTTGATAGAATCCTACAACTTTATTAAAACTTTACTATAATAGTCTTCCTTTGTTGTAGCCTTCTGTGGAAGGTAATCAATATGTAAAATTCCTTTGTGCCCCAGTCTCAGAAAATCGTGACCATTACTTTGCCTGCCGTGGTGATGGTGAATCATCCATCGATGCATTGACTCCTGTTTACTCTCAGGGTGAATCCAGGTTTCATCCCTCGTTACAATTCCTTTAATAAAACGCTCCTCTTGCCTTTCATAAACATTCAAAAATTGCTGAGAAATTTCAACTCGTCGTTGTTTGTCGAAAGGAGACAACAATTTGGACACCCACGCACTCATCTTTGTCATCCCTAAGTGTTCATGAATTATACTGAAAACACGTCCTGAGCTGATATCTAATGTTTCAACTATCTGCTGAATCCTAATTCGTCGACCTCGTAGTATCAGTGCCTCTACTTTTTCGACTTCCCAGGCTCCCAGTATCAGCGCCTCTTATACTTTTTTAATACATATTTTCTGCAGTTGTGACTGAAATTGGTTGATCACTGCGGGGGAATTTCTTCCATACTTGCGTTCGTATAAAATTTTCAAAATTTTGAAGATGAAGATTCACACATCTTGTCATGTATCTGATTTGTATCGTATTTCATTCTTCTGTGAGGAATTTTATAACAGCGCGATATTTCAAAATTAATGAAGCGCAAGTAACTCACAAAAAGATTTTGAAACTTCAATCGATAAACATAAAAATTTGTTTTGGATTCCGTGGATGCCTTCATATCACTTCTTCCAAATAGAACACCCTGTATATTATGACATGTGTGAACAGCCCTTTCTACGGATAAACATTTCAGTCCACCTCATTTGATATTTGCTAAACAATTTTAAGATGAGATGTGCGGATTTAGGTTCATGACCAATTTAGCCGACTTTTTTATTCGGTCGCATTGTATAATCGGTTTATGATTATGAGTTTATGAATATTGGCCTTTGACTGAACATAAAGTTGTTTTACAAAAGGCTTCCCATTTTATGTAGTCGCTTAACATAACTTGCCACAAGTTTTATAAAAAAAAAATTTAATTGGTATAAAATGATTCCATAAATACAGCCTTCAGATTCGGTCACTATTTATGTAAAAGTACGTATTTTTTTCAAAAGTAGGTACTATTGCGAGATAAATAATTGGTACGTTATGAAAAAAAAAATATTTTATGGAACCACCATTCCTTTCCAACACATTAGCAAACCTTAGGCTCATTGATTCTACCAATGTTCGTGTGGAAAATCTGTCGTACCAAATATTTATCTCGCAGTGGTACATATTTTTTGCACAGTCATAAATTTTTTAAAAATATTTTTAACCTCATGTAATAATACGAGATGAAGATATTCTAAATGCACACCGGTGCAGTCGAGCGAAAACGCTATTAATAGCTGCTTTTATTCGCTAAAAAGTTTAAATCGTGATTCGAATAGTTTGACTCCAAACGAATTCAAACGAATCAAAAGGGAAAGGGAATTACCGATCCTGGAATGAAATTTCACGAAGAGTGACGAGAAGCAGTGATTTTCTCGAATAACTGGCCCTAGGGCCGTTTTCATAAAGGAGACTTTAATTTAAAGTCACTTTGAGCATTGGAAAACTAATGTGTTCTTATAGGTTAAAGTCACTTTGAATTTAAAGTTCTATTATGAAAAGGGCCCTTAGAATTAGAATTGAAAATACGTAGCTTTCTGGATTCAGTTTCGATTTGTTTATTATTCTACGACTCGTAGGGTGGAATATAATAATATAAGACTCTGGTTACATTTTTTATAGCCTCCCATTATCTAAAAAATATTGGATCGCACAGTACAATAAGAACATCTTATTTATGGTGCCGAGTGCCGACTCTGGTTTAGATTGACACGAATTCTTCTATTGTGTAATAGACATTATTTGTACAGTTCTTTCAGGTTTCTCTTAAAGTTTGAAAAAAATTAATGCTGGATTTCATAAGAGTCGATTAAATTTAATCATTGATTAAGAATAATCATTCCTATACCTTCAGCACATATAACCATAGCAACGTTTACTTTTAACGCTTGAATAAATTTAAATAACGTTTGTGAAATCCACCATAAACCTTGTAAAACAAAAGTATTTTTCGTTGTCAAGAAAATGAGAATTACCTAATGATAAGTAAATTCCATTCGAACTCGGAATTATCTAAATAATTGTAGCATAATTCTTCATAATTCAAACATTAAGTTGTATTCGATCGAGGACTAGCAGACGCAATGCGATTTTTTATTGTATTTTGTCTTGGGAACATAAAAATCTATAATATTTGATATCCTATGTTATTTTCCTATAGCTCAGATGGGCCGGGACACTCGGTATGTACATTTTTAAGTATTACGTCTTATTTTCTACATATTTAACATACACAACAAAAGGGCCAGTTTGTTGTACAAAGGAGGTTTAAACTAACGTTCAACTGAACTAGGTTCAAAGTGAACGAAATCGTATCAAATTTTGTTTATGAATGCATTCATTGCCATAGATCCTCTGCCAATTTGTTTACCTTAAACCTCGTTCAGTTAAACTTGAGTTTAAACCTACTTTGTACAACTGTCCTTAGTGGAACATGCAAAATTAATAATAAGAATAAGTTTTGGTATAATGGGAAAAGTTATAGGCGTTTGATTTTAAGATCGCAGCGCTACCGTGGATAAATCTGAACCTCTGTAAGCTACACGGAATTTTTGTAGTGCACGTGTTTAAATGCGTACTAATACAAATACACAAGTTGATTTAATGTGATTGTCACATATAACACAATCCTGATATATCATACACTCAGGATCGACGCCAAAACACGATTTGTTGTGCAGCAGTAGCATACAAGGGTTTGTTTAGTTGACACCAGATGGCGAACGCTTAGCTGCAAACTCCAATAGTCCTTGCAAATATAGAAGACAACAGCACGCGAATCTTATTTTTAAATTGAAAAAGCAAGACGTGATAAAATGTGCCTTTCCACATAGGACTAAAAAGCACGCCTTGTTGTAAAGTCTTTAATGTCATTTTGATTGACGTTTGGAAATTAAATTTTAAAGTTAATTTTCTGTCAGGCATCGATTATGATACTGTGTCGGACGTGTCGTCTTTGAATAAAATGAGAATTATAATTGTCCATACAGGTACTACCCAACTATCCAAATGGATATTGAGATCGACAAAAATTATATGCCACCGAATCGAATGCATTTGCAATTCTGTGATTTATTATTGTTTTCGCTGTCAAAGTGACAGGTATGAATATGACTGTTGTTGACTTGTTTCACACAGTTGCGTTGGTGGAATGGCAGTACTGTCCAAAACTGTAAATTATTTATTTCATACATTATTTCAAGAGAAAGTCACGGTCTTTATTACTAATTAAAGCAGGTTCTTTATTACATTTCATCGACAATTTATTCGCGCGGCTTTGTGTCTTCCACATTTCCGAGAACAATACTTAATGTCACGATTCGAAAAGAAAATAATTAAAATAATATTCAGTCATTGTCATTTTCGTTTCTGTAATAAACAAAATTTAATGTAATATTTTAACCGTTCTTCAATTCAAATTTGGCGCCGTTACAAAACAAAAAAAATGCATGCGCTTCCCTGTATAAAGTTAGCCATATTGCCAAATCATTTATTTATTATTCATTAAAGTACGAATGTATGTAACAGAAAAATACTTTAAACTTCCATTGTACACTTATTTTAGGGTAGTTTGAATCCGTTTGTTTTAAGTTTTTGGTGTTATTATAGAAACATCGTGGTAGATTTTGCGTGAAACTGGGGAGGCAATGTGGCAGCGCTGTAAAATAAAAATGGTGGAAAAGTGGAATCAAATCATTAAATCAATTTTGCATCGGAAAAATAAACGGCCATCTCTAATCATCAGGTCAGAAGTGTTTTAATTTTAATTTAGTTTACAAACGTAGACCAATCGATTAAAAATCAAGTAGGTTAAAAAAGTGCATGTGTCAAAATTACCTCGAGAGCAGTACAGTCCATAATTTTCTTGTAAATACTCTTCTCCTTGCCCTGTATGTGATTGAAAATGCCCAACATAAAACCGTCCCTCTGCAAGCACAGTCTACATATGGTTGCGTAACCTTTCCACTCTTCAGATGTGCCCATTTTGCTTTGGCCGTAGATCCGCGAAAACTGTCGTTAATGGAGATCCGGAATAACACACTACTTTGTTATGTTTTATCTGGCGACTCGATGCTTATTTAGCGTGTGGGGCACCGCCTTGTGAGCGACTGATGCTCGCGAAGGGCGGTTGTCGCTAGGCTTGCGCGTGGCCCCCTTCGGTCGCCGCTCTCGGAGCATCTGGTTCAATGGCGGGGCGTTCAAAATTACCTGCGACGTTTATGGTGCTCCCTTCTTTCGGCACCTGCCTGCCTCGCAGGACCCTTTTCATGTTTACATTCGTGCTTATTTAAAATTGGGCGCTCTGCAACTTGGTAAAAATTTTCAATGACGTAAGTAAGATGAAAAATTTTTATTTACATTTAGTATTGAATTTTACTTGTTGCAAAACGTGACATCTAGTAATAGCTCAGATAACAAATTGTATTACATATTTTGAAACGGTTTTATACATTGACCGATTCGTAAGCCTATTGAGTCTTGACTTTTGGTTTTCTCACCAGATGCACATAATCTCAATAAAATGATAATTCAAATAAAAATAAAACTACTTATTTTTTTACCAGTTTACTGTATGTGTGGCTAATGTATAAAAACTTTGTATCTTTATTGTTGAAATCATTTTAATTTGTAAATATTTATAATTTAAATCAGTGCTTAAAAATCGTGATTCGCGTAAATTGCTGTAGATGGTGCTACGGAAATTGTCTTCTTATTGCTGATTGCTGTTCTCCTTTGTCTACGTTCACAATTAAATATGTAATTAATAATAACTAAAAAGTCGAAAATAGAAAGGGACAAATTATTTTGGTAAAAATTGCGGGATCTGTTTTATACGGGGTGTTCCACTTCAGTTGTTAATTTTATAGAAAAAAATATTTCAAAGAGTTTCACTCATTGTCAGTAATCAGGGTTGGGAAAACTACGTGTAAAAAATATTTTCTACATTACATTACGTCTGGACGTAATATTTATGTAATTTTTACTCGATGTAGTTTATGTCAAATGTCACATTTCTAACCTCAAAATGAATGTTCATTAGAAGTATTTCAAATAAATATTGCGTTTTTCTTATTTTTTAATTCTTGTATACATCAATTTTATCAATTTTACATCAAAATAGATATTAGATTGTGTAAAAATGAATAACTATAACCTAAAAATGAAGAAGTAGAAAACAACGTAATTTATAAAGTAATTAATTCATTTTTCACGACGTAGATAATTACAAAATCTATGCGTAATTAATGGGTATTTATACGTATCATTATCTACGTCCCAACCCTGTCAGTAATTATAGCAATTTCAATCTCAATCACTGTTTTTACTTACTATAGGAGTTTGCAGCTATGCGTTTGCCACCTGGTGTCAACTAAATAAACCCTTGCATGCTACATAACATTTCGTGTTTTGGCGTCGATACTGAGTGTTTTTTGTATCAGGATTGCGTTATATGTCACATTTAAATTAAATTAACTTGTGTATTTGGATTGGTACGCACTCAAACACGTGTATTACAAAAATTCCGTATAGCTTACAGAGGTTCAGATTTATCCGTGATAGCGCTGCGATCTTGAAATCAAACGCCAATAAATAAAGTAGAGATGCAACGGATAATGATTTGGCCGGATACTGGATATCCGACGTATATATACGCCGGACAGCCGGAAATCCGGCCAAATTTATTCAACTTACACAAACAGAACAAGTTAGAAACAGTAAGACTACGTTAGAAACAGTAAGACTTGATTTTTACACTGACATATTTTTATAATCTTTTATGTATTATATGTAGCTACAAATGTAAACAAATTTAATCTAATTAAATTTCTTTGTTCTTTTGGAAAGGCAACAACAAAATTCTCTAAATCAGTCAATAATTTTGCAATATTAATTTTGATTGATAAACTAAATTTTGGACCTAAAGATAATAAACGTCTTTTATGTGTAAAGTTAGCCGTATTACACTATGATATTTTTCATGTAAAATTTGTTACGAAGTGAGTGAGAAGTGCCAATTCAACCAGCATTCACTGTGGTAGCCTATCTCTCTCACTTTGTAACAAAATTGTTACCAAATTTAACAAGTGTAAAACGGCTCTTAGTCTACATTAGTTAAATTCACAAACCATTTTTCATTATTGTTTAAAAAAAAATTCATTTTGTATTTCCAAATTATGAAGTTTCTTAATGTAACTAGATTGATTAAAGGATTTTTTAAAAAGAATTTTCTAATCCTGTTATGTTGTGGTATTAAATTTGAAAGTTTTTCTCCATATGAAATAATGTTTTTTTCTAAAATGCCAATTTCATGCTTTGTGATTTTCATTTCAAAACTAAATGTTTTATTTCCGTGTAAGAGATCATTTTAATTTTTTGAATGTCACACAATTTTTATAACGTTTAATAATTTTTGGGTAAAGATAAATTATATTTTGTTTACTCTGTAGCACTATAGCAACCAGCAAATGTTACAATATTTCATGCATTTCTTAATAACTGTGATGAAAAACACAAATATTCAAAGAAAAGCGAAAAGAGAATTAAATAGGTAGCACTGGCCCGTATTCTCATCCTATGTTCTTCCGTCACTCTCTTACACATTAAATTGACATAAAGCTACATTGTTTCTTGTTTATTTTAACCACGATTTTAGTTAAAAATGATTTTAACCATAAGATCACAATACGGGATATTGTCTTTGACGTCATTGTTCAGAAGATATTTGCAATATTATTTGGATCTGGAGTACTGCGAGATAATAATTCTTTTTAAAAAGTTTATTATCGCAGAGAAACGATTTTATAAAGCATCTGTGTTTGATACATAAAGCCAGGTTAAAATCAACTTGGATTCCGAAAACGTAAAAATATATAGGATGTTCCATTTAAAATTAATCTATTGTTTGAGTCATATGTTCAGATAAGACGTGAATTTATGGTTCCTCCAGTAAGAAGAGGTATGGAATCGTCATTATATAAAATAATTTTATAATTTCATAGGCGATACTTATATTATGTCGTGACCTTGACTAATGCACATAGCATCAAATATTCTTCCACCTATAATAACTAAGGTATGTAGAACTTTTAACCAGTACCATTGGACTTATTTGGACTTTATTTATTATTTTTTATTTATTATTAATGGTACCATATTTTCCTCGGAGTCTTTTAAAAATTGTTACAACTCGTAATGGCATAACCTCTTACTTTTTATGTTCTATTTCTCTATTTTTATTCAATTTGTTTTTCAATACCAATTTATGTATATTTTAATTGAAAGATTATCAGAATGTCATTATCAGTTCATATGAAGGTAACCTTGAATTTTTTAAATTGGACACCCTACATATTTTTACATATTCTTATAGCTTACCTCGAGATCTTTTCAAGGTTACCTTCATATGACCTTCAAGCGACTATTCAAGGTCATCTTATAGCTCCCTCGAAACCATACAACTTTTGTCTGAAACGTTTTTCTCTAAAACGCTCTGTTTCCGAAATAAATGGGGTGTACGGGTGGTCTCAGACACCCTGTATTTATGATTTAGCAAAGCCGGAAGTTGAATGTAAAATTGTACAGAGGGAGCCCCGCTAACGAGAACTGTCACGAAAGGTTTTTTTTTAAAACGCGATCGACCAAATAAAGGACTGATCGGACCGTGGTCTAATAGAGGTTATTGCAATATATTTGATATTTTGTTTTTTTTATTATATTTGTAATGACTGACATTACTAAAGGTAAATATGGTTTATTCATGTACTTTTTTTACATGTACTAATTTTTTAAGAACATACTTTTTTTAATCAAAACCTACAATTGTTTCAAAGGATTTAAAAAAAGGCAGGCGTATGCAGACTTTGAAACTCACATTATGTGATCAAATAGTTTTATATAAAAAAGAATATATTAAATCCCCCAAAGTGTCCTTCTCAGTTTTATTTAAATATTTTCATTTTAGTTCCCGTACGTTTTATTCGTTGGAGTTGTTCGAGGAATGGTTAAAATTTAAAGATTTGCCGAGGAACCAGTGCCGGATTAAAGAATTTGCCGCTTTACGCACGCTAAGATTGCCGCCCCGAAATGAAGAAACTAAAATTAAAATTTGCCTTTACTTTGCTTTGTCAAAAAATAATTATCAAGTTTATAAGTCATTATAAGTTTATAACTCGTTCCGTTGGGCCACTCCTAGCTCGCTACGCTTCGCTAGTCGTGCCCCAACCCCACTCGTGTTACAATAAGCCTTCTTGTGAAACTTGTATAATAATATACTATTAAACGTCAGATTTCAAATGTAATGCTAAAGTTGTAGCAACACAATGCCAAATTGCCAAGTCACGTGCTTTCTGAAGGAGAGAAAAGTTTTGCAATCGCAAAATTAGGAGATGGTTGGTCGCTACTTTTATTCTGTTATTTCAGTTCTCGGAATTCTTTCCTCCGTCCGGAGATAGATTCGAACCCGTTCCTCGGTGTTCGTGAGGCGTCCACCTAATACTTTATTATCTTGCTGTTATATATAACCAAACAATCTGACTTTTGGTTAAATGTCTTTAGTGTCAAAATTGAGGAAAGAGCCTGCTCTACAAAACTATAATTTAGAGAAATTCTGGGTACTTGATAAAAAATCGTGCGAAATTTTAAGGCCGCGATAGTACAGCCCTTGGCACGATGAGTTAGTTACATACTACGCTATTGGCGCAATAGATGGCGCTAAGTGTCCTGTTCTACCAACTTTATTATAAATGAAAAAGCAAGAACCCTCTTTCCTTATATGAGCTAAAAGCTTTTTTGAGAAATGAAAATAAGAAAACATCAAATTGTCTTCTAAAGTTTGGAAGACAATTTGCCGCTGAGAAAAATTTTAGCCGCCCTGTCATGTTAAATTAATAGTCTCAGATTTTGCCGCCTCCAGAAATCTGCCGCTGTACGCACGTGCGTATTTTGTGAATAGGGTAATCCGGCACAGCGAGGAACGATTGTTGTAACCAATTAAAAAAGTATATAGTTATGTTAAATGAATGTTGATTTCATTTGTTGTTCAATAGTAATGTTAATTTTTATACCACGTGTCCACCGAGTGTGGTTTTATTTTCTGGTGTCTAAACCATTTAATACAGAAAAAAATTTCAAACGCTGTCATCCTCTATTAAAAAAACTCTATACGGTAAATTTATTTGCAATTACACAGGGTGTTCATTTTACAAGTGTCAGCAAGAACCTTTAATATTTCAAATGGAATACCCTATATATTATTACTAATTTTGATAGATCTATTAACTTGGAAAATATTTTAGTAACATATTTCTATACCTACACCTACTATTTACCGAGATAAATGCCATCAACGAAGAAACATCTTAATTGCAGGCCCTTACTAAATTGCTTTTAACTTGCTTAATTGAAAAGTCTTCATTATCACTTATCAGCGTGTAATTACAAATGCTTTAAGCTAAGTAACACTATATTAAACAAACCTGAGGACTAGACAGTTTGTTGGTGACTGGCAGTTCCTTCTGCTGAATTTAGAAGTGAGATATTTCAAGTTTTTCTTATGGAACACCCCATACCTATAATCATCAACCGATGTAGAATTAAATTTGCTACCTTTTTGCTAAACAAAGTCCTATACTAATTATACTATATTATATTATACTATATATAATTCTGGTTTCATTTTACTTCATGATTTTTGTCATTTTTAGGGTGCCATGTAAGTTAATATTATTAAAAATAACACTTGTAACATTGCCTGTTCTTTCAAATCTTTCCTTTAATTTACGAAAAGTCTTTACATTTGGCTGTTTTCTACCAGTAAATCGTTGAATATAAATTTTAAAAGTTAAAAGGCAATTTTGTTGACATTCATAGCACATAGCACCCTAAAAATAACATAAATCATGAAGCAAAAAGAAAACCGGAATTATCTCACAAACCGTAGGTTTTAGGTGTAGGACTTTGTTTGGGAAAAAGATAGCAAATTTAATTCTACATCGGTTGATGATTTTACTTATCGGTGTTCCATAAGAAAAACTTGAAATATTTCACTTCTAAATTCAGCAGAAAGAACTGCTAGCTACCAACAAACTGCGTAGTTTTCAGGTTTGTTTAATATAGTGTTGCTTAGTTTAAGGCATGTGTAATTACACGTTAATAACTGACAATGAAGACTCTTCAATTAAGCAAGTTAGAAGCAATTTAATAAGGGCCTGCATTTAAGATGTTTCTTGGTTGATGCATTTATCTCGGTAAATACTAGGTTTAGGTATAGAAATATGTTAATAAAATATTTTCCAAATTGATAGATCTATCAAAAAACGTAATAATATGTAGGGCATTCCATTTGAAATATTAAAGATACTTGCTGACACTTGTAAAATGAACACCCTGTGCAAATATATTTAACGTATAGAGTTTTTTTAATAGAGGATGACAGCGTTTGAAATTTTTTTCTGTATTAAATGGTTTAGACACCAGAAAATAAAACCACACTCGGTGGACACGTGGTATACATTTATCTAGAAAGCAAAATATATAAAATTTTAATTTTGTTTTACAGATGGGTACAGCAGCATTAATTAAAGAAATTATTGTATTGATTACCTTCCTTTTGTTTACGCTCACAATTAATTCGCGCTACGATCGTTATCCGGACCACCGTGCGGCCGTGAATTTAACAACTCTTGTTCAAGAAAATACGTACAGATGGCGGCCATTAAAATGTATCTTATTCTTTGAATTAAATTTTTCTCTAGACGTTTAAAAATATGCTTCTATGCAACCAGAACAAAAGGAAATACAACAAAGTTTAAATAATTTAAATTTAGCTTTTAAAATTATGATTTGTGCAAATTTATCTACAATATTGTTTTTGATTTTGGGAATAATTTGCGTGGTCTTCTACACTATAATTAACCGTTGATTTCTTTTCTTGTTCAAGCATTTCAGAGGCAAACAATTTTTACGCAGAATTTGCTTGCGAAAATAATTAAGAAAATTTTCTCAAACTTTATTGACAAATACGTAACAATGTTATAAAATGCACATTTCATCCTCTTATTTCAGTTTGTGAAGACTTGAACTGATCAGGACTGTATTGGGGGGCACATCCGGTAACGTTCTCCGCTCCATCGCAGGCGTTTATCAAGTCATTAAAAGCATTTCCTTCTCCGCAGTTATACAAACGGGGTTTATCATTGACGCATATGAAATATCTCTGGCAATCACTCGATGACCGGTAGTATCGATATTCCTGTTGGAAGATATTTTTAGTCTGTGGTGGACAGGAGAAACCCAAAAATGCTGTAAACAGAAAATACATACAAATTGTACAGTACATTTAACCCAATATGTGGTAATGCAGCAAGAACTATTTACAATTTTCTTTAAACAACAGTTTTGAGTTTCTCCTGTTTATTACAAGCCAAATTTTTGGCTTTGATAAATAAGGCAACTCAAAAATGTTGTAAAAGAAATTGTGAGTAGGCAATCCATCTGACACTGTTACATTAACCTACCGTTAATTGGATTGCCTACTCACGTCGTAACTATTGTAAAGCAGCAAATTGCTCGATTCGATTTCCTTTAACTTTTGTGCAATATGTATACAAGTTACAACAAATACATACCTTCGGAATTACAAGATGGGACTTCATCTGGCCAATTACATCTGTACGTTTCTTCATCGAAAGCGAGCCCTTCAGGACAGTCGAAAATATATCCTCTGCCGTCCACGCAGTTCTTGAATTGGCCACAGTTCGCTTCGTCTCCAACCTTATAATACCCAAATTGGTGTGGGCATTCTTCTGTGGGTTGAGGGGGCTCTAAAAAATGTTAAATGAGTCGATTTTTTTTATTATTTAAAGTCTGAAGCTTTTAAAGCTTGTCGTGGCAGATTACTAGTTGAGGATATGACTTGCTTCCTTCAGTATTTATGTTATAAATAAGAAAAACGTGGAAAACCTACTTGAGAGAGAGAGGAGCCCAATTTCATGAACTCGTATACTGTAGGAGGAGGATTGATCCCACACTTGCCCAACCAGGGTCAAGTTCATTGCCAAGAGACTCAACTAATTTCGTTAGGCAATTATACTACAGTGTTTTGGAATATTTTTACCCCCCTTTTACATTTTCTTTTCAGATTTCTCTTTCAAAATACAATCCTCGATTTTACTTACGAGTTGTTGTTCGTCCCAAACAGTCTACATCGATAGGATATTGGCACGGGTACGTAAAAGGCCCCACGGCGGCGTTGAAGAGCAGACCGTCCGGGCACAGCTTTTCCTCTCCTACGCCATCGACGCATTCGATGTAGCTAAAAATAGCAAAAAAGCGTTTAAACACCGTGATTCACGGCTCACAAACGACATTAAAAACCATGCGAGTTGATGTAATAATCGGTCGAATAAATGCTTTTAATTCAAGGCCCCCTGGAATTGAGAATTTGTTCACGTTCGAAAGAACGCCTCTAAGAATGCTCTGAAAATGGGCGAGGGTCTCAATGATTTTTTTTCTTTACTTTTTGGGAAATGCACGGTACTTCTTTTGTAAGTGCAGTTGTTACCTGTCACATTGTCCTGTAGGAAATCTACCGTTTTTCTCAGGACAGCTGTAGGCAGAACGCTGGGGTTGAGGGTTGGAAATTGAGTTTTGCTGATTGTCTATGTTCCTTTGCGTTCCAAATCTTTGACCTGTAAACAAAGTCGATGATGCTTCAGAAATTTAGTATCAAAACATGTTGATAAATTTGTGGAGCAACCCCATTTCTTGTGCTAGAATTGATTCAATTTTTACAATAAATATTTGAAACAAGAAATTTTGGGGCTGCACATATGGTTTGGAGGTAGAACATTTTTTCAGACAATTCAATTTAATTTTTAATAGTATTTACTGTATAATTTAAATTGTTCGAGAAATTGGCCTAAATAGACATTTAAGATAATTATGTGAAAGACAAAAAAATCCAAATTTGTGAACAAAAAGGGTCAAAAATTAAAAACTAGGCAATATTGCAAAGACGAACAGATTCGAAACCAGGAAAATTGTAGTAATTTTCTGTTGAAATAAAATTGTAAGACGTTGATTAGTTGGCTGTGTGGCAAAACAAATGAGGTTGTTGTCTGTACGGCTTTTGTGAGTCTAAAAATAATACCCAAATAGCATCTTAACGTCTGTCATCAAAACACTTTTTAATAAATAAATTTAGTTTTTCTTTAATTGCCCAATAACTGCAAGTAATTTAAACATTCGCCACTTTCACATCAAATCACTTGGATATTGGATGCTTCTTTCTTTAAATATTTTGTTTCTTTTTCACTGAAACTTTACGTTGCGAACTCTAGTACAGTCAGAATTAAAAGTAATGTCTCCCCAGTAAAATAAAATACGAATGCTTGGTCTAATCCATTCTGATGACCATGACAAGTAGGCGGCCAAGGATTCGTTTGTGCTGTCCGCTTGTGTCCCGTACTCGTAAGTGATTAGGCCGAAATTCAACTTTTTGTCGATGAGGAGACATTACTGTTAATTCTGGCTGTACATGCACCATCCATTTCTTAAAAATAGTTAATTATTTAAATAAAATGAAAAAGCATTAGCTCTACTGCGATAGCTGGTGTTTCACGCTGAGCTTTCGAAAACTAACCCAGTTACCATGTGGAAAGTTTAGATACATAATTTACATTAATTTTCTAAATTATACCAATATTTTTGATGTTTCGTTTCCACCACCACCACCACGTACAAAATTTCCGAAAAAGTTGTTTTGGATTTTGGTACTTGAAAGTGTAAGTGAGAGAAACATCAAAAATAATAGTGGCTAATTGGTTAATAAGTAATATTTTTCTCCTCGGATACCGATTGTTTCATTGAAACTTGAAAAAAAGGGAAGATGAAATGAAAACAAGAGAAATGGCATTTGGAGGAGTTAAGACAAGTGCAAGAGTGCAAGAGACGTACCACATAAGTTTCCAATTCAAAACGAAACGCACGATACGCCCGCGATTGAAAAGTGCGTGAAATCAACAAAATTGTGCTCTACGGTAATTGAATATGCTAACACGAAAATTCCAAACTATTCTTATTTTTCGAAATAGAAAGAAATATTTAGTATGAAATTATAGACTAATTCAAAGTAAGCATTGCACAGTGGCGTAGCGATCGGGGGAGCAAGGATTGTAATTATTGTAAAGGACGCCAAAGACATCTCATTTAAGTTATCAGTAATAGGGATTTTTAAGAACGTTTTATAGTGAGACCACAACAAAAAAGGCGCTGAAAGAAGCTTTCAAAAAAGAAAACAATCGAAATTAGACGATTTTCAATCGACAAAATTAACGAAAGATGACCATTTTTGGAATTTTTTTCTTTCTATTCCGAAGGCAACAGAGTACATATAATAAAAAAAATAAAAGATCTTGCCGATTTCGTGAAAAACAAATAAACGGAAAACAATTATACAAAAGAAATAACTCTTCTGTATAAATGTACGTTTCAATTGTTCTAAAACAAAAGACAATCGAGTTGGCGACGAATTTTGTCAACAAAACAGTTTAAAAAAATCGAATTTATGATCAATGCAGCGAGTAAGTTAACGTTTTTTGGGTCGTCAAGTGGTAGCGTAACCTGTCTGGAATAATTAAAGCCAAAAATAGAATAAAATATATTTAGAAATAAATTACATCTTTTGGTTGAATGTAACTCTGTTCTGACTCCGCCCTTTTTCAAGCTTCAATGAAACAATCGGTATGCACAGCTTATGCACTATTTCTCACTCGATTAGTAACAACTGTTAATGTGTTAATACACAAAGATCCTATTTAAAATTAAAATTAATAAAGAATTATCTAGGAAGCAACGTTGGTCAAAAAATGCTCAGTGGTTAGTTCAGTATCAAAATCGTGCGAATTATTTTCGTGGTGTTTCTGTAATATTTTTAAGATTGCACTTTGCACTCTTTGCAGAACAGATGATTTCGAAATTTTGGCAAGAATCTAACTCAAACCATCAAGTTTGATACCTTATTGTAATCAGAAAAAAATAGCTTCATTTTGTTTAGTTTAAAAATCCAAGTTGGCGTACATAGGAAAATAAAAACTTGAATGTCGTTTGTTTGCACAATTTGACGACATGGTAAAGACGATGGCATATTATAAGAATGTGCCTTAAAAATCTTTAAAAAAATGCCTAGTTTCATTGGTACATATTTATTTAAACAAAAAAACCAAAAACGTGAATCGTGATTTTTACTTTTACGAATATTTTGAAAACCGTAAAAAATCGCTGAAATTTGTGTGCCGATTATTGATTTGGACAAAGATACCCAACTTTGCCTCAAAATTTAACCAATTTCGTATCCCTTAAGATAACCGAGTTCCCAAAGGTTAGTCTCGAAAAAACGGACACCTGTATAAGCGATCAAGTTCAAATAGCGGGCGTAACATAATTTGTATAAATGAGCAGCAAGTTGCCCTTTGCTCTTTGTGCTTTTTATAAACATTTACCTGATTATGTAGAGTCACTTTTTAGTTTTATACACGGTCTATGTTACCCACATAATATTTGACTATTTTTTAACGAGGGAAGTTTAAAGTTTAACATTTTATTGTTGATGTAAAAATCCTTAGTATTACAAATTATAATTTTTTTAGTTTGATTCCATATGTTTTGTCATAAACTTTCAGAAGTCGCTTTGCAGGTCATCAACTTAAGAAGTGAATTACCTTAACTACGATTAGTTTCGGCGCATTATGCACTTGCATTCACACATGTTAGTGCTAGTAAATGCGTTAGGGGGTTTGTCACGACGTCACGAGCAAAATAAGAAATCATTTTCTTGCTCAGTTGGAAATACAACGTTACAGACAAGAATTTCCGACTAGTATTTAATTTAGAATAAAAAATACTGATATATAGGGTGTTTTATTATTTATTAAAAAAAAATAGCTTCAGTTTATTTCTCGCGAATCGTTGTTCTTATTATGAGTATCGAGGAAAATTTAGAATTAATTTTTATAAGTTTTCTATTATACATTTTCTTAAAAAAAGCTAATGGAATTGTGGCATTGATACAATACATACAGACCGTCTACAATAAGTTGTCCTGTAGTTTTCCATAACAAACTAGATTGAGTAATAACTTATTGGTTTTCAAGCAATACATTAGAAAAAATATTAAACAAAGTTATTTCGAAACTGTAACTAATCTGAAAACAAAAAAACAATTAAAATATGGAAAACAATTGTGGAAACTCTAAGGAATATTTTAAACCTGGTGTCTGGTGAGATATCTTCGTCTAGACGAAACATTTTTCTCATTTAACCAACATTATAACTTAAATAATAAGCGAGATCCTTATAATGGACTACTACTTATTCTGGACAGTCTGTATATCCTTCTATTTCTAAATACAATGAAATATTACACATTGGTAGCACAGGTATTAATTTTTCGTGCCTCCTTTCGAGATTAATAGTTGTTTTTTTTTTTTCTGTGATGAATCGATGATATTTGTAACAATTTAGTAAACAAATGTGTTGCTTGTGCTGAACTATTAAATGACTTATAATTTCGACTGCACTAATTTGCAAGGCTTGTTTGTTATCTTGATGACCTTGACGACGTTCTGGAAGTGGAAGACATTTGGCCATTAATTTCATAAATTGACATCAAGAAAGAGACTTCATTGGTTAATTAAATAGTTTGTAAAACGGGTAGAAAATGCAAGATTTTAATGCAGGCCAAGAAAATATAATATGGCAGATATTCTCAAACAAGACACTTTCGTATCAATCGACTACCTCCTCTATTCTCCCTAACTTTTTTCGATAAGTTTACGACAGTTATTCTTTGGAAAACTGAAAGGTGTTCGTCTGGCATTAATACCACTACTTAATTGAAATTTAAGAACTTTCTTGTCCGGAAAACATTACGAAATGTTGATGGAACCGTTTTGCGCATGCATATATGAATTAATGCGAAACGTACGTAACGTGAAAGTGACAAAGCTCGTGTTGCTTCGCTAATTAAATATTAATTCCAAATGCAAACATGAAAATTAATTTCAGATTTTAATAGCAAATGCAAAGCGATTCTAATGTCGTAACATTTGACTCTCGGTCAACAATCGCATGGATAACCTGCTTTTTACTAAACGACCTTTCGTTATTTATCATCATCACCCATCGATTCTTCGCTTTCACCATTTACCTGTGTACGTATGTATCTATACCCGGCTGAGCTCTCATAACACATTACATAATAAGTTTTTAGTCGGTAAACAATTAATGCCGATGTATTTACAAGTTTTAATTGTTTTAAGGGGGAAAAGTGCCGCGAGCTTCGTCTTCACCTTGACATTTTTGTATCGAAGGTGCATTTAAAGTAGCTGCAGAAAAGGTGTTGTTAATATTTGTTGTTTTACGGAAATTATTAGGGTGCGTGTTTGACGTATAGTCTCGTATCAAAATTTGACACAGTATAATGAACCGACAATTATTTCATATTATTTCTTTGTTAACGGTGAATGAGAAAAAAAGAACGGAGTTATGATTCATAAGTCTGATCATGCAACACCAGACAATGACGCAACGGTCTTCTC
This sequence comes from Dorcus parallelipipedus, assembly GCA_958336345.1. NCBI lineage: Eukaryota > Metazoa > Arthropoda > Insecta > Coleoptera > Lucanidae > Dorcus > Dorcus parallelipipedus. The sequence goes on along the minus strand of OY284482.1, from coordinate 41,339,162 downwards.
TTATGAATAATACTATAACGGGTATTCTTTTGTGAAATGTCTCCACAAGATATTTAATTTGTAATGATTCCATGAAATTTTTGAATGATATTTTCGACCAATTTATCTTGCTCGCGACTGTACTACTTACTTGAAAAACATATTATCAAAAAGCTGATGACTAAAGCGCGGATTTAGGTGCATTTTTATTAACAGATGAAAAGCACTTTCACTGCCTTGTCTGTAAAAATACTTCGCCTCTGCCGTGAAACGCCAAACGCAGCAGTAAATGTAAAACTTTTGCGTTGTTGAACAAGCAAGTAACTGTTGTTTTTGTGTTTGCAATATCTGTTTTTAATTCGCTATAATTTACAAGTTGTTTCTTGTACAAAATTTTGAAAAATCTAATAAAAAGATACGTAGTTGAACAGAAAGTTATATACAGGTTGTCCCGGAACGTACTTGCTTTAAATCCACCGACTAGGTGAGAGCTTTTTACCCAAAGATTATATCCATTGGAGAAGAAAAGTCATACAAATTGACACTGAACATTGACCTGCTTTAAATTTAATTTTTATTTTTACATGGGGTTGTACTTATTTGTCTTTAACGATTTATATCTGTTTATTTATTTATTTTTTCTAGTTAAGACTATTACATTAGTGCAAGCACTTTCACAGTTGTGTTAACTTTCGATTTCACAATCAAGGTTTAGATTTAAAAACAGAGGTATTCGCATGAATCTAACCTTGAGATTCTGATAATTTAATATCCTATCTATTTAATGTGAATGAAAATTAGTATGCATATTTCAAATTGTTCAAATAAAGTAATTTATTAGAGTATAATAATATCCTTTAGTTTATTATATGTACAGCCATTTCTGTCTTTTATAAGTTCAAATGAAACAATCGGTATACCGTGTGTCCCAGCCAGGGTTGGTCGCGTAAATTACGTGATACATACTTTACATAAATTACGTGTAATTTATACGTATTTTACGTCGCGTAGAAAACTATTTATTATCACACACAACTTTTTTATACCCCGTAATATATTCTTTTTGTGAAATTATTTTAAGAAACAACATTGCTAACGCAATACAAAAGGTGAAAAATATGAGTTTGCATAAATACAGAAATTCACAATTGTTCACTTAAATTTGTACTGTTTGAATAATAAATATTATCTAATATAAAAAATATTGCCAGAATGTCATAATCATAAACCATAAAGTTTGCTCATTTTGATCACATTGTTCGCGTTATCAGTACACTCTGCAAAATACAGGCTACTTCACTTAAGACGATTCCTTTCATATCTTTCTAGTTAGTTACCAGTTTTTGAAAAGAGCGTTTCAAATTAAACTTTCACTACATCATGTGGAGCAAATTTTAAAAATAGTTTGGGCGATATGTTACGTTATTTTAAATGGAACAGCCTATATATTTTGCATTTTCGGATTTCGAAACTTTATACTTGCACATATCGTCTTGGTCTAAGGACGATTGTACAGAGCTTTTTCGTAATAAATATAATGCATACCGTGTTTCTTTTTAGTTGAAAACGAACGCATATTTAGACGCACTTTTCTGACAGCATGCAGCCTTGTTCATTATACAGGTTGTCCCACGACATATCGGCCATTTTAAGTAAAAAGATAGATAGATAGAAAGAAAAGTAATTTTTTAAAAATTTAATTAAAATAACTTGATAAACGTACTAAGGAAAGAGTTAATTTTATCCACCTAATTTTTGTGTACACATTTTAGCTCTCCTGGTAATTGAAGAAATACCTCTTCCAAGAGTATTGTGATCAGCACGAATAGTGCCTGCAGCGTTCATAATTCTAACAATATGCTCTTCTCTAGTGCCATAATTTTTTGTTTAAACGAGGCTTTTCCGATGTCCCCAAAGAAAGTAGTCAAAAGGATTTAGGTTAGGTGGTCTCTTCCGCTCTTCCAATCTAAATAAATAAATCCGCTTATGAAGTTTTAAAATTAAAAATGCTTGTAGGTATATCCGTTACGAATGAATTTTGGATATACCTATGTTTATAAGGTAGTTTTGGCTTAAAATGACCTAAGCTAAGACTGTTATATCATGGGACACCCTGTATATTAAATTACATTATCTAAATTACATAAGCCCGGTATTTCAAATAATGTTATTTAATTTTTAGTTTAAGTCGCACTCATTTTATTAATCCACGGATTTTATTTAATCTTCAATTATGTAGTTCAATAATATGTAATAGAATTTTTGATAAACAAAAACGTATACCAGTGAAAGTTAAAATCAAGATCATCCCCAAAAAGGTGACAAATTTTCGACGTCTTCTGGTGCTACCCAAATAATTTGCAATAAAATTAGTTTCATCTTCATTTTTAAATGATAGGGAGATTTAAATTAAAATTATACATTATCTTACTATTCATTTACAATATACCTACTGGGTCTTCATCTCCACGTGATCAAATTGTGCTTGATAGTTAGGCAATATCAATACTAACGATTGGCAGAACTCTGGTAACACTAAATTTAGAAAAATGCGTTTTTGTTACATTACACTTTTAACAAATAAATACACATAATTTAAGATCTGTTCGATAGCTCTGCCCTTCCTACACTTTTTGCACCAACCGCCCCTGAGAGAGTGCGATGTATATAATATAACATAAGTAGAAGCGAGAAAAATAGAGTAAAGGTGTTAAAAGTGTAGAAAGTGCAGAGCTATCGAACAGACCTTTAGTTTCACTTATTTTTTTTTAAATAAAATGATAAACAGCAAACACACTCTTTTCGTGCAAAAAAATTCTTTACAGCATAATTTATAATTTTCTATTTGTTACGGATTTTATGAATGTCACTGTATTCTAACAAGCCTACGAGATGCAAAGTTAATTCACATTTAAAACAATGTGCTTTGGAATTTGGAAAATATGTTGTATTAAAGAACGCTACGCTTAAATTCCATGTAATTTACATATATTTTTTGACTAACCGTGTATGGTGACGAAAAAGAATTTCATGAATTTTTGCAGTAAGATTTGAAACAAAGAACATGTTCTATATCTCAAGGTCATTGACGTAAATTTTTTTATGAATTTCGTTGTTTACAGTTTGTCAATATTTATTTATTTATATTTATTAATAGTTGTGGAAAAGGTATTATTCATTTTGGAATGCATTAATTAAGAGCTGTACGTTAAAATTACACAAAAATAACACCTACTGACTTAATAATACAAAATCACGTCTATCACCGTTACTGTCATAAATTACTATTACTAATTAAATTACTAATACACATCAAATTTTTGTTAAATGTGAAATATGTATCGTGCAAATTTTTACATCATTTCTACATAAATTTTATCATGTATTTTACATGTACATAATTATTTATTCGGGCATTGCCTGCTTCAGATAGTTGGATACGAACGTACTAGACATTAAATGAAGAGTTAATTTCAAATAAATATTATAATTACTCGGAGAGTCCTATCGGTTTAGTAAACACGTGGAGAGCTCTATAAGAAATAAAAATCACCATGGTAATAAGGGAAAAACCAAAATTTTCTTTTATTTTATTTTTTTCTTCTCCACTTTGATAGACTTGACAAGAATTTCTTTCGATTTTTTATTAACTTTTGTGTGTCTACATAATGTTCCAAATAAAAAAAATATATTCGCAAAAGAAAAACTCCGTCATTTCCTTATAAGTAGCTGACATTATTTATTACTACAATTGCATTTGCATTCGCCCATGCATTGTCTGCAAGTGCAAATTGTTTTAATCTTACATACTCCAACACTTGTGCTTTACATATGCTAATGCATTCCTGTCTGCGCGTTTTCAATAAATAAACTAATTTCATCCCGTATATACGTATGGACTAATACGCAAATGCGTTTTTTTTTTTAGTTTCTGAATTATTTTTTGTTTCTTGATAAACAAATTGAAATAGTTTTGTAACACTTAATTAAACAAAACGCGCGTGTACAAAACGAATTTAAAAAAAAAAAACAAGTTCCTTACCTTGGACTAGGATAACAATGGACACGACGAGGACGAACCGCAGAGTCTTCATCGCGAGTTTCGTGTTACGACCTCTGACACACGAATGAAGAAGACGTTCCACATATTACCCATCCGCGGTGCGCCAAGGTCTTTTACTTTCAGTCTTGTTCACACATCCATACGAATTTTGATACGCTGACATTTACCGGTGGTCGCCGTAAGAATTTCTGAATTCAAAACTGCACTGGTCATCGCGTAATTACCCGGCTCCGGTCTTATTCATCAATTCTGGTTATTGATTTGATATTCCGACCTTGCCGGTCTTAATTTCATTCATAACCATAACGCCAAGCTCTGAGTAATGCAGAAGAAAAAATGACTAAACAATTTTTTTTTAATTTTATTTTGGAACCATAATCTTGTGTATTGGCATTCAATTGGGAACATAATTGGGCTTTCATTGCCCGAGGGCTTGCTAACGTAAATAAACTTATAGTAACGCAAACAATCTACATAATTATTTTATGGAAACAATGTGCATATCAATCGCATACGGTATAAAAATATTGAATCCATAAGTTTTGTCCATTTTAAGGCCAAAATAAAACAAGACGTTGTATGTACCACGGGCATAATTGTAGATAATAGCCCTCGAGCATTTAGAAGCACTCCGCTTTGCGTCGTGCTTTACACATAGGTACAGTCCGATGCACCTCCCGCACGTAAACCTCACCCTTAAAACCTTGTGGTACAAGGCTCACAGAATTGTCAAAGTGTAGCACTTAAGCTGCGCACGACTATACTCTCCTAATGATGTCTTTAATACATAAATACATAACCTCGTATTATCCTTGCAATTTACATTTAATTTCCGAGGATCAATTTGTGAGTTTTTGGAAAACTTATAGCGTATTCCAATCGCTGCATTAATTCTCATCTCATTTTAGTCTCATATATTAATAAGAGATGAAGATACACTGAGTGTACACTAGTGCAGCGATAGGAATACGCTATTAGTTTCTACGGAGACTTCCAAAATGCCGCATTTTATCGATGTCTGTCCACACAAATGATTTATTGTCGAAAATGGAAAAAAAAACGTGGAGAGTCCACGCATCTCTCATGTGATGTAGCTCGTCACTTTAAATGAAGCAGATCTACGTTTTTTTGCTAATTTGTATAAAATTGAAAATGTTTTATTTAACGCTGGTTACGGACTTTTTTGGAGAGTGAAAAGGTGTCAGAATTCAATTTCCACAGGTGACTAGCAATAAATTGTTCCGCCAAAACTGTAAAGTAAAACTGTTTAAAATTTCTGAATGGAAATCTCTAGGTTAGTTATTTTTAGACAAATTTGAATTTTCAAGGCAATAAAAAATTATTTATTCACAAATAAGTTCTTAAATATTTATTATTACCATTTATCATATAAAAATAGACATTATCACCTACGTAATCCTAAATAAAATATTCTCATTTTTCCTTGTTCACAAATAGTTTAAAATTTACAATATCACATCGTAAACAATTCATTACTTAAAGTACGCCTCGATTTCAGGGAAGCTTTTCCCCAAGGTTTCCGGCAGAAAGAAGAACACGAAGCAAACGCCGGCCAAGTTAATCACTGATATTGCATAGAATATGCACTGGATGTTGACCGCTTGCAAGATAAACGGGAAAGCTTTCACCACACCAAACATGAGAATGTACGCGGCTGCTATCAACAGTCCTCCCAATTTCCCACGCACTTTAACGGGCAGTAATTCCCCGATGAGTGTCCAGGGAATCACCAGATATCCCAGAGCGCTGAAGCACACATATCCCAGCACACACAATAAAGGGATGTTATCGTCTTCTTCCGTTTTAGTAACGTGCAGTTTAGCCAACTCGTCCGGAGGAACGGCGGTCAAGTACATGTAAAACCCAGCTGTCATACTGGTCAAGGCCATTCCGAGACCAGATGCGAACAGTAGAAGGCGCCGTCCGACTTTCTTGGAAACCAACGCTGAGACAATTGACATGACGAATCTGATGCTTCCCAGTAAAACCAGAGCGACGAACTCATCGGTGCCTTTCCGAAAGTGTCCTCCGATTTCACGGAACAAATCCACGGCATAGAAAATGATCACGTACGCTCCTGACAGTTGTTGGAATAAGAAGAGTATAAATAATATAACTATTGGCTTGTAAACGGTGGACTCCCTGTATAAGTGGAGATTTTTTTTGAATCGCAGAAGTCTCGATTTTTCATCTGAATTCTCTGATATGTTTTCGTATCTTTTGTGAGCATGAGCTTCTAAAAGGTGGTTACGCTGATTTTCAAAAACCTAATAAAATATTACATTAATGACAGAAATGGCGAACTTTGCTGAGTGGAATTATAAATATGAAATGACATGGTAAAATCTGAAAGTGATCAACGATGATTGACGGTTGGAATATTTCCCAAATATTATCAATGTTTCATTCCATAGCAACTATGTATTTAGTACCCACAAGGATATCAATAATAATTTCTATATAACGTCCTACGAAAAATAAAAAATATTGTAGAGTGGCAAATTCAATAATTATTGTTGATCACAGTGCATAATCAAACGTATTAGTAAAAATTTTAATTTTTTTTAAATGTTTATCGAAATTTTTTTATTTAAATGTTTATGAGAAGGATCCTAAATGATGTAACTTTGATAATACATACTTGAGTATTAGTATAGAGCCACTTTAATGAACGAGCAGCGGCGTTCGGTTCATTCTTGAATGTCATTAGCCAATGTGGACTCTCAGGTACCCACCAAAGAAGTATTGAGGTCAACACGACCAGCGAACAATAAATTAATGCCATAACTCGCCAATTGAAACATAAACCTTTATTTTGAAAAAAAAAAAAATTAATAAAATTTAAGGCTCCAATTTAAATGCTCTTACCAAAAACGCACGTTATTAGGATGCCAAATGAAACAAAAACGCTGTTCAAGCTCAATAGCATTGGTCTGTAATTTGGATGTGTGATTTCACTGACATATACCAATCCAACAGTAGACAAGCCTAAATTAAAAAGAAAAAATTAATAATTCTTGCAGTACATGCACGATAGTGCGTTTGATCAACGCTATATAAATGCGAATTTTTTTAATGCACAAGTGTACTTGTGCAATTTTGAAATCATTTAACCATATCACTACGGATGTTGTTTTTAATTTAATTAACGTAATTTTTTTAATACCGTTATGAAGAGAAAATTCAATTAAAGAAAATATCACTAACATTCAAAGAACTCCAACGTTGGTGTAATTCAAACCGCCTCATTTTAAATACCAACAAAACTGTCTCAATAAATTTCTATAATAGAAAGTCTGTTTTAACTACATATGAACTTAAATTGAACGACACAAAATTAATTACAAGTGACCACATCAAGTATCTGGGAACAATAATCGATAAAAACTTAAATTGGCTCAATAACACTGAACTTATACAGTGTGGTGATAAAGTAACGCACCAAGCGAAAAAACACCCTTAACGTTGACTTTTTCGAAAAACGCTCGGACAGGTCGATTTTATTTTTAAAAAAGACATCTTTTACAACCAATTTTAATTTTCTGTCAGTTACCACTTTTGCGCTGTGACGTCATCGACATTTTTTTTAAATGACAACCTATTTTTTTTTTTAATGTTATTTGAAAGCTCCCATTTTTCTGAGTACAAAAATGTCAATGAACCACTAGGTACATAAGAAAATTTTGAAGAAAAAATTATTGAAAAATGGAAATCTGATTTTTAATCTTAATAAAATTTTGACCTAAAATAATACTTTCTTATAAAAATATGACAAAATAACTTAACAAAATTACAATAAATGTTGGAAATGTCCTCCACCAACCACTTGACAGTGACCAGCTCGTGCGTAAACGCTGTTAATTACTTTTACGATGGTTTCACGGCTAATGTTATTAATTTCCGTCCTAATTTTAGTTTGTAAATCTTCCAAATTTTGAGATTAGATAAGATACTTTTGGAGAAAGAGTACCTTATTAGCTTAGGATTATTTTTCGTCTGATTTTGCATTGGCTTTTTGTAACTTATTAGGAACTCAATTTTAATCAAAGAAGCATCGTGTCAAAAAAGTCTATTAAAAAGTAGAATATTAGCTTTTACTTATTTGTATCCAGTAATCGAATGACTCCGTTGTAAGAAACTATTTTTCTTCTCTAATGTAGTAGTATAAATTTATAAGTTTGAACAAATTTAGAAATCAAAAAACAAAACAAAACAAAAATGGTAAGACTAAGTGAACGCAATAGGATAGAAATATTGATGATGTTTGGTTATGGAAATCGTCGACGTAGCCACGAAGCAGTGTGCAATCATGAACACCCTGAAATGCCCGATATTACCCGTTCTACTATGAGTAAAATTATTAAAAAATTTAACGAAACGGGTAGTGTGAAAGATCGTCTAAAAAGCGGACGACGACGAGTGGACGAAGAAACAAAATTAAATATCTTGCTGGCTGCTGAAGATGATCTTCCTCTACTCGCCAATTAGCGTTAAACAACAACGTAGATCACGGGTTTGTCGTAAAGTTTTTTAAAAAGAAAAATACCATCCGTATAAAGTTCAATTGCTTCATGAATTGAACGAAGACGATACAGATAGACGTCTTCAATTTTGTGAAGAATTTATGCGAAAATGCGACCACGATGGGAACTTCTTGTCTAATATAATATTTTCTGACGAAGCAACTTTTTTTTAAATGGTACTGTACACCGTCATAATTGCCGATATTGGGCAACAGAGAATCCTCATTGGACACAGGAAGTACACACGCAATACCCCCAAAAAATTAATGTATGGGTAGGCATGACCTCAACAAGATTTATTGGACCTTACTTCTTCGAGGGAAATCTAACAGCAGATCGATACTTAGATTTTTTACAATTTGAATTAGTTCCAGCATTAGCAGTTTTATTTCCAAATCCCGAAGATAATGACGGCCCACATAATGACATTTGGTTCCAGCAAGACGGAGCACCTCCACACTTTGGAATGCAAGTGCGTCAATATCTTGATAGAATCTTTTATCAAAGGTGGATTGGCAGACGAGGTTTCGTGGAATGGCCAGCTCGCTCACCCGACTTAACTCCCCTAGATTTTTTTTTATGGGGTTACCTAAAAGGTCGAGTTTACGTGAACAGACCTCAAAATTTGGAAGATTTACCAACCAAAATTAGGACGGAAATTAATAACATTAGCCGTGAAACCATCGTAAAAGTAATTAACAGCGTTTACGCACGAGCTGGTCACGTCAAGTCGTCGGTGGAGGACATTTCCAACATTTATTGTAATTTTGTTAAGTTATTTTGTCATATTTTTATAAGAAAGTATTATTTTAGGTCAAAATTTTATTAAGATTAAAAATCAGATTTCCATTTTTCAATAATTTTTTCTTCAAAATTTTCTTATGCAACTAGTGGTTCATTGACATTTTTGTACTCAGAAAAATGGGAGCTTTCAAATAACATTAAAAAAAAAAATAGGTTGTCATTTAAAAAAAATGTCGATGACGTCACAGCGCAAAAGTGGTAACTGACAGAAAATTAAAATTGGTTGTAAAAGATGTCTTTTTTAAAAATAAAATCGACCTGTCCGAGCGTTTTTCGAAAAAGTCAACGCTAAGGGTGTTTTTTCGCTTGGTGCGTTACTTTATCACCACACTGTATGTAAAAGTCTTAGTAAGTCCTATTTCGCTCTCCTTAAACTTAAGCCATATATGTCAACTCCTAATTTGTTAAATATATATTACAGTATATTTTTCCCACATTTGCAGTACAGTATTCTATATTGGGGAATGACCTCTCATGTTAACCGTATCCTTTTATTACAGAAACGTGTAGTAAGACTTATTTTCGACTTAAAACCTTATGACTCTTGTAAGCCGCTTTTTAAACGTAACAAAATTTTGACAGTTCCATGTATCTATATTTATAAAGCAGCAATGTATGTGAGAAAAAACGTTAGCAGCTTCAGAACGCTATCTGAAAACCATGATTACTACACACGGCATTCATCAGTCCTCAAGTATGATAGGCATATCTCCTCTTTGTACGAGAAGGGTCCCATGTACGCTTGTACAAAAACATATAATGCCATTCCTGCTGCTCTGAAGGAGAAAATGATGCATCTTTTGGCCATAATTTAAAAGTTTTCCTGTGCGAGAAAGGGTACTATAGCGTATCAGATTTTCTTAGACAATAGGTTAGACGTTAGACTAATGTTACTACTAGGTTTTTTCAATGTTGTTTCTTTTTTACGAAGGTTTTTGTTTTACTTTTTATTTTTATTGTGACTCATCACACCCGTTTTTGTAAATGGCTGAAGTGATAATAAAATTTGATTTGATTTGATTGAAAAAAAGTCGACCATTGATATTATTATAGAAATAGCTGGAGTTAGTGGAGGAAAACCGTCAATTTTCAGAAGAAATATATAACAGAAATAAGTGAATTTGTGGCTGCAATAAGAAAAACGCTTTATTTTGTTTTCAGTGCCTACTATTTAGCGGCGATAAAGCATGGACCGAGGTAAGGGTAGAGGGTGACTGACTTAGTGCACCTAAGTGAAAAAATAAAAAAGCATGAAAATTCCAAAGTCATCTTCACAACACCATGGAATTAGCTTTACTTGGGACAGTTGATATTAGATCTCTTGAATGCATACTTGAGGTTGCCATGAAGAAATAATTAAAGAAATTAAAAAGTCATCGGTTTTGGCCGTTATGGGTGATGAAACGACGGATGTGTCTGCAAAAACTCAACTTTTTGAGATATACGCGAGATGATGGGAACCAATTGAATGTTTTTGGACGTACACTGATAAAGGTGGTAGTAAATTTACACTATTTTTACATTAAAATTCTATATTATTTTACGTGTATTTTTAATACTACATAGGATTCTATGTATTATTACTTAATAGTAGTAAAATAACATGAACATTTTATATGTAATTTTACCACTACTTTTACTAGTGTACCTAAATCCTGAAAAATGCGACGCTGACACTCTTTCTAAAAATATTTTAAGTATTATAGAACCTTTAATTGAACATTCACCTAATAAGCTAATTGCGCAGAGTTACGATGAAGCAGCGGTTATGAGTGGACAACATACAGGAGTTCAGGCAAAAATTAAACAAAAATATCCGTTTGCCCATTTCGTACACTACTATGCCCACCAATTAAATTTGATCATGTCGAAAGCTGTTTCTGCAAACGCTCAAGTACGTGTTTTTTTCGGAAATTTGCAAGATATCCCTGGATTTTTTAGTAATTCTCCTCGACGTGTACAAGTATTAAACAAAACTGTCAGAAGAAAAATTCCTCATGGTGCTAACACTCACTGGAATTTTAACATACGGACAATTAATGTTGAATTTGAAAACAGCGAGTCTCTTATTGAGTGTACGGAAGAAATAGTAGAACACTTCACTCAGGCAACCGTCTGCAATGCTGCTAATTCTATTCGACGAATTTTACAAGATCCAGTGTTCGACTTTTGGCTTACTTTCTTCCACTACGTAATGCTACATGTTGATATTTTATTTAATCAATTACAGAGGAGAAATACTGATCCAACAAAACATCGATAATCTTGAACAGAGCATCGTCCACATTCGGAATACAATTGATGGTATTGTTAATGAAGCTTCAAGTATCTGTACTGAACCATCGCCAAGTAAACGAGAACGTTCCGGTAATAGCAGGTTTGATAACCGTGTTGCTGCATTAGGTGTGTGTGAAATTCACCTGCATTCTGTAAGCACTAACTCATTTCAATTGATACCTAACAATAATTGAAGAGAAATGAATTGACACGTAATCATAGCAACCACAGCAATTCACCAATGATGTTTCAATATGCTGTAACAATCAGTTGAAGAGAATACGATTTTTAGGAAATTAATTGTTATGCTTGTTATATGCTTATGAGGCAGCGGTATTGTTGCTATTTGCTTTCACGACACGAATTATAAGTCGGAAAATAGTTGTGCTGTGGCGCACTTATTTCACAAAGATAGATTTACTTTCAAAGATCATCTAGTGGCTGCATCCTTTTTCTTTTCTGAACAATTCGGAGAGTTTCCTCAAATTTCCTGAAGAAAAGTTAACTACCATTTGTTCAGCTTATCCTACGTTTGAAAACGAACGATTCTGCACTGCGCTGTCTGTTACTTATGCCTGTTTTAGACGGCCATATTTTTGTATCAAATTTATTACGAAGTGAGAGAGATAAGCTACCACAGTGAATGTTGATTGGTTGAATTGGCACTTCTCACTCACTTCGTAATAAATTTGATACAAAAATATGACCGTCTAAAACGGGCATTATTCAAGAAACGACTGTAGGGACCATGTCTGAAGATGGCTTGACAGCTCTATCGACGATTTCTATTGAAATGAAATTATTTCTGAATTCGACACCCCAACCTCCTCCAGCACTGCAGTTTGCTAATAAGAGTCTGTAATCAATTGTAAACTTGATATTATCCATCTGTTTTATGGCGTTGTCTTAAAGAAATTAAAATACGGTACATTAAATAACTTCTTAATATTAATTTCAGAATAAAAATGTAAAGTTTATTAGAGCAAAAAAGCTGTAAGGATTAGATACAGAAAACCTATAACAAAATTGAAGAGGAACATGAACACTATCTATTCGTGAAAAGAGGCAGGGTGGGTTGTATTTAAAAAAATTGAATAACGACAATTTGAAATTCTGAAAATTACACAGGCTTGAACATTTGAGAAAACAAGTAAGACTAAAAGAATTTATATCTAGGTTATTCCTTACACTTTAGTTTATAACACTACCGATTTTTATTGCCGTACGATAAACATTACGTTTACAGTAAGTTAGTATTTCAAGAGAAATAGAAAATCAGACCGTTTTCAATAAAATATTAATTTACTCTTAGTTAGTTAATTAAATATAAATATTTTATGGGCTACTGTTTAGAGGATCGAGTGTTATGTCTTTCTATAAGAAAATACACAGGATGTTCCATTTAAAAAAATTCTGCTACATGCTGCCATTAATTTACGTAACACTCTGTATTTACCAAAATAATTTTAGGTTATAGTGCTCAATAGGTAGAATGTCCTTGTGAAAGAAAAAAATTCCATCTCGTTCTATACATGAGCTATGGAAGAAAGGGCGCTTAAAAACTCACCCTGTATACCATCAGGTGCATAGAAAAGTAAAGTGCCGCAAATCAGGTTTTGATTTAGATACTGCACACCGAATTACTTAGCACAACATCTTTTATTCTGTCCGCATATCACAGAAAATAGAGCTAAGCAGATGGCTCATCAAGTGTCTTAAATTTGATGCCCCAATTTGGAGCCAAACTCGGTGTTAGTTTAAAGCCAGCTCACCAAATACATACGTGATGGCGCTACTGTTATAACAGCAGAGTGGAAAAACGAAACCAGTAAATATAAGTAACTTGTAAACAAACTCCATAACTAAGTGGTGTGATGGCAAAACGTAAAAGGTGAATTAACGGCATATTATAACCGTATGTCACATTATCACACCCTGGCTCCAATTTACATTCATTTCCCTAATGCCTGAAAGAGACATCCGACAGTCAATTGAGCTTTGAAACAAGAAGATGGTTTGTGACAAAAGTTCAGTTTTCAAATTTGCATAAGCAAGTGACATCTGTTGTGTATTTAACAAACTATCTTTAGAGTGTCCATTCGTTCCTATCTTGTTGGACAACACTGGACGTGTGGTCACCTATTAATTAAACAAATTAAATTTAAGAAAAATTACCTCCACTGAATCCAGCTAACACCCTTGCTACATAAATATGCCACACATATTTAGCATTGGCCTGCAGTATCCACGAAACTATGAAGGGCACAGTCGTCATCATACACAATCGCTTCCTCCCCCATTTATCCACGAGTGGACCGATCATCAACGACCCGAAGGGTAGAGACAACGTCACCAAGCTGGCTGAAACCACTTGTGGTGCTTATATATCACAACACAGACAAGATTACATGCTACCTATCCACGAAGCCTCGGGTCTTGAAATGGGTATGTCACTATCGTCGGACACCAACTGGGGAAGCAAGATGGCACTGTATGACATGTTTATGCCAGCTTGAATCACCAAGCTGTGCACTATGCAACATGCAATTATCTACGCAAGTAATGAGTACGTTTACAATTACGAATTAGAAGTTACCTAAGAAGATGAAAGTACCTGTTTCAGGGCATCCTTCCACGTTATATCACATACGTTCATGTTACTGCTTGTGACGACCACGATGTTGTCTTCATCGATGAAATTCTCTCGCTCTTCTTCTTCATTATCCTTGGGATCACGACAGCCAGATTTGCTATTCGACTGTCTGCAAAAACAAGTAAGGTTAGGATTACTATTAAAAGCACTTGTCCAACAAACTTGTTACAACAGAGTATACGTAAGATGCCATATTAATTAACCAGTCAAATTCATAGAAAATCTGCATATTTACGGTACATACCCTCAGTCAAATAAATTCGTTGCAAAACTACCATTTCTCACATGTAAACAAATGAAAACAGTTATGCCAACGTGATGCCAACCTTCAAGAACGAATTATTACTTAAAACAAAATGCGATGTGCCTCCAATCTCCAATAGATCAAATTCGTAAATTAAATTAAAAAATTTCTGGACGGTTTTTGATATAATTGAACGGAGTAATAAATAATTGCTTTCTAATAGCGTTTTCGATTCACCTGCACCGGTTGCACTCGGTGTATTTACATCTTCTTTTAACCTCATGTAATAATACGAGATGAAGATACTCTGAGTGCGCACTAGTGCGGTCAATCGAAAACGCTATAAATAGTGAATTCTGATATATTTCATTGTAAAAATTCAGTTGGTATTATAAAAGTAATAATAAATAGAAACTAACGAGTTAAGAATTAACAGGAGGGAACTTACGGCAGTTGGAGAATGCAATTGAAGTTATAAGCCAGTTTCTGCAATATTATGGCGGTTTGTTGTACGAACCCCGTCTCAGTGAAGTTGGCCCAACTATGTATTCAAAATATGGAAACTGAATATAATGTTACAATAAGAATAAACTGGTTCAAGATATATAGTTTCTAATCCATCCACAGGTGTTTAAAAGTATTTCTTAAAAATATTCTCAGATATTTTCAGAAAGCTGCGCTCGTAGCCAGCAAGAACCGTTTCGGTTTCAACAAATTTGGGACAATTTCCCACCTGATGAATGTCAGACTTTAGTTAACACATGTCCAAATGTATCGAAGCGATATTAAGTCGAATTTTCGTCGAATTTTTTATTTTGCGATAATATTAGATGTACCTTTGTGTTCCTATTTTTATTAGTTAGAATTTAGTTTTGTGTATTAAAAGTTAATAAACAATTCCCATATCATCATAATATTGTATTGATTTTCATAAGTTTTCCTTCTACAAGAAAAATTTTCTGAAAAAAATTTTTTGTTAGTTGGGCCAACTTCATTGACAGCGTTCTCGATTGACCGCACTAGTGCGCACTGAGAATATCTTCATCTCGTGTTATTACATGAGGTTAGAAGAAGATGCAACTACACTGAGTGCAATCAGTGCAGATGAATCGAAAACGCTATGAGACGGGGCTCGTATATAAAGCGGGGGAATTTGTACAAAAACGTCACGAATGTCGCCCCACCAAACAGACGAATCGCAGTGCAGGTTCGTTACGGGCAAATATTGCCGCCTTAACGGCGACATAGCGCTCGCAAACACGACATCACACGCCGCTGGGCTGTGTTTCTCGTTCAGTAGTAGGGCGAATTTGTACATTTTTCACGCGGCCTAGTTATAACTCGTGTCTAAATAAAAACCTGGTCAAGTAGGCTACATTTAGTAATTCTGCTATGTAAACGCAATGGATAAATTCTCGATCACAATCCACTTGACCAGGTTTTTATTTAGACGCTCATTTATAAACGATAATTGATAGGTTACTGTAGACTTCAGTTAAAAAGTCAATGACAAGTCACTTTTGGAATTTTTCGATGTTCAATGGCGGAGCAAGCTAAATGGAAGTAGGTAAGTTCCTTCCAAGTACTTTTAAGATAGAAGTTCAGTATCTAGAACACAGTTGTCATTTCTAGGATCTTATTTTGTTAAATTTAGTGTAGTAAGTGTATTATAAACAAACTGAGTGTGTGTGGTTTGTTGTTGTTCCAGAATTTTGTAAAATGCCTTTTTGCGCCTATGACATACAGCGGCCATGTTTAGTTACCACTCTGGACAAGAAACTACTGTTAGGATGATTCACTCTAAATTGAGGAAATAACAAGGAACTTTTGGTTGTTTCATGTTTATTAGAAAAGTTGCCAATTGTTACCAAAATGTCTATCTTGGTTTCTACTGCTAGTTAAAATGTTGTCATTTGTTCCTTTTTTTCCTTTTAGAGTTAAAAATTGCTAATAAACAAATGAGATTTTGGCACTGACTTTTAACGTATAATAATTTTTTTCCAGGACTATTTAATAATATTGTCATCATTAAATTCTTTTTAATTTAGTAATGACGTTTATTACTCAATGGCCCGTTTAGTAATAACTTCAAATTTCACGGCTCATATCATAGTAACCACAAATGAAAACAATCAAATCACCGCCTATAAACGTCAGATTTATTTCCGTATTTTTATTTATTTTATTTCCTTATTTTTATTAATAGTCGTGGATAAAGTATAGTATTCTACTCCCGAGTAATTGGTATTAATCACTCGAATGAATTACAACACTCGCTGACTCGCTTCGCTCGTGTTGCAAACTTTCATTCTCGTGATTAATAACCATCATTACTCGGTCGTCGAATAATAATATCCTATATTTTATAATTTCAGTTAAAAAAGTAGGTTTTTTCACTAATTTTACTGGATTGTCGGCCAGTATTACCAACGCTTTAAGGAGACCTTAAATTTAATTCGTGTTTAGAATGTGATTGATGTGCAGAAATGTCACAATCTAAACAAGACTTAAATTTAAGGTCTCCTTAAAACGTTGGTAATACCGGCCGTGTGTAAGTCATATTCTAAGGGATCCTTAAAGTAAAGTTGAGCTTAAGAGCTTGGTGCAAATGGCCATTAGAGCTTGTCGGTCAGTTGAAAGAAATACGAGTAATGTTGGCACCATTTATTATTTAATATGAAAATCTTTTGTGAAACTGAAGAGACATCTATTAGCTTAAACGAGTGAAAATAGTTACATTTCTAACACTTGTTAAACAAATAAATAACTATTGTTGCGGAATTATTTTTACTTCGCTAATTTACATATCATATTATCACAAATTTTATATTCTTAAATAAAGATTAGATCACTGGGTTACTGGATGAAACATTTTTGACGGTTGTATTTCATTTACCTGGTATATTATAGCTAATAAAGTGAGAACAATAATGACTAAAGGTTACTTTGAATAAATTAAGAAACTGCTTTACGGCCGGTCTTTCCAACTTCCCCTTAAAGTTATCCGGCGAACAACTTGATTTTTATGAATTGTTTCCATGGTAGTTATCCGTCAGTCAGTTTATCAAGAGATAGAAAGACCGGCCCTTTAATCACATAAAAACACTGCTTGCGCAGATATTTAAGAAGCCCTTCAATTGTGAAATTATAACAGGCAACTGTAAACAATAAATGACAATTTGTTAATACAATATTGTTAATAAAAACACTAGCCAGGTTGGGTATTTTGATTCACAGTTCTGAAAAATCACTGTAAATACATTAAATTGATGCAATCAATAACATCACACGTAGAACAAGTAAGTATTTAAGGAACAAGATAAAAATTAATTTTAAAAAATTGAATTTATTTTAAGATTCTAGCGTGATTCACATTAAATATATAAATTTGCTTTAAATTTAATTATACTGGGTGTCATTGAATATCTTGGCCAAACTTTAGCGTCGTATTCTACTCTTCAAATTAATGATAAAAATTCTTACCTATAAGCACTGTCCGGAAACGATTCTTTAAAAAGTTATATTTGTGCAAAATGAAAGATTTTAAAAAATAATTGCAAATGTACTGAGGGTAATGTCACTTATTATTGTATCAAATATTCAAGACATACTGCTACTAAAAAATATGTAAAAAAAACATTTTCACACTTAATTTTTTTTTTATTTCAAGTGACCATAACTTTTTAAAGAATGTTTATAAGAATTTTTATCACTAATTTGAGGAGAAGAATACGACGCTAAAGTTTGGCCAAGTCATTCAATGACATCCTGTATATAAACTTACTTTGGTATTGCGATTATCTTCTTTTACGCAATTAATATTCAATAAAAGCAGTCCCTTTAAAAAAAATCTTTCCGCTACCACTGGAATTAGTTAAGTTCATTATCAACCTAGAAGCGGACAGTAAAAATACTACACTGTGATCAGCAATGACTGAAGATATGCGTCTAGAATATTCAGATATATGTAAGTAGTAATAAAACACATTAAGCAAACCCAAGGAACAAGTAAATCGACATACGACGCTTTGTGGAAGTTATTACTTATTATTGATATCCTACTACCTACTAAAAAATCGATAAAATATTTGAAATATTTCAGACGCACGCCTTCAATCATTGTTGATCAACGATTACAGTGTATATAGCACTATAAATTTTATTTCTTTCGATTAGATTTTAATCACTTAAAAACCGACTCCATATAGATAACGTTCTCTCGTCTTCATACTTTAAATGTTTGTTGAATTAACGGCTTACCGATTATTCTCGCCAGAACTGCCCTCTTTTGTGTCATCCGCAAACCGCACGAACGAACTGTGACCATTTTCCATTGCACTTTTATTATTATTTTTTTAACGAGACGGATACGACTGATTAAAAATAGCGACGCGCGTGTGCTGAATTTTAGGGGTCATCAAGTGACCGTCACCGGTTCACGTCCAAGGAAATAACAAACTCATTTCGCGGTAATCACTTTGTTGAAGTGCACTGTTAAGAAAGATAAGGTCAAAGAAACACGGTGAGCGCCGCTGTGTGTATTACTAGCAATTCCTGAGTTTGCGGAATATTAAAAAAAAAAAAAAATAGTGACTGTGATAAGCTCTATTTGCTACACGAGATAATTATGGCGGATATGTACGTACGTGTGATGTACAATTACGGTGCAATTTGGATTCACTTGAAAAGCCTGTGATTAACTACTACGTACAAAGAGTACAATAATCTAACTTATTGTTTAGATTATAAAGTATAAATATGCATTGTTTATTTGATCTGAATCTGGTTTTATCGCAGTAGGTAAATGCCTCCCTTCCAAGAGAGAATGCATAATAAATTACAGTCAATGAATTTAACATAAGCGAGTTTTATCATACACAGAAGTTATTATACAACGCCGCGATGCATTTAATGTTTTCAAATGAGAAAAATGCTCATTTTCTTTGTAAATAAATAAAATTTCCAAATTAATAATTCATTTTCCAAATAAGATTTGCAACCGCATTCCGTGCCGCTGACAATTGTCACGTCATTCTGGCTTCTCAATGATTCGAGGGCCTGAATTTTCGAAACGAGGGAGAGGGTTCGTTTTGCGGGAGTGACGTCAAAATGACGTAGACTCTCATATAAACCTATACAAACTTTTCGAGAAATGCGTCATTTTCGGGAGCGATCGCTTCTCCCCAGTTCGAGAATAACCCCCCAGGAGGTTCGATGTGCGTTCCATATGGTGCTGGAAAGTTCTTAAAAGATGAAACCTATTACATAAAAGCCGAACCGGGCGCGAAATTCAGATAACTTTCTAATGTTTTCTATTCAGAGTTAATAGTGATTTGTAGAATGACAGGTATTAGAAGTGTTAGTTGATAGAAACGTGTTGCAGCTCGTTGTTGAGTGTTTTTGAATTCGAGTCCACCATGTAGTTTTTCGAACCCTACATAAATGTGAGTTTGGTTGCCTACTTTGGGTGATTACGTGGAACTCTGGAATAGTTGAACGCACTGTATTTTCCGTATAAAATGTATTTTTGTTTCTTTTGTTTTATCGTGTAACTCCAAGTAAAGTTTTCTCCAGTTGTTCTTGATTTCGTTGGGTCTTTTGTTCTCAGTTCATATCGAAGGCGAAATTCATTTAGAACTTATTACAAACCCGTATAAAAAATTAAAATTTTCTTCATGCTTATTCTTTCTATTTATCTTTGCCTTTGTAATCTTTAACTTCGTCGTGGTCAATAAGAGTAAGAGTTAAGTGATTACTGAGAAAAGTATCAGGTCGTTTTTTCTACAGCCTATTTTGGGAACAACTGTACATATAAGAGACAAAGTAAGCAGTGTCGCCAATAGGCTTTCACAAAAGCTTGAACATTTAATTTAATAGAACAAACAATAATTCACTAAAAATTTTACTGGAAACAAATACCGGAAAAATCAAACTCTGTTTTCACTTTATTGAATATTAAATATTTACAAATTCTGCTTAAGCGTACTAGGGTTGGCAACACTGGCTTCATCATGAAAGACCTTTATCTACGCCTGTTTCATAAAAGCTATATTATGTAGCTCATTTGAGACTTATTGTAACACTGATTATACAGGGTGTCCCAGAAATGCATATAAAGCATATAAATTAATAAAAATAAAAACCATGTTGCAGGCGTAAATAAAACGTTGTATATTACAAGTGGGATAGTGCATTATTATAATATTCGTGCTCTTATCATGAACTCGGGCTGACGCCCTCGTCAGGATAACTTATCGCACTCATTATAATGATGTCTCTATCCCATTTGTAATATAAATAACTATTAAAATTACGAAAGAAATACAAAGTTGATGGTATTTAGCGTTATTCTTTTATCAAAAAATATAAACAGAAAGATGAGTGATTGTTTAATAAATGCAGATGGTCGACAATTTCGATATCAGAAAACCTTTCTTTTTGGATTTAAATAAACAAAATATGATCGACGGTAGGGGAAAAAACTTCCGATTATTGTTTCGTTGTCCAGAAAGTTAAGAGAAATCGCTCGTCGTTCTTACAAAAATGTAAACAAGATTCTGTTTCCGCATACTTATTGTTGGTAAAGAAGAACCCGAATTTATGCTAATTATTTTATCATTAATAGGTATCACTTCAAAATCAACAAAATAATTAATTACCTAAACCTTGGTTGGCTTGATTAAACTATTTTCAAATGAAATCATAGATTTGTCAATAAACTGGTGATGAAATCACTAAATTTTCGGCACTAAAAATCGTCTGAAATTTCAACCGAAAAATCTAGCGTCAAAATCACTAAATTGGAAACATTGAAAGAAAGATCTCACCCACTTAACCAACACTGCAAATTGATTGGATACCCGAAGACTGAAATACGTCGATAAGAAACATTCAGTAAGTAGGCAACCCATTTAAGAGATGTGCAAATGAAGTTACTTATCAACAGACGTGGATTATATGGACGCCTATATTTTAAATTAAATATATTAAAAACAACATTTTTCAATCACATTCTAAAGTAGGTATCTTGTTTAAAAGTTATGTTGAGAAATATTTGTAACTTAAAATAATAATAACGTGCCTTTTTAAAAATTTCTCCCTCTAGGCTAGGGCCTAGTTGGCCGTGAATTGTTAGTTGTGAACCAGCCTTAATCTAAAATCTTTAACTACGTTAAAAACTATGTTGTTTCCTACTTCTTCATTTTCGGGTTATAATTAATTATTTATAAACAATCTAATATCTATTTTGATGTAAAATGGATAAAATTGTTGTATGCCAGAATGAAAAACGTAATATTTACGTGAAATAAATCAAATGATCATTTATTTTGAGGTTAGAAAAGTGACATTTCGCATAAACTACGTCGAGTAAAAATTACATTTAATTACATAAAAATTACGTCTAGACGTAATGTAATATAGAAAATACTTTTTACTCGTAGTTTTCCCAACCCTGTTCATGGCCAACTAGGGGGACAAATTTTAAAACGTAAAATGTAACGAGTGCTTTTTAAATTTGGCGTCGAAGTTGGCCGTGACAAGGTGGTTATTGTGAACGCACCACAATTTTGATTATTTGTTATAAATCTTATTTTATTATTGTCTGTTTTCATTGTTACAACTGATCTCATTCTTATTGTCGTTTTTCATTTATTACAATAGATTACATTCTTATGTTGTCCTATCGTACTGTTGAGTTCGAAATCTCGAAAGCAAGGTTATGGATTGTTCGAACGTGTTCGAACGTCAAATTAACAACTGTCATGACGATTATGGTACACAATGAAACTTTCATGGCCAACTTCAACGCCAGATTTAAAAAGTACTCTTTATAATCTACAATATTTTATAGATACTACTGGGATTTCAAAAATGTTTACGTTTCACGTGACCAAAATAACTACCTTTCTAGGAAAATTTATTTTTCGCAGATTGGCGACACTGTAACATATTTTCTTGTCACTAAAAATAGTAACTAAATTGAACATAGGCGTGCGCGTTCGCAATCAGGACGTTCCATTGCTGAAAATTTTATTTGTAGTTTTAATAAATTTTATAAAGATTTGGACGAAACTTTGTGATATTATTTAAGGTTACGTTTATTGTTTAATTTATAGGATTAAGGGCCGGTTTATCAATCACAAGTTAACTCTAACTTTCACTTTATTCCCATAGTAACCACTACGAAGGCAATTGTTGTTATGGTAATTAACTGAAGGTTAACTTTAACTTAAAGTTAACTTGTGTTTGATAAACCAGGTATAAGTCAAGGCAAAATTAATTCTGTTACGCCACTGATTATCCTGTTATTATAGTTGTAGTTATTTTAAGTATTATCATAAGTGTACGTTTGGTTGCCTACTTTGGGTGATCACCTGGGACTCATCTTTGTTGAAAACCCTGTATAACTCCGACAGTAATATCCTAGGCCTGAAATTGTAATTTTTATCTGTTCCAAGATAAGAGGGCTGTTATCTTTTTGAAACTGTAATCTTTATTCATTAGAGTTTTTCTTTTGCTCAACGTGATCGAATCAAAACTGTCAATTTTAAGCAATCATGTTCTTTTGAATGGTCCATTCCGTTTGCTCAAGAATTTCTAACGCGATCCGTAATCCCGTTTCCCTTCTGAATAATAAAAATTTCATGCTTGTTATGATTCAGTCATTTTCATATTCGTGATTAAAAATTGCTGTTGATTATTTGAAATTGCGTTCATTGTATTTTCCCAGTCAAGACGGAAAGATGAGTTGGATAAATTTGGCTCCTTGCTTAAAAATTATACGAGATGGGTCAACGAAACAGGCTTAAGTTGGGAACCTTATTTTTTTAGTTATTTAATTCTGTTTTCAAAATCGTTATAGAAATTCAATATAATTTCGTGCATTGAATTATGTACTAATACAATTAGCTTTCATATGAGTTGTCATACTTTGGATTGTGTAAATTACATAAACGTATTTTTCCTCGTAAGAAGAAATTAAAATCGAATTCTCGAGTATTCATACTCACATTACTGAATTCACTATAAAATTACCTTATTAATAACTTGTCATTTATGATACTTTCCCTATTTAAATCTATTGGTTAGAGAGGTGGAAGGGAGGGGGATGATGTACGACAGTTGGGTGTAAGCATGGTGTAAGTAAGATAGAAACGTATCCCCCTAGGATTATAAATCGACGTGTTTTAGGATTTTTTCCAAACAAACATTTTCCTGAAAGATATTCAGTCTGTTTCATTTTCGTTGGCCCACCTTGTATATCTATCATAAATAAATCATTTTATTATACACATTGCTAAAAAAATATTTAACTTTTTTTATTTACTTCTGCGTTTGTTTATAATTTCTTTAAAATCGGTTATTAATGATTTCTAATAATACTCAACTTACTGTTTCTGTTACTTGTGAGTTTCAATTTCTTTTTTAATTATAAGACCAATTCAGAAATCGATCCCAGACACGCCGTTATAAAACTCTTGCATCATCTCACCGAGACAGTCAAGATAATAGAACCAGAAACAATAGCTGTGGTTTTAATAGAGTAAATAATATAAGACTGTAAATATACTTAAAAGGTGATAAACAATGACTGTTGAATTTCACCTCGTGAACGCTGGGCACTTTAAATGTTACGTACTGAAATTTATTTGTGGTCTGACAGAAGGTGTTGAAATAAAGACATCTCTGACAGAGCACGATTTATTATTAGCCTAGTTTTTAAGTGTATAACCTTTCTGATCCGGTCGAAGCTAGTCACTCTCGGGTTCTTTGAGCTGCGCTAAAAGCAGCGCCCTCTGTTTCTCCAGCTCGGACTCACTGAGTTCGCTGCTTTTGGCGTGCGGGTCCCCGCTCTCCGACGGCCTGCGGACCGACCTTTTGCTCCCGCTTCTGTCCACCGACGGACTCCGCTGCATCATACCATTGTAATTACAATATTTTTAATATAACACGCTAGAAAACTAATAAATAATATGTACACCCTCGCCCCCACCATGTTATTAATTATGCATGCATTTATTTTTAAATGTAAGAAGTTATCCGTACATGTACAGAGTGACTCATTTTTGTTATCCACACAGTCAACTACAATTTGTTTAAAAATTATTGAAAGAGACCTAAGCGCAATCTAGCATACAATGTATAAACTGATTTGTGTGACATAGCATGTGATGAGTCAGATAAAGGCGGAAAGACAAATTATTAAGTATTGTTATTAGTAAAGACAAAGACTGTGCTTAACCCCATTTCATTGCAGTCTTTTCCCTTAATACAATATGCATCTTCCATTTTCTTGACCATCATAAATGCTACGTCACACAAATTGGTTTACATAATGGTACAGTAAAAAGCAAATACAAAAATAACGACATTAATGTCGCTATGGTTATCAAACTAAAAAAGTGACCAGAAAATAAAGGTGTTTTGAAATGCAAATAAGAAATGTCAGTTAACAACTTTGAAAAAAATACATAAACCTAATTGAATTTTCTATGATTTTACTAATATAAAGAAGATAATTTTTTCTAGCAACAATTTCTATTTTCACTTTAGTTACATACAATCATTTTTAATATTATACGTAGTTTTCCAATTACCTTTTTGCTTATTTATTTATTACAAAAATATCGATGCTGCTTTTTACTATCACTGCACAATTTAGTTGTTAAGTTTCTTATTATTATCCCGTGAAGCAGGAGATAGGACACTAGAGAGATGCTATCAGTGACCAAAGCTGCCTTCAGGGGCTCCATTTGGGTAGTTCACGTCTATCCAATTGTCGTGATATTTCGTATTCTCAATTCTTAAGTTAAAAACTAGTTTAGACAGTTTTGCTCCTTTTAAGAAGATATGATGTCTTTGTGCTTTAGATAACAATATCATAAGTCATTACCTTTTGATAACTTTATTAAAATGTAATACGATCAAAATAATATTAATAAATAAAACCTGACAGAAAAAAAAATTACAAATTTTTAATTTCCAAACTTGAATCAAAGTGATAATAAGATTGATTTACATTAAGAAATGTTTACACTCTTATGTCAGCGGTGTCCGAAATTTTGTGTCCGCAACTGTACATAAGTCATAGACTGATAACATTAATTTGATCATTTCTGAGATTTTCTATGTGCACAACAAAATTGGGCCACCCTATACCTAGCAATACATATTGAGTGATTGAATAAAACATGATCTGCAGCACTGACGTTACAGTGCCACTAGATAACATTACTGTGTAAACTGACAAGCAATTCAAAAATTAAAATGATGTTCCTTTCACTTAGTTTTAATTTAAGCAAATTGCAAGGCACTGAGGAACTGCTGGTTTTTTGTGCTGTCAAAATGAAGCAGTATCTCTGTCCTACTCCGAATCATTTTTTATTTGATCTCTCAGTATACTAATACGTACTTGTTTCATTATGTTATTTACATTTATTTAAGAACTAGAACATTTTTATTGGGTCTGTTTCTACTTAAAGAAAAGACAAAGCAGACTCACAAAAAACAAAAGCATCCACTGACTTTGCAATGAAAATCAGAAAAAACAAAAAAAAAGACAAAATGCATATTTCAAGATTATTTAATAATATATAATATCAGAGAAAATTTATGTAGTGTCGTTTCTTCTTTAATAACTTTTTGGAAAACACACACAGGGAAAACTAACTACTGGCAGTGATTTATAACAAGAAATTAAAACAGGCTCATTCACAGAATGAAAATCGACAACGATTAAAAGAAAAAGTTTAGTAACTCACAGATGGACTTTTTTTCTTGTGCTTCTTTTTTGATTTCTTTTTTTTATACTCTTCCGTGCTGTCATCCGATATTTGTGATGGGCTTCGTGACCTGTGTTTCGATTTCTTCCGTTCACCCTCAGATTCGCTGTTGCTCGATGATTTATACTTCTTGCTCTTTTTTGATTTTTTCGACTTGCGAGATCTCGAATGGTGGTGACTACACGATTCTTCCATTTCATTTTGGAAATCCTGAACATTAAAATTATTAATCAGGTAGTGCCTTGAAGGCCAATCTTCTTACTTTATAGACACGAATCCTTTCACTGTCCGATGCGAAAGCACGATATTCCTCTTCGTTTTCTAATTTTGATTTAACTTCGTCCCAAGAGAGTTCGAAATTTATGTTCAGCTCGCGCAGTAGTTTTTTGAAGTCGTTTTCCAGTTTCTTCATGCGCTTGTTTTCCTCTTTCAATCTCTCTTTTTCTTTTACTTCAGCCTATAATTAGTTACAATAAATCCGGATGATGTTGCACAGTTTTAAGTTAAAGACTTACTTTCTCCAATAGTGAATTGTATGTGAGTTTGACATTGCCTGCATCTAGAGTTGCGCTCTTTTTGTCTTCACAGACGATTGTCGCAAACTGTTCGAAAGTTGTGTCGACCTTCACTTCGAAATCTCTGTCTTTCAGAATCTCCTTAATTATGTGCTTCTCATCATGAAACCTGGCCTTCAAATCTTCCACATAAAACTTGAAGAGATCCAAAGGAGTAGATCCTGTTTGTCCTTTGGATTTAATTCAAAAATTAAGGTAGGTTTTCGGGGGCGATACAAGGAAACTTACCTAGCATTGCAGAGAATCTAATATCTGCGGATATGATTGGGTAAAGTTCCACCCAAAGTGACATGGAAGTCAGTTTCCCTTCTTCATGTAGCGTGTCCAGGAGGGCCAGGAATTGATCTCTGTTTTTCCTGCACTGCCGCTTCTGTCGTTTCTTTTCCCTCTCTCTTTCTTCCAGTTCTTCTTTCTCCAAAACCCTGATGTGCTCTTCGAAAACAATCAGTGCATCTTCCTTGTCCATAGCTAAAGTAAATAAATGAAAACGTAAGAAAAACAAATCGATGGATAAATAAGTTGTTACTCTTTAGTTACTTGACAAATTGTCATTTAATATAAAAAAATAGAGAAATATTTACCTAACAAATTCACGTCATTCTTAAAAGAATTATTCCCCAAAAGCATAGCCTGTGCTTCACTCCAGGTGGTATCATAATTAATATCCGTCATATTATCCAGGACCTCGGCGAGCTTCTTCATATTACGCTTCTTTAGGACTTTCGCCTCCTCCTTCTCTCTTTTGGCAAGCGTAAAAATAACATCCTCATAAATATCTCTTCGGTCTGAATCGCTAACGCAATTCCACACTTCTAAGTTGTTGAAAGTCTCATCGCACTTATAATACTTGGTTGCAGACGTGATCTTGTCGGTGCCTAACAAAAACTGCTCAAGATTTTCCTTTGATTTTTTCGCCTTCAGTCTATTTTCTTCCTTCTCGTCCTTCTGCTTTTGAGTTTTGTACGCGTTGAACACCTGCTTCCGCTCGCTGAGCCTTTTCAGAGATTCGTAGCGAGGATCACCCTGGATTATTTTGATGCATTGGTCCCAGGTGGCATTCGAAGGTACATTGTTATCACGGAGGAGTTCTTTGAAGGCTTCCATTGCTTCTTTCTTGTCTCTGAAGACCTTTCGCTCTGGAGTGGAATTTCTAGAATCCTTGGGTTGTTCATTGTGGGTTGATAAGTTTGAGTCTTCGTCTATTTGCAATAAAAAAAGTCAAAAGTGCATATAATTTGTGAGGTGTGATGACTCACCAGTTTTTGGTGCTGGTGTCGGTAAAGAAATGGCAGCTAAAGTGGCAGCCATTGATGCTTCCAGCACACTCTTCCCACCTGGGCTCACACCTACAATAAACTGCTTCATAAGTTTTCAGAGCGAGTTAAAAGAAGCCCTACCAGCAGCTGAGATGTTTGGGGAATTTGTGCCTGGAACATTTACAGTTGGGACTGCAACTGGTGGAGTTGTACCAGGCACAATTATGGGAGTCACTCCAGGAGTTGGTGTGGTTGGGACATTTGCTATGACAACTGGCGGTGCAGTAGCATTTGGAACTACAACGGCTGGAATTGCAGCAGCTGGAGTTGGTGTTGATACTGAGAGTGGACTTGCAATATCTGTTGGGGTAGCACCTGCGGAACCGGGTGTAGTTACTTTTCTATAAAAAAAAAATATGTATTTTGGATTGTTCTTACTACAAAAATTTTTTAAACTTTTGAAATAGCAAAAGAAAAAAAAACATTTACTCTCATTAGAGAACTATACACATAATGCCCCTTTTAAAGATTTATTTGAATGCTTTAAATGCACAAATTAATGAAGAACAGGACAATTGTTATTAGTTAGATGAAAGACTTTCTTATGTACAGTTCTTTAGCTCTAAAATAAAGCCTTTAGATAGAGTGCAAAATGTAAGAAAAATCCTGTACATTAACATTAATGTGATCAAATATGTATTTAATCGAAAGCTAAGTAATAATACAAAAGCAGCACTTACTCTTCATTGGCAATTTTGTTCTTTATTTCTTCTAATTCCGGTGGTACAACCCAACGTGATTCCTTTGTTGTAATATTGTGGTAATAAATCTTTCCATTATCTGCCGTATATTCCTTCCAAGGACATTGCGATAATAACAACTGAAACATTTGATCTTCTATTGTAAAAACCGTCTAAAAATCTATGCAATTTACCTCGCCGGGAGTTTTCAGCAGATCAGGTTTCTGCCAAGAACTCTGTTTTGTCATGGAATTGTAATAATACGTTCTACCATCGGGTGCTTTATGCTCGGTCCATTGATCAACTTGATTTGCAGGAGGCGGCGGAAAACCCCCAAAGCCCGGCGGGGGGACACTAAACGGCGGTATAATTGGGGGAAATGCGTTCATGGGTGGCATCTGTACTGGAGGCATGAGTGGGGGAGTGCCGATTCCAGTAGAAGGGACAAATCCTGGAGGTGGAATGTTGGATATATTGGGCTCCTAAAATCAAAAAGTAAATCATTTTCACCCAGAAAAAGATATAAAAAAATGTCGCCTTCCAAAGAACATAACCTCAAAAACATCTGAGTTAATTACCATTATGTCGTCGATAAAATATGTTCGGTGTTTCTGCACTTACGAAAACACAAATAATTACAACATATCCAAATACGCCAACCAAATCATAACGCAACACTCATAAATCATCATAAATATTACAATTTCCACGGCGTCAGACTCCATACACAATTACAGTGTTGCCATCAGTTGGTGTTGTCATTCAACCGTCAACCAGTGTTGCCAACATCAGAGAACAAAATTAGCGTAATTCGTGCGCAGAGGCGCAGAATTACCGTATTTGACTCAAAATTACCGTACACTTCAGAAATAGAAAAGCAAAAATATCTGTGGGAGGTGTGATAAAGTTAAAAGACGCACACAACGTTAGAAACAAATTTATTGAAATAAAATAGGTGTAAGTATGGACGTACATGGAAGGGAGAAACTACAAATATAAAACATTTGACCTTTACGCCAATTGCATATTGTTAACCGTTTTGTATAGGACGAAACAATGCATTTACTTTCAAAACTTCTTTAAAAAGTAAAAACTGTTTCTTATTCTCTATGAGTTAATTTCAGTTCTTCTGAATAGAATCACTATCAGACAATTTTAAAAATGTATTTAATAGCGTTTTTGATTGACTGCACTAATGCGCACTCAGAATATCTTCATCTTGTTTCATTACATGAGGTTAAAAGAAGATGCAACTACACTGAGTGCAACCGGTGCAGATGAATCAAAAACGCTATAAGACGCCGCGCCGCGTCGTTAGCTACTCTTTGAATACTTCTGATAAAATAATGTCAAATTTGCCTCAGGGTATATTTAGGTCAGTTCCATTCGTCAGAATTTTGAGTTCTGAACCGTTCGAAATCCTACTGAGCATGAGCAACTTAACGAAACGAGAACACGGCCTACTGAGACGAGGATAAAGAGTGAATAGATATTAGACGCCAAATTGAAACAGCAACCTCACTTTTCTCAGTGTTGCCACTTCATTCAAATTGGTCACGTGGGTTGAAGTCATTTATGATTTCCCTGTACAACAATCATTTATAAGTGCTAATTATAGCAAGTCCATCAGGAAAAAGGTTCAGTTTTACGTTTTGAAATAAATAAAAGAATGATATTTTTCTAAAATAATTATAATGAACACAGACTACCATTAACATGGCTATTAATTTCTTTCAAATATTATTTTAACTGCTTCTCCCAATTTTTTTATTTTTTATTCAGTGTCCTTAACTAGGTTGATAAGTATGGTAAATAAACTCAAAGCTAGGATCTCTAGATTGATTAACATTTAACGTATTTGATAGGATTAGGTTGGGTTTCAAAAGTATTTAATTACAGAACATTTCTAATTCCAAATGCTTGCAGATTTGTAAAAATGAAATTCAAAATCTGTGCTCATTCATCTCAAATCAGATCAGCCAAGTTACACCTGAAATTACTAACAAAAATGTCACTATTTCCGATCATTACTACACATTTTAAATGTCGATCAAATCCAGGGACTCTATTCAAAGCTAATCACATTTCAGCATAATAAATTAATTAATACACCTTCACATGTTAAAACGTATGCTTAAAAGTCGAACTCAATCGTCTTTAATATGACCCTGAGTTTTGTTTTTAAGTTGACTTTTACAGCTTTCATATAAATTCTTAATATCAAAGGCACCTCTGATGTTCTCCTCTGTCAAAGCAAACTTGACCACTTTTGATCGCCCGTCTAGAGTAGGCTTGCGCAAAACTTCCTTGCTGTCTTTGAATAGTATTAATGTTGGCAATTGCTGACTAAAACTGCTGTCGTTCACATGATATTTCCTACTGGCATCAGGATATCTTCCAACATCAACTTTGCCGAACTTCAAATTGGGAAGGTGAAACTTTGTGCTCAGTTCTGCGAAAACGGGGGCGAAATTCACACAACTCGGGCTCCAAACTGTGTAAAATGCAACCAGCCATGTGACCTTCTTGTCGCGATTCAACTCTTCTTCCAAACCGTTCGATCCTCGGAAGTAAACGACATTATCAGGCCCCGAGTACGTTGGTTCTGGTATTAGAAGTGCTGTAACTGAATTGCAAGGTTACTTTACTTGAAAATTGGTTCGCTAAATAGAACTCACATATAAAGATGATGCTATAAATGATTCCCATAATGAAGTCAGCGTAAAACCATAAGATCATATTGGCAACCTTCGTGTAAATAAAACTCGCTGACAAGTAATTAATCATGGTCACGCTCCCAGCTTTCCTGGTTCTAATCATCACAACTATTAGTAAAAAGAAGAGGATTTCTGTTTCTCTCTAAAATAGGCGAATTCGCTTAGAACTGCAACGTCTTTTAACAGTAACATAACCTTACTCCGTCGAGTTCACAGTCGTCTACCTCGAAAATGTAATTACACAATTTCGGCGTCCGTTTAAATATAATGTAGGAAAGACTTAGAAGGATGTTAACTAAGTAATATGGTTTTAAAAGTTGTCGAAAATCATTTTTAAGAGACATTTCGCTTGAACCACAACCGGAAAATTTTCCTTAACTGAAGGTTGGCAACGATCGTCAGTGTTGCCAATGGTGTCTCCAACGTGCAAAATGCAGAAATCCCTGGAAATTACCAAGAATATCTTTTTCAACATAAAAATCCCTAAAATTTGTTCAGAAATAAGTTAAAAAAAACAAGAAAATCATTAAAAATACATAAAGTTAAAGAAAACAGAAACGGTTGATTTTTCAGTGCAATACAGTAGATTAATAATAAACTTTAAATCAAAACAACTGAAAAGAATGATGATAAAACAAAGAAAACAAAACAATAACCCTGGTTTACATCAAACAAAATAAACTCAGCTTAAATTTAAGCGTCGCTTAGGCCCAGTTTTACAATGCCAGCTTAAATTTGAGCTGAAGCTTAAACCCATAATAACGAATATTTCAACAATTGTTGTTAAGCCGGGCATTGTAAAACTTAGAATGTGACTTACACTGTGTCGTGTGACGTTACATGTCACATTATAAACATTACTTAAATTTAAGCTCAGCTTATTGTCTGTCTCAAAATTAAAAAACCACCAACCTCGCAATTTATTGCCTAGATAGAACCGGCAACGATGACGCATGTACAGTAGCGGACAATAAAATTCGGGCAAGAATTTGACATGTCGTGCGTATCAAAGGTGCGTATTTCGACAAATTTGGTAAATCAGGCTCTTATTGAGGTTATATTTCTGTCAAAATAAATAAATGAAATTTAAATTAACGTCAGAATTACTAGTGACACGCATTAAACGTCAAAAATATTAAAGTGAGCTTTACATTGTGCAAATGACGTGCCCGGATTTTATTGTCCGCTACTGTACCTGCTAGTGACAAATTTAGGGGAAAGAGAATTTTAACTGCACATTCCCATGAGAGCTGCATGGCGGTAAAGTTGTAAAGCGGTGCGACGTCCATAGGCACATTCAAATTAAATAGCGTTTTCGATTGACCGCATTAGTGCGCACTCAGAATATCTTCATCTCGTGTTATTACATGAGGTTAAAAGAAGATGCAAATATACTGAGTGCAACCGGTGCAAGTGAATCGAAAACGCTAAGAGACTGTTGGCGCCATAAATCCACCGTTTTACAACTTTACGGCTATGTAGCTCTCATGGGAATCGGCCTTTAAAAGATTTCTGCGTTTTTCCGGCATTGTGAGATTTCAGGTAAATTATAAGTTACATGACATTTAAACTTTTGACGCCAAATTATTGACGCGGATAAATTAAGTGACAACATGAAGTACAGTTGCGGACAGAAAATTTCGGATGTAAGTGTCATTCCACTGACGTAAAAGTTAAGAAATTCCTATATGCATACGTCAGATGAGTGACAGTGACATGCGAAATTTTCTGTCCGCAACTGTACCAACCAAAATATATCTGAGAATTTTGGTTTTTGACAACATAATTCAATAAGTGGTGGTTTTTTAATTTTGAGACAGACAGTTAAGTGTTTGTTGCAAATGGCCATAAAAATTCAAAAATAATCAAATTAAAAATAATAACAATAAAAACAAAATACAATCGACTTTACAACAGAAATCGACAGTTTAATAATGTAAAAAAAAATAAAGGGCCGTCGAGTGGTTTAGCGGCCAGCCCAGCCGACTTTGGCAATCGTGTTGCTCGGCGGTGTCGGTACGAATCCCACCAGGGCCATGGATGTTTGTGCTGTCTAGTGACTCTTGGCGATCGCCGTAAGACAATGAAACTGCGCAAAGCGAAAGAAAGGAAGAAAAAATAAAATAAAAAAAAAACTATGAGAAAGCAAAGAAAATGAAATAATAGATTTTTAAAATATACGAAACAAGTTCGACTTTTCCCTTCTTATGTACAATGTGTCCACGGACTATTTGCAATAGTCGAGTGACATAGGATTTTGACATATTTTTATTTTTTTAAATAATAAAAACAAAAGACAATCGATTTTACAGCACGATTTAGTATACTAATACTAGTACACTTTGTAGAATGGGTTGCCTATTTTCATTTTTTAAGGCGATAGATTTGAAATGGGCACCGTGTATAATTATTGTGAAAATAAGGTTTCAGATACGGAACATTTTCACATGGAGCTTTGTATTTTAAAGTTCATACATAACTTCATTTTTTACTCTACAACGTAATATGCGAGTTGTTACTTAAGTGGGTTTTCCAAAACACGAAAAAGAGCCGTTAATCCATAATGATTTGAAAGAAAAACCCTTAAAACGGATTTTTCCTTTAAGTGGCAATACTGGTTGCCACTATTGCCTGACGAAAAAATTAAAATCACCAGATTTACAGTAAAAAAAAAGATGCCAGTTTTTCACCAGACAAATTGAATTCTCTCTGGATTTGTCGAATTCAAAAGATTCTCTTCAACTACATACAAGGGAAAAATAAGGAAACATGAAAAAGTGCAAGACAATTTATTATACAAGAAAAATTTTGAAATATCAAAAATATTTGCAATACTGTTATTTTGTAAACGGTGAACAAAAAAAATCAGATTAGAGTAGGCGGTGCAAAAAATGTACGTCTATGATTAAATAAAAAGTAAATAAATTTGACAAGTCCATTAATTCAGTTAATCACAAACATACATTTTCTTTGCACCGCCTTCTCTAATTTGTTATTGTTTTGCTCGCTTTTCATAATTTGGACAAAAATTATAGAAGATGTAAAATCTAATAAGTACAATACCAATCACGTATTGGTTCTGGTTTATTTGTAACTAAAACGGATTAGTTAGATCAGTTTACTTTGAGTTAAAGTGAACTGACCAAAGCTGCAGATATTGTCTGTCAAAATTAAAAAACCACCACCTGTTGAATTATGTTGCCAAAAAGCAAAATTCCCAGATGTATCTTGGTTGGTACTTCGAAATGTTGCTGTAATTTATGCACGTTAGTAGTTTAGCGTCAAAATTTAAAACGTCATATTAATATTTAATTTGCCTGAAAGGTTACGAGGCTGCGAAAACGCAAAAATCTTTCAAGATGCGCAATTAAAATTTTCTTCCCCCTAAATATGACACTAGTTGATACATGTACCATCGTTGCCGGTTGTATCTACGAGGTAAATTGCGAGGTTGGTGGTTTTTTGATTTTGAAACAGACAGTAATAGACAAGTATTGACTGCTTCAGTCTGGCTTCAGTGTCCTATCCTCCTATGGCCTATCTGCATGCTTCTAGTCTTATGTTGCCGTTGACCACAAATGTCATTTTTGAAAGTAAGGTTAGATTATTAAAAATCGCATAATTTTCTGCTCTAATTAAGAAAATGGATACATCAAGCATTGAAGATGATACGATAGATGACATCGAGCAGGATTTAATTATAAACTTCCCAGAGGAAGTTCAGAAAGCTATCGAACAAGTGCGTAAATCCCACAACTGTTTGCTGATGCACTTTACCGCTTTATGTTTTTAAGGTTCTACCCAGTAAAGATCCTCTAGATCAGCCAGATTTTAACACAATCGATTACATAAACTCACTGTTTCCCACAGAGCAGTCCCTCTCGAATATCGATGAGGTCGTCACAAAAATGGAAGATAAAATCCAGTCGATTGATAACGAAATAAGTACTGTGGTGCGTGGTCAAACCACCGCAAGCCAGGATGGTCGACAGGCCCTGGACGACGCCCAAAAAGTAATAAGACAGCTTTTTGTTCACATTAAGGACGTCAAAGAACGCGCGGAGAAATCTGAAGAAATGGTAAGAGAAATAACACGAGACATAAAACAACTCGATTGTGCAAAGCGCAACTTAACCCTGGCAATTACGACTCTAAACCACCTGCATATGTTAGTAGGGGGTGTTGACACCTTAAAGTCACTGCAAGAGCGGAGACTATACGGTGAGATTGCATTACCCCTGCAAGCCATAAGTGAAGTTATGATGCATTTTGAAAACTACTCTGACATTCCACAAATTAAAAACCTGAGCGATCAAGTTAAGACCATCCACGTTGAATTAGCTGAGCAGATCACACACGATTTCAAAGAAGCGTTTTCAGGGAGTAACACAAAATCGACGATTCCAAATAAGCAGTTGGCGCAAGCGTGTTTAGTTGTATCGATTTTGGATCAACGCGTAAAGAAAGACTTGCTGAAATGGTTTGTGAATCTGCAACTTCAGGAGTACAATCACCTATTTCAGGAGACTGAGGACACTTCGTGGTTGGATAAAATCGATAAGCGATATGCGTGGTTGAAACGACATCTGCTGGAATTTGAGGAGCGTCTTGGGAATATGTTCCCTCAAAATTGGGAGGTATCTGAACGGATTGCCGTCCAGTTTTGCCATGACACAAGGGAGGAGCTCGCGAAGATTATGTCAAAACGCAAGCATGAAATGGACGTTAAGTTATTGTTATATGCGATACAAAAGACCAGCAATTTTGAGAGTTTATTGTCGAGGCGGTTTACAGGCGTTACGTTAAACGAGTCCTCAGCTTCTGGGGATATTGATTTGCAAAAGCAGCCTTTCAATGGCCTGATAGGTAGATGTTTCATTCCACATTTGAAGATTTATATCGACAGCGTCGATAGTAATCTCTCAGATTTAATTGAGAGGTTTGTCCAAGATGAGAAGCTGAATTTTACCACAGAAACCAGTGATACCCACGCAATCGTTTTGCCGAGTTGTGCTGACTTGTTCGTCTTTTATAAAAAAAGCATGATACAGTGCAACCAACTAGATAAAGGGCAATCGATGTTGGATTTAAGCAGGACCTTTCAGAAATACTTACGCGAATATGCTGTTAGGTTACTGCAAAATAACTTGCCCAAAGTAGAGGCACAAACGTTAGGAACGAGCGTGCAATCAATTACAAGAGATCTACAAAAGATGTCGACTTCGGGACTGATACACAACTTCTCTTCTTTGCTTAAGGAAGGAGAGATCATCAGATTTACTAAAGAAGAACAGACGAAGATCTGTTGCATTTTGACTACTGCTGAGTACTGTTTGGAAACGACTCAACAGCTCGCGGAAAAATTGAAAGAAAAAATCGATCCACCTTTGTCTGACCAAATAGATTTGTCTCAAGAACAGGATAATTTTCACAGGTGAAAATTATACCGGGAGAATAATAACTTTTACTTAAAACATTTTTATTACAGCGTCATCTCTAATTGCATTCAGTTATTAGTTCAAGACTTAGAAAATGCATGTGAACCAGCCCTCACAGCAATGAGCAAGGTAAATAAAAAAACTTGGCATCTCAACGCCCATCATCAATTTATTTGAAGCTAATGTACATATAAAGAGTGCTTGCTCTTTAATACGAGTATAATATTTTATTCTTTGATTCAGATTCAATGGCAAAACATAGACAGCGTCGGTGACCAGAGTGCGTACGTAACAGCGATCTCCAACCACTTCAAAACAACCGTTCCAGTGATCAGAGACAACTTATCAAATTCAAGGAAGTACTTCACTCAGTTCTGCATCAAATTCGCTAACTCATTCATTCCGAAATTTGTTCGAAATATATACAAGTGCAAGCCTATCAATACAGAGGGGGCCGAGCAATTGTTGCTCGACACGCACATGTTGAAGACTGTACTGCTGAACCTTCCAAAGATTGCCTCGCAGATTAATCGACCTGCGCCTGCTGCTTACACCAAAGTTGTTAATAAGGGTATGACCAAAGCAGAAATGATTTTGAAGGTTGTTATGACACCAGTGGATCCTGCCAAGGCTTTCGTGGAACAGTATATGAAGTTACTACCGGATTGTCAGCAGGCGGAGTTCTACAAAATACTGGATATGAAGAATGTTAAAAGACAGGAACAGACAGTTTTGGTGGAGCTGTTTCGTTCTCAGAAGCCCTATACAGAGCGAGAAAGCAAAGACTCTAATTAATTTATTTGTTCATGTAATGCTACATATATTATAAATTATTAACTAAATTAAAAAAGTAATTTATCTGAAATGATATATAATTGAGTAAATTTAGACCTGGTTTATTCACTTTCAATTAACTTTAACTTTCAGTTTATTCCCATAGTAACAATAGTTTATGCAATTGTTACTATGGTAATAAATCGGAAGATAAAGTTAATTTAAAAGTGAATAAACCGGGCCTTAAGGGCTAGTTTCATAATGGAATTTAAAGCACACTTTAAAATTAAAATCACATTCAGATGTGTAAACAAATGTATTTTCACAGTTGTTTTTACATCTGCAGTGACTTTAAATTTAAAATCTCCTTGAAGTACCATTGTGAAACTGGCCCTTAGATTTATTTATTAATAAAACTAGTATTCCTACATTAATATGCGTTTTCCTTAAAAGAAAAAATTAAAATTAATTCTAGACTCTGTCCTAGTCAGTGTTCCCAGATCTTTTGCTTGTTTCGTCGGTAGATGACTTCGGTATTTTTCGGTAGATTACGTACAAATTCAGCAAATTTAAATTAAAAAATTAATAAAAAAAAATCGTTAACGGAGAATTTGAATGTCGGGGAACTAACAAGTTTGTTTAGATTAGCTATTGGCCAATAGAGGCCACCACTATACTTCTTGTTATTACTACAGTGACTTGAATAGAATAATCAAACAAATACTCTCATAAAAAAACACGTTTCATTCAAAGCTAAAAACGGTTAAATTTAGTGCTATTGAACAGGTGTGCTTAATTGATTTAAAAAAGATGAGGGAATAACAATTTTTTGTTAAAAATTCTACGTCTCAGAGTTGCGATTGAAAATTTTTTAATTGTACCAAAATCATTAACGTAATAAGTAATAAGGCGCACATAAATATATGGCCTACTAACAGTGTAAAACCAAAAGAATCTACGTTGTTAAATTTCCTCTATTAGTTCGGCGGCTCGTTTTAATTAAGGTAGTATTGCAAAGGTGCGTTTACACTATATAACAAAACACGTAAATTATAATATTATAAATTCGCACCTCTATAACTCCGAACTCGAGATTTTCTGTAAGTCGCAATTTATGTCCCTGCACATTGTGTATAACTGAAATCTTTTTCTTTATCTCGAAATTTCTATAGGAGTTTGCAGCTAAGCGTTTCCCACATAGCACAAACATTTACTTTAAGCTGTCAAGTGAACGCAATAACGTTATCTGTCGAAAACACTTTTTTAGCAATCGTGCAGTCAATTCGTGGAATGCACTTCCGACCAATGTTGTAAACGCCAACAACATAAACTCGTTTAAAAATCAACTCGATAAAATTTCTAAAAATTAAACCGTATGACAACACTTACCAGCTTGTGCTGCCTTGTTGTCTTAATTAATAATAATAATAATAATAATTTAGGAGATATCTAATGGATGCCGTTCGCATCCATGTTATATCCAATCCATATAAAATATCTACTGAATATCTGATGGATATCAGATAATGTGGATATCAAATAATGGATATCTAGTAAACATTCGCAATGGACATAGAAGAAAAAGAAAACAATGTAGGTATTAATTACTTAAAAACATTGAAATGTTTGGATATTCCAAAATGTATATGGTAATTTTGAATCAAAGTAGGGAACGAAGAAAAATTTTATGTCTTACAATTTTTTTTTATTAAATTGGTACGACCAGTTTCAGCTTATAGGACAGTCTTCAGGCAGCATATATTACATAGTTAAGAAACGTTTGTACACAATATAAATTTAACTTTAATGCTCCCTTAGATCGAAATTCGAAACATTGAATCAATTAGATAAAATAAATTTTGTCGCATAATAATAATATAATAATAATATAATAATATAATAATAATATAATAATATAATAATAATATAATAATAATATAATATAGTATAATAATCTCTCTGCAGTTTTAGACGTTCCGTAAACATCGACAGGGATGTTTTATGTATGTCTATAAATATCCAACCTGGTATGGATATAAAAAGGACATTTGGATATCCACCGGTTCTCCACTAGATATCTAAGATATCCGGAGGATATCATGGATATCCAAGAAGTACATCTACAAGACATCTAACGCATATCACTATGTAGTCACTATGTAGAGTTCCTGTAAATAAGTTAGATAAGAGTTGGGCCATGTATGATGCACATTTTAATTGGTTGGATCCGGTTTCAAGGAGTATATGATTTTATATAATTTGACAATTTAGTTTTGACATTATGCTTAAGTATTTCAGCATTTAATTGTAAGAAAAGAACAAACTGGGGCTTTTCGTTTCGTACATTTTCAAAAACATTCAAAATTAAAAGGTATTTGCAATAAGAAACGGTAAAATTTTGTAAGTGTAATGGAGGATGCCAATTGTGTATTTGACGTTTTCAGTATGTAATAGTTATCCTATTTAAACGAAGACGTAATTCCAACAGTTTTTGCAGTGATACTGGAAATAATCTCCTTAAAGACTAAATTTCTGAAAATGTTAATAATTTTTCATTTAAAGCTATCAAATTTCATCAATTATTCCAAATTATCACAAGTAGGAAACGATAATAAACAGCTAGGTAGGTATTTTACATATTTCATGCAATTTTCAGAACAAGATTTTACAGTATAAACGTTACACACAATCTTTGGAAAGGAATCAGTAAAACGTGCAGTGGTAAAAACTAGTGCTGGCAATGGATAACCAATTTTGGATATTTTGGATATTCGCGGTGTACAGCATGTCACTCATGCAAATAGAGTTGCATAAAAAGAAAGTTTTCATTTAGATTCACATTCAAGTTATGCAACTCTATTTGCATGAGCGACATGCTGTACACCGCGAATAT
This sequence comes from Dorcus parallelipipedus, assembly GCA_958336345.1. Taxonomy (NCBI): domain Eukaryota; kingdom Metazoa; phylum Arthropoda; class Insecta; order Coleoptera; family Lucanidae; genus Dorcus; species Dorcus parallelipipedus. The sequence goes on along the minus strand of OY284482.1, from coordinate 41,298,422 downwards.
CCAAAATCGGTTATCCATTGCCAGCCAGCACTAGTAAAAACAGTGCAATGTGAAATTTGACGTCAAAATTGTTTGAATTACCTTTTTAAATTATATTGTAATATTTATTACATATTTCTTACGTATCCTTCTTCATTACAAACTATAAATATAATTTCTTAAATAATACGATCAATGTATTTGTCATTAATAAATAAAGAATGACAGGAGAAAATAGCTTGAAAAATCAAGTAGTTTTTGATATTGGATCCACATGGGTCAACTCTTATCTAAATATTATAGGTCTGTTTGTTATCCTGCACTGGTGTACACTAGTGTACACTTTTTTTACGAAATATGCTTTAATGAAGCCTAAATTCTTTAATAATGTGTTAATACGATTCATACACATCCATACTGACATACCACACAAACTTTTCAAGTTGCATTAAAACGTATTTTGCGAAAAAGTATGCATCGGTGTACACCAGTTCAGGATAACAAACAGACCTTATATAGGAACTCTATCACTATGCTATGTGGGTTGCCACCTGGTGTCAACTAAACAAACTCTTGCGTGCTACATAAACATAACATCGTATTTTGGCGTCGTTATTGAGTGTATGATGTATCAGGATTGTGTTATGTCTGACATTCAAATTAAATCAACTTGTGTATTTGGACTGGTATACGCGCTTTAACACGTGCATTATAAAAATATTATAAAAATTCCGCGAAGCCTACATAGGTTCAGATTTATTCGCGGTAGCGCTGCGATCTTAAAATCAAACGCCTATAACTCGCGGTAATTTTTCGGTCACTTGAGATTCGAGTTGTAGAGGTTCGACTGTATTGTAACTTGTTATATGCATGTTACATAACATTTGTTGTAAAACATTAACTAAAACGCCTCTATAACAAATTATATAACCTATTCATTATGGCGTCTGACGACGAGTTTCTCCTTGCAGTTGCAGTTACCGCAGTGTTGCTCAAAAGCCAGAAAAAAGCTACAAGACAATTTTGGGTTCGACTATCTCTAGTCGCCAAAAATAAATACAGTGGAAGAGATCTTTTGAATGATTTTAAAAGTGATGAACATTCGCAACGATGCTGCTGCGTCAATAAGCTATCAGGCACCTGGTGACCACCAGCTTATTGACGCAGCAGCATCGTTGCGAATTTGCTATTCACGGCACAATTTATAGATCAGAAAATTGTGCGGTGTCACGACAAATGTGGCGAGTAGTTGTAACCCGATATAAGCGAGGATCGACGGGCTATTTGAATGAGCTATTATTCCGAAAACGATACATGTGAATTCTGCGATTAGTAGAATGTTTAAGTTACTTGTTAAACTTAAGCGATTGCGGACATTAAAATGTTTTAAAATTAAACGACAATTTTTCTGCGAACCCCGAATCCGTAATGTAAGAAGGAGTGATAAAGATAAAGAGTTTCCCCTTAATTACCTTTCGTACCTACCAGCGGAATGTATAAGAAATTTAAATAAGCATATTAACGAATAATAAAATAGAGCTAAAACCATCGGATTTCAATGGAGCTTCGGGTCCTCTAATGCTTATTTAAATAGCATTCAATAAGAAATCGGAGGGAGGTTCTTTTAGACTGGTGGAACTGTGCATAGGAAAGCAAAAATATACTCCACTATTAGGAATAAAAGTCAGTTGTGAGCTCAAAGTAGGGTATATTAGGGCTTGCGTGAATTCAAATACATTCGTTCTTACCTTCACTTAGAGCAGTAGTAGAGGGTTTTTATTTTTTTATATGTACTTCTTTTTAGGGGCTTGTTGAACTTCTCAGAGGGTTCTAGGTGAAGGATTTTCTTTTTAAATCTTTACCTACACCTACAATGGGATTTAATTTGAACCCTCGCGAGAAATGGTCGTCCAATAAATTTAAAACAAATAAAAAATAAACAAAGGGAAAAAATGTGAAAATCTTAATATTAAGAGAACAGACACGTTTGTTCTAGGCTCTAGACTCTAGACCTAGACGAAGGTTCGACGAATTTTTATTGATTTTTTTGAAACCCTTCTAGAATCGCGAAGGCTTTCAAACGAAAAGAGGCCACTCCTCTCCGGTAAACTGGGCACCCCCTTCAGCATTTTTCCCGGGTGGTCTGCCCAAAAAGATTAATTAAGTTGTTATAGGATAGTAGGATAGCATTATTCAATTTTTTTGACCGATCACTTCTCACCGCGCGGGGTTGCCAAGTTCATTCTCATGCGTCAGGGTTTTTTATCGGTAGGTTTATTTATTTTAGCATTTCGAAATGGCTATTATCTTAAGGAGAGACAGTATTTTGGCTAAAGTTTGTCGCTTGGGCCCCCCTTATCTGAGCTTGTAGATACCACTAAAGGGCTTTTCACTTTAATTTAATAATTTAGGATTTAGAATTTTTGTCTTAATCGAAAACGTTGTTAGCGAAATGCTATAAAAATTGGCCGGATAGTCTTATATGGTTTAGTTTACATTATGCATATTTTAAGCCCATATTTAGAAAAAGAAATCAGTGAACTTTAACAGGAAGTTACTTTACATCATTTCTAAAATAAAACATCTACAAAGGATTTTTATTCGTTTGGTTATTTAAAGCACCACCTTTTAAGCAGAAAAGTCACTCATCTAAGAGGTTTCTGGAAAATATTAAAAGAAGAGTGATCAAATATAATCGCCGGTAACGTGTCATAAAATGGGACATGGAAAAAAGTAAGCTTCATGGAGAACAGATGAACGAGTTAAACACATATACAGAAGATGTAAATTAATTGCAAGTCACAATAATATGACTTTTATCACAGGAAGAAGTAAATATTGCAGAGACAAATTCAAAATGAAAGTGATGACCGATGGTTAATGTTGAAAAATGAAAAAGATGTTCCAGAATAACCGTCGCACAGTACGCAAAACCAAACAAATAAATACAAACTATAATCTAACAAAACGCGCGACCAATTTAAAATAAATCATATAAGTGAAATACTGAGAAAGAGTTCGCTCCGTCATGTTTCACTCGTAATCACTTTGAGATGATTTACACTTTCGGATTCTAAAATATAATATAGGAGACGTCGACGCTTTCCTTGTGTCATCCTAACAAGTCCAGCGGTTCTTTTTCTGACCATCCGACGTTATTATTAAGTCGTTATTCTAAAATTAAACTTTTCTATTCTTAACTTGAACAGACGGAAAACTTAGCGACTTGTTGTCATCGTAATTATTAATAATGGGGGATTCTATTTGGGTTTCGTCTTCTGTTTCGAAATAGGGAATGGGGGCCCTCGCACGTGGGGGGTCCCATCTGAAAACGTAAATGTAACAACTACCTATCCGATCGCCGATGACGAAAGAGTGTGCCACCGGAACGGGGGCGTCAGTGCGCCGTTGACTGTCGTCGCGACGCGAGGTTCTGTGTACCCGCGGGCTTGGAAGCGCGCGAAACTTTTCTTTGAAACGATTACGCGCTCGCTGAGGACTCTTTTAATTTTGTTCTTCCTGTGTTTTAAGTGCAAGCGATGAGTTAAGAAGTGAATCAGTGAGTGCGTGTGAAGTTTCCAAAAGTTTTCCCCAGAGGTCAGAGTTAGTTTCTGGTAAGTTAATCTTCACTTTTTAATCTTTTTCACACGCAGGGGGTGTTTCTAAATAAACTGGGTAAACGTTGAGAATAGATAATTATATTAAAATGTGAGAAAAAGTTCATCTTAAGAAGTTGCCACTATTAAAGTTAGTTGGCTAGCCTTGATAACAGAACTCGTCAAATTAAATTTAGTTGATAAATTGAGGAGGAAAAATAAACTTCTTTTAAATCATAACAAGCACTGCATTATTTGTGTATAAACCTACACTTTTTTAAAGCGCTTGTGGAAAAATTTTACACCTTCAAAGATAAAAGTCTTCTTCTTCTTCTAACTCTATCGTACTTTGAAGAGTTCGACCTCTTCATCAATCCTGCACTATTTTCTTTATTTCCGGCACTTCCCTTCTAGTCTCCGTCTTTCGTCGTCTTCAACCCTTTGGCATACATTAACCATCGTTGGAGGCCTGATTTGGTAGAAGCTTCTTTAAGTTCATTGGTTAAAAATTGTTCGCGTTTACGACTGTAAATTGTGATGCAATGAAAATTATCATTTCCCGAGGAAGCTGTCAATGTAGAACGAAACGTCGACTTTTTAATTGATTTGTAATTACAATGGCCTGCTAAATGAGTAACGACTTCTATCTGTGTGGTTCAAGATTGCTCCACTGAGCGCTAATCAACGAACGGGGATTTTCTTAACCTAAAATGTTGACAATTCTGTCACTTTTGACACATGTACATGGTAAATGAGTCCATGCAGGACTATTAGTTCTATTGTTACAATAATAAATGTTATTTACATAGGCAGGGTTTTCAGGTTCAATTTCGATTAACAATAAACTTTTATGGTTTTACTTTAATGTTGTGATAAATGTATAACGTTCTTGATTCACAGTAATGACAGCGCACCTCATTTAATCACCGCTAACCAGCGCCAAAATGGTGACTTCTCGCGCGCAAAAATTCAATGTCCATTTTTCAAAGCTCTCAGATCATGTTAGAAGACGTCATTTATTTAGTTGGCCATGATAATTACATATTTTGGGAAAAAAGGAATGACAGATTCAAAATTTGAATTTTTCTTTGTGACTATGATCATGTGAATTCCGCTTGTTTTACAAAATGATGTACCAACCCCATGAATGGAGGCTCCTCAAGCTAATTAACAATTTTTAATTTTCTTCAGTTTAAAAGTTCTAATTTGATTATTTTATTTTTTATATTGTCTATTGTAAAAGCAAAAAATAATTAGTATAGTAGTATTAGTAGTAATAATTGATACTCTACTGACAAAATAACACAAATTATAACTTGTGATCATCAACTCGTGCTATGAGAAAATAATTGTATACTCCGCTATTGGTTCAGCTGTCAAACTGAAGTGTTAATCAAATTTTGACAGTTTCGACATGAATGACAAAACAAAACAAAACAATAATTGTATACAGGGTATCTCAAAACGTGCGGAGGAGACTAAACGGGTAGCTAGGAGACATCAAAGTAAAGCTCTTTTCTTAATAAACTTTTAATAAAAACTCAATAACTATAAAGTTACAGTAAGTTAAAGTTAAATTAATCAACAAGCAATCTACCTTAACTGTAATAATAAATTACATTTTAACCCTTTATAGGTTGATGGCATGTATATGTACCATTTCCTTTATTGATCAAAACATATACAGATTAACTGGGATATTGATCCACAGATTAACTGGAATATTGATCCTTATGGTTTTAATATGCTTCCTATACGGTAGGAGGTTCATATCTATGCTACTTTTAAATAGGACGCCGAATATAGTTATAGTAGTTTCTTATGGTGTCACGAACCGTTCGTGGAATGTTCGTGAATGTGTAAACATTTTGTTTTCATAAGTATATTTCATAATTTCAAAGGTTTAGTTCAAACGTAAACATTATTAAAATAATATATTTTTCATAATTAAAGCAGGTTCTTGTTCGATGAAAATTGCATCACAAATTATTTGAAACGGACACTGTATTTGCGCACTAATACTTAACGTTTCGCCATCGTTCGACAGCTTTTGACGAAGATGGCGAAACGTTAAGTATTAGTGCGCATATTCAGTGTCCGTTTTATAGAATTTGTGATACAATACATGTTTCATTAGGTCTGTTCCAACATCAATTTCTGACGGTTTCGAAACCGTCAAAAGCATTTTTACTCATCAAAGTTTTACACTTGATAGACTTGCCAAAATCGATCATTATTTCGGTGGGCAACTGATTATGACGGTTTCGAAACGGTCAGAAAGTGATGTTGGAACAGAGCTATTGTGTATAAGTTCATCTCGCGCTTAGAAGATATTCGCATTATAATTTTCATTATACAAATTGAAAAACATTGTATTTTTTAATATATAATAGAGTAATCAAATTTTGACAATAAGTTACTGTGTTGTGTATTTTCATTTTGTAGCATTTTATGTATATGCTAACTATTTAAAATACTACTCAAATTAGTTTATAGTCGGAAAGGTTGGTGGCACAAATAAAGGACACCCAAAATTTCAAAAACTATTTTAAACAATAGAAGAGACCTTATCATTATTAATTTATTGAAGCTATCTGGTTATGTATCTGACAGGAAATGTCCAAATTTAGAAAAAAACTAATTTGCCCTATAAAGGATTAAATTCAAATTTAGGGGATCTAAGAGTTACCTAGTTGAACAATGTTTAATTAAAAAATAATAATAATAAAAAATGAGTATCATAAAAGTTATGGCTCTTTTAATTCCCGAAAATTGCTGTTCAAATTATTGAGAGCCACTGAATAATTAAGATAAAACAGAAAACAAGTTGATGCAGAAGTTTAGTTAAAAATGTCAGGTTAAGTGTCAAAGCTAAGATTAAGTTTACCGTTAAGGTCCGGTCTCTGAGCCATTAGTTAACATTATTTCCCAGTAACAATTATGAAAACAATTGTTTCTCTACTCATGTTCAAGTACCAATATTGTGTGCAGTGACCAACGGCGTCGAAATAAATAGACTCGGTGTTGCATGCGGTGGGTTAGATCTTGTTAGATGGAAGGAACCAATCAGGTGAGGGGGTACATAAGGTTCACTTTCGCACCGAACCCTGCACCCCCCTGCAACTGCACATCATGCTTACAAACAAAACATTGCTGTTCTTCGTCTATATCTTTTACACTTTTATGGTCGAAGCCGAAAGCAGTGACTGATCGCGTCAGTGTTGCCAAATTGGGCGATTTTTAAATATCATTCGACGACCAAAAAAATTTGTTTATCCATATAAAATGCATTGGTGGGGACTTTTATTTTTTAATTTAGCGACTAAAAATTCTTATCTACCGACAGACGTAAGCAGGACAAAATAAACCCATCAAACGACGAAGCCAAAAGTGGATCTCAAGACTAATACAAATAAATATACAGGGTGAGTCAGGAGGAATGCATCAAACACCGGAAGGTATTTTACACATTATGAGAATAATAAATAATCCGATGTTTTTTTGTTTTCAAAATTTTAATATTGCGTAGTAGTAAAAAAACCCTTTCAAAACTTAATCACCAGTTTCCAAATTCAACTTACATGTCTAAAAGTTGAAACTTCAGTAAAGATCTGTGCTTTGTTTTTAATGCATTAGATTTAAGGGTTAGCAAAAGGATGAAAGTAACAAATGTTATTCGACAAATCTCAGCCGATGAGCAGAGGCCCACATAACCGCAAACGTTCAAGCAATACATGGACAAGAACAAGAACAACCAAATAGATAAGCACACATGCGCAGGAGCTATTTCTAATGTAATAAATTCTATAGGGTGGTGCTAAAGTCCCGCAACAAGCTCATAATTTGTTTATTTAATGACCGTCGTCTGGGATCTTTTTGAAAAAATTATAAGTTTTACATTAATCCCACTTTTAATTATTTATTCGTTATATTCTCTTTTCGTTCGGAAATTGAATGTGAAATGAATTTATTAACTTAATTTTATTTTTACTTTGTTCTTGTATCATAAGCAGGGTTAAATGACTAGTCCAAACAAAATTGCTTGGCAACGGCCATACCACGCTGAAAACACCGCTTCTCGTCCGATCAGCGAAGTTAAGCAGCATCGGGCGCGGTTAGTACTTGGATGGGTGACCGCTTAGGAACACCGCGTGTCGTTGCCTTCTTTTTTTTTTTTTTTCGTTAAAATTCGCTTAATTTATTTGGTACGAAGAAGTTTATAAAACTTTATAACATATAAAACTTGAAAACCGATTTTCAGCAGCCTCTTTATGGTTAAGATGAACAAGGAGTAAACGTCATGAAGACAAAGACCGCAACAATACGACAACGGCGACACTTGGACTCTCTCGTCTCTATCAGAACTGTGATGTACCTACTATTGCAGTCTTTGTCATTAACATGCTTAATACAGGGTGATCTATGACGTCGGGGAAAAACTTCACCGGTTGATTCCTATGAGCAATTCAAACAAAAAACTTCTAATGAACATGTGTCCGATAATGCTTTTTAATGGAAGTGTAACACTTCAAAGTTTATAACATGTAACGTCAATCAATCAAAGAATAGCAGTAGACGTATTTCGTATTTCATTTGTTACCTATGAAAACAAAAATTAGTATGTTAACATCGTCTTGAAGTTGTAAACATTCAACATGTAATAAACTTTGAAGGGTTACACTTCCGTTAAAAAGCATTATCGGAACATGTTTATTAGAAGTTTTTTGTTTGAATTACTCATAGGAATCAACCGGTGAAGTTTTTCCCCGACGTCATAGATCACCCAGTATAATATATTTCCCCTCTAACCACTATGCGAACTTCTATGTAACATAAATCGATTTTTGAATTGTATGAATAATTGTACATACAAATTGAAGACTTTTACTTTGGCCTATAGTGGTTTCATGAAGAGCAACTATTGGCTAAATTGGTATATTTAATTATATACATATTATCATGTTAGCCCACGGATCGACTGCGTATTCGATTTTTTCCAATAAAATTTTTTAAAAAGTTGTTTTTATTATATGTATGCAATCTTTAAAAAAAACTCAACTTATTTAAATCGTTGTTTCGTTTTTTTTTTCCTACATATTTCTTCGTCTTAATACTTTTCACCAGAGAATGAACAAGTGTTTGATCATGAATCACTAAAAAAATATTCATTATAAAGCTTTAAAGCGACGTAAGCAATTTAAATAAGTTAAGATTCATTTCTATTTTAGTTCAATGTTAAGTTTTACTTTTGAAATGCAGGGTCAACATTTTGAATACAACTGAATTAAAAAAAAAGCGGGAAATGAAAATTTTCCAACTGTAAATTAGGTTCTATTATTAGGACAATTAATTGTCTACTTGACATTACACACATATCTTTAAAAAATAACATATTTACTTATAATCTGACATACCGTCAAATAATTCTAACCTATTTCTAATAAATCCATTTTCACACTATGAAAATATTGAAAAAACGTGTCGGTTTCTTTTTGACATTTCCCGATTTTTTTGATTTCAACTGTACATTTTATGAATTTTTTAGTTTTAATAAATTTAGAATTTATTTAATGATAATATTGTAGTTTGTAAAATAAGGTTTATTGTTTATTACTATTGCCATTAATTTTTTGTTGGGTACCTACTTTAAGATTAAAGTAACAGCAAACTATCAGCATTTGTAAGAAATATGTTTCCTTGGAAACGTGGGAACTATTATATTATTTCTAATTCTACCTAATTAATATCAGCGGTAGTCAATATGTGACCGTAAATTTATTCAATTTGCCGTAACTTTCTTGTTATTGGCTTTTGGACAAAAGCGAATTTATAAAAAAAAGGTTCATTTTGATCCCCCGAACCTATCTTGTCAATTTTCTCCATATGTTATACGACATACTGTATAGATTTTTAATGTTTATGTAAATGTGATTACAAACAGACTAAACCAAAACCTTTTTTTTATATAGGTAAGAGTTTTTTTTTTTTAATTTCGTAAATCCAACTGTCCATTGTAATAAATTGAAACTTGACTTGTATATCGCGCCGATATTATAATTAGGATGAACTTGTCACTGAAAATCAGGTTAAACCGAGGCTTCATTTCCGCTCGGTTTCGGTAATTTCCGATTTTCAAACTTTGATCTATCATGAACTAGGTACCTTACCGTTCACAATAAGAAACTTTCTGAGATTAAACCTTGAGGTGTCATGTTTAAATTAGCACGGACCGACAAATAATGTTATAATTATACAGGATGTCTGGTAAAGGTGTTCCGTAAATGCGAGTACAGATTCAACGATGCAAACCGAGCACAAAAGTTTAAATAAACATATGGGCACCGACGCTTTATTTCAGAGATATTCGATATTTGAAGTAATGTATTATTTTTATAGAACCGAATAATTTATTTTCATAAGGCTGTTGCTCTGCTAAGTTAGAAAAAAGGGAAACTGTTTGTATAAAAATCAGTCGAACAGAAAATTAAAATCGGTATAAAAGCAGTTTGATATTAGTTTTGACCAGTTGAAACTTATTCATAACTGTTCGTTACGAAATATGGAGCACACTTTTGAAGAACACACAGATATGCACTTAATTTTTAGAAAGACTGATTGGGCAGTTAGGTTGTACGCTGGACGGTATCCAAACCGACGTTTACCGCAATGTCTTTGAGTGCAGATAGGACAGGAGACTGCGTAAAAATGGTTCTTCCAAACCTCGTTCTTCTAACTGGGGTCATAATATCCCTCGAAATCCGATGTTGAAGAAGAGATGCTGAACATCGCGGAAGAAAATCCGGAAAAAAGCGTACTGCGAATTCTGCAATTACAGGGGCTACAGATTTCACAGCATAGAGCAGCAACTGCATCTATTTCAGTTTAAGAGAGTTCAAGATCTTACAGTACCAGATGACAACAATCAGCATCGTTTATTTTCTCAATTTATTTTAAACTTACCCTCGCACAGTAAAAGACCGTCATCAAAGGATACAGAACGCTTGTGAAACTGTTAGAGGGACACTTTTCTGTTCCTTAGAAAAATGAGCGCATATGGCTTCAAGTGGACGGAGGTCACTTTGAACTGTTTGTTGTTAATTTAATTTTTATTTAAATGTCAAATCATGTTCACAACATAAAGTAATATCCACAAGACATAAAATGTTGAGTATCTTCATAACCTCACATGCTTATATAAACTTTTATGCGTGGTTTTCGTTGCTGAATCTGTATCTGTACCTTTACCGAACACTCTGTATAACTAACGTGCATTTTTAAAAATTTCTCTTTATAGTTGGCCGTGAATGATTAGTTGTGAATCGACCTGACGCGACGTACAAAATGGCATAACCTCACTTTTATATAATAATTATTTTCTTCAATAACGAAAGTGAGGTTATGATTTACATCAATTTATTAATAGTGTTTTCGATTGACTGCTCTAGAGCACTTTCAGAATATTCCCTTCTTATTTTAACCTCATGTAATAATAAAGGGGGAGATGGTGGAGATATTTAATAGAAAGTTTGAAGCAAGACAGGTTCACAACTAACAATTTACGGCCAACTATGCAGTGTTGCCAACTATGGAAAGCAGTCTCCCACCAATTAGTGATATAGAAACCACTAGATTTCCACTAAAATCTTCAAAATTACATGGTTTGGCAAATAATAACGATTTTTAATTCTTTTTCATCAGTTTAACAGTTATCCAGTCTTTCAAAGTAGGATCTTTCAACCATACTTAACGAAATTTCCGTGTATACTGTGGTCTTGGTCTTGACATTGTCGAATCTGCAGTGTGCAATATAAGGATAATTTTTAATCTACGTCAAGTATGCTTAGCCATTTAATTTACCAGAAAGATCAAATCCGTAATTAGCAAAAACCGATTAACCGAGTATATTATGTAATACGGTCTGACTGTGACTGTTGTGAGTTGTAACTTGTGACCAAAAGTGACAAGACATTTGTAAGTTTGTTTGTCATGATACATGACAAACAATTAATTAACGAAAATGCCTACACTGCCTAAAAATCACTGAAATACATACGAAAAGAAAAAGTTAGTCTTTAGAAATTAAAAAAATGAACTTTAATTTTTATAATGCGAAATAGTTACATGAAGAGAACCACCAAAAATTCCACTAACCGCGAAAGGAAAAAACCTGTCGCTAAAGGAAGGTTCCGAACCACCAGATCTAGTGGAGAATCCACCACATTGGCAACACTGCAACTATGAGCAGAAATTAAAAAAAAGGCACAAATTACAAAGTTTTTACAAAGAAATTAATAACTTGTATTTTATTGTAAAATTTTGTTTTTGGAAATATTCTTACTCGTGAGATAACTTATTTTTCCAAAGTCTATTTAATAATTTTGGTTTTTTTAATACATATTTTATTTTATCAAGAATAAAATGAACGAAGTTATAGATTCAGCTTTTAATTTGATTTTAGAATATACAAAAATTTACCGGCCGTCGAATCAAATAAGTAAATATAATTATGCGGATACATGAATGTAGTTCTTCATTCACATATACAAATAATAATATTTATGGAAATTTTCATGTTTTAGATTAAAATCAAACAACTTTTTTTAACAACTGTAATAATAAAAAAGTTATAATGAAAAAGTTAATTAAAAATTAACTAAATTATATGCTCCCTGATGCATCTTTTCATTAGCTTTGAGATAATGCAAGACTACACAGATGTTGTATTTTTTCTAATTGTTTGCTCAGCATAATTTCTTTATGCGTCTTTCACCCAAAAATTCATTTCATTCATATTCAGAAAAAAAATCGTCTTTTAAAATCAATCCTATGTATTTACTGTTCTAAGATCTCTATAATCAGCTGTACATAATAAAGCGTTTATAACCTAATAAACAAAAAAATTGTTGGCAATGAATTTCAGGCCTAATAAATCGCTTCACATTTTCCAAGCAACCTCAGCAATCTGTGACATGCAATCATGTACGCGATTTGATCAAAATTGTAACAGTAGCGACGTTTAGAACAATTGACTCCGACGGCGACAGCTGTTGCAGGTGAAATTGGGGAGAGCTGGACATACTCACTGAGCATTAGCTTTATCTAACACACATAAACAGTAACAAACATTACATAGCGCACATTATCCGTCCTCGGACGTTACAGGCCGTGCATTGACCCCCGCGATCACCAGATTTAAATCCCTTTTTTTTAAGGATAAAGCAGTACCACAGCTTGATTTCGGGGTAACTTTTAATTAATTATAAACTGTTCAAAAGAATGTTTCCCGTAATCTGTGACATCGATTTTCTTATGCGCTTTTTTTGTCGGAATAATTGTCATTCACCCTGATTGTTTATACGTGGCTTAGTAAAAAAAATCGCGAATCTTATCATATAGTGTGTACAGACATTTACTGAAGGGCGTAATAGGTCTTTAGTGTCGATTGACTAATTAATTTTTCTTCATTGCAGGAAGAAGACCTCATTTAATTTTAGTCTGTTATTAACATGCTTAGTACAATATGTTTCCTCCCTTGTCTTTTCTATTACACGAACTGTTATGCATCACAAATCAGTTTACATACGATATATCAAATTAACAATCCACGAAGTCTATATTTATTTTTTTATGTTATCGATCGGTATTAAAAAATGACGTGTGGCAATATCTCTTGAGGTGTCGCTACAGTCATTCAGAAAATATCCTATTATAAACCTGGTGTACAAACTGTATATAATATGGCAAATATTAATTAATGCAGTAAATTTTAATGAGACTTATGCCCGGTCGCACCAACTTTTTAAGCAGAGCTTAAATTTAAGTGGTGTTTAGACTATGACATTATTTATAGATTTAACAAAATGTTAGTCACATTCTAATTGATACTTAAGTTGAAGTTTAAATGTCAATCAGACTCTATTTGACCCTATACTGACCATTCGTAAACGTCACATTCTAAACATAACTTATATTTAAGTTCTGCTTAAAAAGTTGGTGCAACCGGGCATCTAAGTAACTACAATGCATAACCAACCACAAAAGATAAAGTGTATATTATATACACAGTATATTTGGAAAGTATATGCTTTTGTGTTACGTATATGGATGTCGAAACCACAGAAAATTTATATTGAATAATTCCACGTATATTATATACGTGGTACGCCTAAAAAGTTTTTTTGCTCGAATACGTCTGTGTAGGTATGATTAAACATGGAAAGTTATGGTTATGTGGGCAATATATTAAGTATGTAGAGTGAGTTAAAGGGTGTTTATGTTGGGCAAATCATCATAAAATTAAATTATTTGTTGACAGACTAGTCGTTACTACCCATATCGGAAACGCATTTGCTCAGACATGAATATAAATTAGCTCCATCGAATGCCTTTATTTATTCTTTATTTTGTCTTATGATTCCTTAAGGTTGGGTTTCACAAAACATTTAAGCCAAGATTAAATTTAAGCCTAACTTAAATTGTGACACACAAATTGCTGTACGTCATAAGCTATGTCACAGTCTAAGTTAGGCTGGCTTAAATGTTTTGTACCACCCAGTCTAAGACTTCTAATTCTGTCCAATTTTTTCTTGAATTTAAAACATCATTTTCTCTAAACCTGAAGACTTTTTTTGATTCTTGTATGTATTTCGATTTTGTTTTTGTTTTTTATAAACACATCGTTCCCATAAGTACCTATTTGAAAAAATGTTTAGTCCTATTCTTACTCCATTAACAAATTGGTAGTTGAATTATCAAATAAGTAAACATGAGTAAACTTGATCCTTACATTGTGTTAGAAAGTCGGGAGTTTGGCGGTGATTAAGAAGTAAAAATAAGCGAATTTTCGCATCTGGAGGCAGCCTTTATGGGCACATTAAAGCTCGGAAATGAGTTATGCCCCCATAAAACGCGCACTATCGACTCGCAACGTTTACCCAAAATTCTGTTTATTTTATTTCCCGCTGAAACTGAACCGAAATAGTTTATGTCTTAGTTTCAGCAGCAAAATTCGCACTGTACATCATTTTTTATTTTCAGGATAAAATTTATTCTTCGCTTGTAAAATTAAACCGAAGAAAATCGTGTCTTTCATCGTTTCAAACTTTTATTATTATCATTTTTTTTAATGACGGTTTGACAGTACATGTTAATTTCGCCGGCGCGACAGTTTAAGAATGTGAATGTCGGTTATTTTTGACGAAAATTATTTACGTAACGCCTAGCTCAAGCATTCAAACACAGGTGCTTCCTTAGGGGACCCAGCCAAATTTATTTATTTTTTTCTTCTCCGACTTATGTATACGCACACGTCAAGTTAAGTGAACGTAAACAACGGCCTTAAAATTAGAAATTTAATCTAACTCTTGTAGGAGTAACTTCAGCAAGATCTCTGTTTGACTTCCAGCCAAGAAGTTGCAAAATGACGCTTGAACGTTTAATGTCATGGTCCATTGATTAATAAAATTAACAAAAATTTTCCAGCCCAACTTAAATCTCAAGACAGAGAAATAATTTTGGCCTTAAATACTAAGTAACGTAATCACAATTGTGTGTTTGTAGCTGTTTCATTGTCTTTGAAGTAAGTTTCAGTCGCCTGAAGCGGCTATAAATAAACATAATCATATTCAGTATATTCAGTCGTATTCAAGCAAAAGCCATTTACGCTTGATGGAGCACAAGCCCTTGAAAATTCGTAGATGTAGCGAAGATGTTTATTGCCTGAAAGACCACAGTACCGCAGTTACAAAAAAAAATTGGCTGAAATGAAAATAACCTTTTCCGATTAAATTTTCAACTATTTAAAGCAAATTTCTATTATCCAATACCTTTATAACCTGTGCCCATCAGCATCTTCCACTTTTTTCGGCTACACTTTTGCTTATTTTGGTTCATATTCTTTTCAATCTTGTATTATTTTTGGGTGGAAACTTTCGAGATTCGTATGTTTCTTTGAAAAATTTGGTTTTAGCTTATAATTTCGGAGGATACATATTGCTGCGATATTATCAATATGAGGGTGAAAAGGTACAATTTCCAACGATCGTAATGAGTAGACAATTATGTTACACACCGATGACGTACGACCTTCAGAATTTCTTCTATAGCACACATCATTACTCTACACAAAAGCACAACCTTCTAGGGTCACAAACCAACACTGAGTACTAAAAACAACAACACATAAAATTGGCGCCCAACGTGGGGCTCAAATGTATTCCAAATAAAGCGCATTCTTATTTGTTAATTATCACAGAAAATTTATCGGGCAGTTGTAAAATCAATGATAAAAGTCAGTATTTCAGTCAGTGCCACAGAAATAGAGAAATAGTATTAATTAGATTATGTTAACTGTTATTTTATAGAGGTCTAGGAATAGGAGCTTTAAAAATTTCTATCAGGAGATACAAAACAATAAACACGTTACTGGTAGAAAACAATATTTGTTTAGGACATCCTTGCCAAGTTTACGCAACTTTTATTGAACATTATTTTTCTTTTATAATCTGATAAAATTTATTCGTTTCCATAAATCACCAATCTCTTACAGTCTTTCTCAAATTCTTGAATTTTTAGCATATGCTCCTTGCTTCATTTTCTTAATCCTTTTCGCTTATCTGAAATTCTATTTTTTCTTTATTTCTCATTTTTACATGTAGTTGTGACAATTCAAACGGTGCAGTGTTTATACTTTGTTGAAAAGAATTGGGGCGAATAACTCCTCTCGGTGGCGTAGATAGAAACGTGTTTCGAGGGGGCGGACGAACAAAAAATCTAACGAGTACGGACTACAACGTCATATGAAAAACTTATTTAGTATGAAATACGCGGAACATAATATTTTAGAACAATTTCGCTTATCTACGCCACTGATCTCCTCTATATATTTGCAGCGAGACTCCGTCTATATTTTCTCCAGCTTGTTGACTCTTTTGCTTTCTTTCTTCATTCTTGCAGTTCACTTTTAATGCATTGAGTTTTCTTCAAACGTGATTGTAACTTATCCCTTTCTTCCACGATACAATCTATCAAACACTACTTTTGCTTTAAAATTTATAGTTTTCCCGGCGCCTCCACCATAAATGTTACGAAATAATTTATGTAACTTAAATAAGGGTCGTAGCTCGATAAAATAATACATTATTTCTTAACAATAAGTGAAGGTAAACTTACATGGCTTTTTGCTACACTACAGGGGGAATTCCCCTTCTGACTAGGTATCACTGTAATCATCCATAAGTTAGTTCTTCCAAGTACATAAAGGCTTTGCGTTTTTTGAAAGTTTGCCGGGGATTCTTATGTAATTCTGCCTTAGCATATGAGTTATTGGGAAAATCATACTAATAGGCCTCATACACGATCAAACAATTTGCGCAACAAAGGGTGTTGTGCAAACATTTTGATGATTGTGTTCGCGTTTGAGTTGTTTGCAACAGTTAAATGCACAACACAGTGTTATACAATAGAAGTTTGCGCAAATTGTTTGATTGTCTGTGGATCCTATAAAGTGTGTCGGAGAATTTTATATAATCCTTGCCTTGACCTATTTTCCAATGACTTTTACTGGTGATTTTGTGCATTGCTTCTTAGGTGGCGTTCTAATTTCCTTGTTACAGTGTTTTTTATTTTTGAAGGTCTTGTTCTGTTTCAGGTCTCTTCTTCTACTTTCCATTGGTTTCTTGCTTCAATGACCTCTTTGACTTGAGACTGTTTCTTCTTGAGTTCCTTCACAGGATCACCCAAATCATTTATTAATACAATTTTCTTTTCGATATTGCGGTTTCTATCAACTGTACTGGTTTAATCTGTGATTCAAAAACTTTCATCGAAGGGTGCCACGATAAATAAAGATAGACATAACGTGCATGTGTGAGAAACCACAATTGGTGACTTTTCAAAATTACATTTGTCAGTTCTGTCAGATTGAAGTTTTGATTATTCTCTCACATTTGTAGGTAAAACTAAATAAACAAGGGTTTTTAGTGGGCGCGGTACACGCTGGTAAAGTATCGTGCAATTCAGAAGGGACATGTATATGCACATGCATTATCATTTGTTTCCTCTTCCACATGCTTTATTGTTTTCAGTGATAGCTGGGTGGATAGACGAAAGTGAACATATTTTACTGATTATTTCTTCTTAACCATCTGAAAAATCTGAATAACCCAAATCGAGTAGGTATAATCTCGATCGTGTAAATCGATACCCCCGAAATGACCCGATTCTCGATCGATCTCGATTTACATGATCGCGACTGTACATGATAAACAGCAACAAGATTGGCTGTGGTCAATTTTCTTTAATCTCGTTTATTTTTAATTGACTAGAATCTACATTAAAATTGAAACTTTGAAACTATCTCAGCTTTTGTCGTACTTGGTGGGATTTGGCCTTCTGAACCATATACAGTGTGTTATTGAAAGTTGTATAGATATTTTAACTGACGATAGTACTCTTTAAATAGATGCTAAATACCTAAACTTCCTTTATACAAAAGTTACTGGTTTTAGGGATACACAATTTATTGTCGCCGCACCCTTTTCCGGGACTCCGGTGCTGTAGCAGTGCTCCGGATGGTCAGATCTTCAAACGCGGGGTGGCGTCGCGTTTCTCGTCATTTTCTACCATACGATGACATGCATCTCAATTCGATCCGAACCCTCCCAGGTACCGTAAAAAATTCTGAAAAGAAATGCTTACAAATTTCATAATTTTCAAAAAAAATCATATCTCGAAAAAACGCATTTTCCTAGAGTATAGGCCGCATAGGTTGGTACCTGGGGGGGCTTTAACTTGCGTGTGAGAAAGTTTGGTTCGATTCGGTCAGTAAATAAGGGCCGTGGAATTTTTTGCTTACGATTTATTGTGGCACTCAAACAAAAACAATAAATTGTGTATCTCTGAGACCAGTAACTTTTGTATAAAGGAAGTTTAGGTATTTAGCATCTATTTAAAAAGTACTATTGTCAGTTAAAATATCTGTACAACTTTCAATAACACCCAGTATAACTAAGTATATGTATGTAAAGTTTGTACAAATTTAAATTGCAATGCAATAAACTTTGCACACAAAAATTACATTTGCTCGCAACTTTATATTTAAACTATATCTGAGTAGTTGTAATGAGGGTACCAATTTTTGAATATAATATTTACGGTGTCTTATATTTGAGTGGTCTTATTCAGGTCAATTAACAATTATTGTTCACAGACATTTGCCGTTGCGCATGCGAACAATAGAAATTGCGCCTTGCTGCAATAAAAATTGCGTCGTGTAAAGCCTGCTTAAAAGAAGCAACTTTTTAATTATTGTGATTTCTTTCGATCTTGTCTATTCCTTAGTTACGGCACCACCGTTGTGTTCTCCTACATTTATATGTGGGATAGGGACAAAAAGATTTAGAAAACAGGTGAAGAACAAAGATGCAAAGAATATTTTAAGGTGTTATTAAACTTGAAAAGGTGGAAGCAGAGGCGGCGTAAGGCGTGGGCGACGTGGCTCATCGCCTACTGCTTTGCGGTTCGAAGGGCCTCGCGCCTCGAAGGTTTATGCAGCTACCTTTAACTCATGAAAAATATTTTATGTAAAATCCGTCCTCTTGCACTACCAGAGGGCCTCGCAAAATTTATCTTGCCCACATCAAATTTGGGCCTTGCCCCGCCGCTGGGCGGAAGTAAAAGTTCAAGAAGAACTCCGATGATAGTGAAGTTGCACCGATTGTAAAAGAGGAAAGTAGAATATTGAGGAAACTTAACTACGCCCTAGATAAGCACGCCATTTCCAGATCAAAATGAAACATATGATATATATTTTATTGCCTTCTAATAATCTCATTTTATTAACAGCTTTATGGACTCCGTATTTCATAAGTGTTGTGATTTAGGATCATCTCAGACTATTTCTAAACTCTCCTTGAACTTGGCAGTAATACTGGCGTTTAAATCTTCACATTAATAGAGCAATTAAATTAAGTTTGAATTAACATCATAATTTAGCCCTCCTTAAAAATTTAATTTAATTTTTTTACGCCGCATATTTTAAATCGAGCGAGTATTGGTCGAAACTAAACTTAAAAAAAAGCGAGATGCCAAATGGATTTAATCTGTCATTAAGCCGATTTATTAATTTTTATTTCAAACACTGAATATGATTTACAAACACAGACCGACCTCGGCATCCAACAGGGATGGCTAAAAATAAAGTGCTTAAAATCAAGGAAGTATATTTCAAATATTACGTACGTCAGGACGAATTAGGACCAGACATTGAATATATTTTTTGGAATTAATGTTGTGTGTTCCAGAGTATCTAGCTCCCATTAATTACACCGCATCAGATTAGCCTATCTCATAGGTAATTACGTCATTAAGCGGACTCGGGAATATTAATTTCCAATAATTTACAACCTCCGGATTAAGTCTGGGTCAGAACGTAGAACACAATTATTACCAAGCCCCTGTTTTTGCTGCTCTCTGTTATTTTTTCTTTAATCAATCTTTACTTTTGTATGTATTAATCATATTGAAATATCGTCCGCGTTTCCCGAAACCGTTCGCGTTCGTTTTCAATTCCATTCTCTGTTTGTTTATTCAGCTTCCGCTTCGCCTTTATAAAATTGAATACGTACCCAAAAGTATATCTTTGCGATTTCATTTTTAGGTCCTCGTTTTTCTTTCATCCCGTGACATCTCTAAGTTAAAAATATTATTCACGAAGGACGTCATTTCAATTTCCGGGAGGGATCAAATCTAAAGGTGACAAATAAGGAACGTGAACATGGAGAGTAAAATTTGTAATGAAAGAGATAACTTGTGATAGCAGTGATAGTGATACGATTCCTTGCTAAAGTCGACCAATTAGCCAATAAAGTTTTCAATATTTTAATCCCAGTTGCCCATGCATCATACATACATGTTGCCACATTAGACGTCGAACATTATTGATGGATTATGGATGGTGATTTGAGGAAAATGGTAGGATCCTTGCTTTCTTCTGTTTCTCTCGCCAGTAGGTTAAATAAACTTAACCAATCAATATTTTGTTTTATGTAGGTGACCACTAGGTAGGTCTTTATTTAAGAGGTTTAAATTTTTTTGGTTCAGTTGGCAGTGATAAAACCAGATGCATCTACAATATGCATCTCTGACCTTTCTAATTCAATCGATCCGCGCTTATCTCCCTCCGGCATTGAACCCCTACGTGGTGGTGCAGGATTTCACTCGCGATCAAAATGATAATTTGATTGCGGCGTTGTAATGAATGGCGGGTGTATGTCATAAGGCACGTGATTTATGCGGTTTGCCAGCTGGAATTCCACACTGAGCAGATCCACATAATGACGTTTCTCATCTATTTCCGACAGACTCCGGGTCTAGACTTTAGGTCTACATTATTTATAAAAAAATATTACCTAAATTTATATACATACATTTGAATGAAGTCGTTCGATAATCTGTTTATGTCAGTCGAGACGGATTTAGAGCTCCTAACGTGTAGGAGTAGTGATACGAGTATAAATCAAATTTTGTTTCTTTTTCCCTTCGATTTCCGCATACTGAAAAAGTACGAAGTCAAGGTTCATTCACACTATTTAGCATGATGAGTAAAAATTAGTACCTACGTCAATAGTAGATCTCACGTCTGTCTAGATTAATAAAGGATCGGTCGCGTTTGAAAAAAAATCTGTTCCGTAAAAGTTCTCGTTAGTCTGTACATACAATTTTGCCTTGAACTTTTCCCGTTGCCATTACGGCATCATAGATTAATAAGGGACAAAGTCTTTTTACAGTTTTTACCCGTCTGGTGACATTCTTAGTTCAGAGTCATGTTTCTATTCCGAAGAGGGAGCCACCTGTTACTATCTTCAGAGAAGTGATTGATGTTTGCTAAAAACTAGGGTATAATCTGTTAAAATGCAATAGTTTGAGGTCAGAAAAATGCAATCTATTTGTGAACAGAGGTACCTAATCAACCAGATCACCAGATCTTACTACTCCGTTAGACTTTTCAAAATTTGAATTCTTCCTAAACGAGGTCTACAAAGGACGGATTAATAACCACTAATGGAACGTATTACCTTAAAATGCAGTGAAATAACACCAGACTTATTGCAGGACATTTTTAGTAACGTCGTGTTGCAAACAAAACGGTGATTGTTGTATCATAGACTAGTTATGTAGGTCTAGATATGTAAGGATGTGGAATAACGCATAGAAAACGTAAAAAGTCATTACGGACAATAAACCTCTTTCAGGTATAATGAAAAAAAGACTTAGATAAAATTCCATCCCACAGATTGCAGAGATTAAAGATTAAACTCTTAAAATATGATTTAAATTTAGAATACTGTCCAGGAAAACAATTATACCTGGCAGATATGTTATCTCGATCCTACCTAAAAGAACCTGTTCAAGAAGATCCAACTATGACAGAGATTATACATAGTATTGAAGCTAATTTAAGTATAACTGAAAAAAGAAAAATGCAATTTCAGAATGAAGTTGCAAATGATAGAGTTTTGCAGGAATTATTAAGTGTGTTACAAAATGGCTGGCCAAAACAATGCAAGAAACTGTCACAAAACTTAAAACCGTATTGGTATGAATTGGTAAGAATGACATAATTTTTTCAAATAATTTGTTATTTTTAAATGATAGATTAATAGTTCCGCAAACGCTAATAAACGATATGCTTAATTTGTTACATGAATCGCATTTTGGGATGTCAAAAACAAAAATGAAAGCAAAGCAATTATTTTATTGGCCACAGATGAACCGTGATATAGAAAATTTTATTACTTCTTGTCAGATTTGTGAAAAATATCAAAATAATAATATTAAGGAACCACTCATTCCACACTATATTCCAAATAGACCATTTAAAAGCTAGGAAGTGACATATTAGAGTTTGGAGGCAAAAGTTATTTAGTGGCCATAGACTACTTCTCGAAATGGTTAGAAGTACTACCGTTAATAAGTAAAACATCAAAAAGTGTAATTGAAAATTTAAAGGTTATCTTTTCTACACATGGCATACCTGAAGAGATTGTGGCTGACAATATGCCTTATAATTCATTTGAATGTCGACAATTTTCTAAAGATTGGAATTTCAAAATTACAACCAGCAGGCCACACTACCCGAAATCAAATGGACTTGCAGAAAAAGCTGTAGGCATTGCAAAAAATATGCTAAGAAAATCGACAGACTTATCACTTAGCTTATTAAACTACAGAACTACCCCTATTATTGGTTTAAATTTATCACCATCACAATTATTGATGCACAGAACATTAAAAAATAAACTACCTATTACTGAAAATAAATTACTATTTGTTAATTATGATAATGATTCTGTTAAAAACAAATTAGATTATAAAAGACAAAAAGATAAGTATTATTATGATAGAAGTAGTAAAGAGAGAGCTGAATTTATAGAGGGAGACAATGTAGTTGTTTTATATGTTACACAGGTATGTATTTATTAACTGTTAGTATAATAAAGTTATTTTATTTATGTTAACACGTTTATTCATTTATGTCTGATACACTAGTGACCCCTACATCACAGTATGCGTTATTCCACATCCTTACATATCTAGACCTACATAACTAGTCTATGATACAACAGTAGTAGTGCTAAACAAAAATAAGCAATGGGAACCTGCAAAAGTTATTAAAAAAGTTGATGAAAGTGTCAGATCATATCTTATTAAAAATGAGAAAAATAATGTGCTGAGACGTAATAGTGTACAACAACAAAATCTGTAAACTTACCTATACAGGGATATTCACATAAACCGTTCGTTAAAAGTTTTCAAGGTTGCAGTTCACGTAGATATTTGAAATTTAAGGAGCAAGGGTTTTCCGTGGAGATCTCTTTAAATAAAATAAAATTGCCTTTGTATCACTTCCGGTACAACCGGAAGTGATACAAAGACCATTTTATTTTATTTAAAGAGATCTCTACGGAAAACCCTTGCTCCTTAAATTTCAAATATCTACGTGAACTGCAACCTTGAAAACTTTTAACGAACGGTTTATGTGAATATCCCTGTATATGACTTACCTGAAAATGTAATACCTGAAATTAACTTACCTGAGAGTAATGTACCTCCCGTTAGTGACTTGCCTAAGACTGTAAATAATTCTGAAAGTATAAGTGAATATAATAAACGTAAAATAAAACAACCAGATAGGTTTAAGGACCTTGTACTGTATAAATAATTTAAGATATTTCACAGCTGGTCTGTTTTCTTACGAAGGGAAATGTTGTATCATAGACTAGTTATGTAGGTCTAGATATATAACCTGTGAGCAACTAAAAATCAGATTAGAGCAGGCGGTGCAAAGAAAATGCACGTCTGTGATTAAATGAAAAGTCAATAAATTTGACGGTCCATGAATGTATTACATTAATTAATTCAGTTAATCACAGACATACATTTTCTTTGCACCGCCTACTCTAATCTGATTTTTATTTGCTCACTTTTTATAAGGATGTGGAATAACGCATACTGTGATGTAGGGGTCACTAGTGTATCAGACATAAATGAATAAACGCGTTAGTATAATAAAGTTATTTTATTTATGTTAACAGTTAACAAATACATACCTGTGCAACATATAAAACGGTGACCACTTCGAACATTTGCTGTAAAATTTGTAATAAAAGGCCCTTTTCAGGGTCATAATATTGTTACGTTGCATGGGACGCTACCTTCATGTCACGTTGTAAGGGAAAACGTAGTTATGTTATAGGCCCCTAGCAAGCTACCTAGTGGCGCCGCCTGGTGGAGGTTGCGACATAAATTGTAGGAGGCGACTTGAAACCGTTATATCCATTTATATCATTTCGAAGAAGATTTGAATGTGTTTGTTAGTATCTTCTCGATTTGTATGGAAGGTAAAGATCGTCCTCGTAACTCCAGTGATAGTACTGACACTCAGCTGACAGCAGTGTTGCCAACCCTGATACGACCGTTTTCCTTACCTTTTCTTATATAAACTTACAGCTAGTGGCGCTCCTGACGCCGCCTATAAGTTATAAGGGGGTCGCCACCACGAGTACTCGTTTGCAGGACAGGATATTAACAGGAAATTAATTTAAATTCTACATTACCTCGTCTCTTTGCACCTTACTCGACCAAACGCCGCCTTCAACGATCGATTCCGAAGTCACAAATAAAAACTCACCAAATACATTCAATTAATTTTATTAACGAATACTAGAAACTGCCTGTTGATCGTTTTCCGACTATATAAATCCACAATTTCCCTTTCTATTCCACCCGTGCCGGATGTCACAAAGTGCGTTTTCAAAGGTTCGGGCCCAAAGCTCGATGTTTTAAAATTGTCAACGTTAATTGTTTCGAATAAAAATACGAACTGTTGTGTAGCATTCTCAAGTAAGTTCAAACAACTTAGTTTTCATTTGTCAGCATGGAATTCTCTCTATAGAAACGTTACTTTTGCATAAGTTCCACTGGCCGAAAAGGAAATTGTCTGCAAGCTAAGCAGAGATCGGTCATTCATATTACACAGCTTCCGCGGCGGTTAAGCCGATGACAGTACTTGTGAATGCTAAGGCTGGGTTGCACAAAACATTTTAGCCAGGATTAAATTTAATCCTAACTTAGCATGTGATACACGTTATGACATACAGCATAATATGTGTCACATTGTAACGCAGCCTAACTAAACAATTTTGTCAATTAAACTTAAAAATACGCGCGTTAAATTTTGTGTAACCCCAAAAGTAAAAACGAATTCAGTTAATAATTTTTCAAACGTGACGATATAAATGGTTCTTCTCAGAAATCGTCTTCCTTTTTGATTTAAACAGAAACGTGGGAAACTCGGAGCTTAAAAGAGAGGTTAGATGATGAGTTGACTTTACCCATAGAGTTTATCCTTTCATCCATCGTGTATTTTGAATTTATGTAAGTTACAAGTATCACTATTTTCGTAAAGCGGAATTTTTTATTTCACATGGAAAAGTAATAGTGACAGTATCGTCAGTATCGTTCTTGGTGCAAAGGTCATCTTGAAAACATTCACCTTTTGACTTTTGACTGCGTAAAGTGTCTCTATGGTGAGAGATATCTTCTCGGTGTGTACTGTGTACAGCACCTACTGTGGCATAGTAAGTAATTACCCAGTAGCGTCACTTAAACGTCAGTGTCCAAAAAAAAGCCGCCATACTGTCTGATACCCTTATGGAAATGTAATGTAAATTTGCAAATCGGTAGGTATCAAACAAAATGGCAAATATGACAGTTATATAGTGACGCTACTGTGTAAATTCTTATACTGTGTGGTGACATTCAGTGTTGCCATACGATCAAAATTTAAATCATCAGATTAGCTGACTGATTAGTTACCAACCGAAAAGCATCAGTTTAAATTTTTGTGCTCATGGTAATTTATTTTAATTTTTGACATTATTATTGAAGCTTCAAAAAAGCACTGCAATTCAGTAGATTAATAATATATTTACAAAGAAAAAACAATTTGAAGCGAATGGTGACAAAACAAGGAATACAAAATAATAAAAATTAAAATTAAATTATAAAATTTTTCTTATTATTTAGATTTTGCGAGAAAGCTGCGATTTTTTAAAATAACCATCAAGTTAAGAGGGTTTAAGAATACCAATTACATATTTGTATCAAAAAGTTGATAATTTAACTTATGGTGCGTTAAGTGAACGATCAACTTGCACAAAGTCGTCGTCAAGTCAACGGTCAAACTAAAGCACATGATGTACAGTTGCGGACAGAAAATTTCAAATGTCAGTGTCATTCCACTGACGTAAAAATTTAAATAGTCCTTGGTGTAAACCAGTCTTTACTGTCATTTTGATTGATGTTTGCAAATTAAATTTTGAAATTTATTTTGCCAGTCATCTATTAATTGATACCATGCCGGCCGTAACAAATTTTAACAAAGCTAAAATTCTAACTTTTGTCCAAATGGGTATGTCAAACATTCAAATATCAGAAACCACCGGTATACCAATTAGCACCATTTATTCAATAATCCGCAAATGGAGACAACATGGGACGATCGAACGGCGTCCAGGTTCAGGAAGAAAACGAATATCCACAGCCGATGAAGACGAAGCAGTAAGAAATGTCGTTAGAAACAGTCCTTTTTCTACTGCTGTTCGAGCTGTAGAAATTACAAATTTTCCTGGCTCCATTCGAACTGCCCGCCGTCGCATAAAGGCAGGCGGTCTTAAAAATTATGTAGCCGCAAAAAAAATTCGCTTAACGCCTCAGCACAAGGAAGCGAGGATAGGATTCGCCTTACAACATCTCGCACAAGATGAAGCTTTTTGGAGCAACGTAATTTTTTCCGACGAAAAAATATTTCAAACGTGCCCTAATGGTCACATAAAGGTCTATAGACCACGGAACAGTCGTTACGACGAACAATATGTTCAAACGGCAGAAAGAAGTGGACGTTTTTCAGTGAACATGTGGGCATGGATTTCAGCTGTTAGTCCTGGGGTATTACTGCATGTAGAAGATCGGCTAAACAGTGACTTTTATATTAGGATTCTTGAAGATGTGATGCTCCCTTCAGTAGAACCATTATTTCCTAATGGTAATTTCGTTTTCCAACAAGATAACTGTCCGGTTCACACTGCACATAGGGTAGCGGCATGGTTTTAGAATCATAATGTAAATGCCCTTGATTGGCCTAGTTGCAGTCCGGATTTAAATCTTATCGAGAATATGTGGGGGCTATTGGTTCGAAATTTGAAACAGCGGCGATTGGTAGTTAGAAATAGAGAAGAGCTTTTGGCTACGATAACTGATGCATGGCAGGCATTACCACAGGACTATCACAGAAATCTGTGCTTCTCAATGCCGACGAGGTTGGCTGAAGTAGTAGAAATCAATGGTGCAAATATCAAATATTAATTTTGTTCAAGTTTTCTGTTCTTCTTGTTCAGTTTGTTTAGTTTTATCTCCCACTCTTTCGCATGCATTTGCATTCTGTGATTTATATTTTGCTGTCAAGATGACATGAGTAAGATTAAAGTCGAAAATAGGTTACTTGTTCGTAAAGTCTGTTTTACACTCATACGTCAGATGAATGACAGTGACATTTGAAATTTTCTGTCCGCAACTGTACCATGTATTGTACTGAACCATTTCATCTTCTAATATTCCAATGAATGCGTTTTAATTCAGTGCTTGTATCATGTGTTCATTTAATATTCAGGTATCATTGGCTATGTAAATATTTTGTTCTCGTAAAGGCATGTGGTAGCTTGAGCTCGCCGCGAACAGAATTGTCACTAGTGCCATTCGTCCTGTCAACTGTCGTGTTTGTTTTCTCTGTTTGTTGGTTTTATATAAAAATTATAGGACTCATTTACTTGACATTTATTGCCTTACAAACAAAATTCCCATCGTTCCCGATGATATTATTGATCACTAAACACTCGAAGACAACCTGCATTGGTGTGTACAGTTGTTTCGTGAAACTGGAGGTCTTTTCCGAAGAAAAACAACAGGTCAACCTCAAAAATGTACTGCGGAGGCTATCGAAACTGCAAAACATAATGAAAAATATTTCTCACAGCTCTATGCGCCAATAATCACAGTTTGAGCTTTCTGTGGGAACGTGCCACAAATTGTTACGTAAAGATGTTTAGCTCTATCTTTACCGCATGATACTGGTGCAAGAATTGCTGCCCTGTAATTCCGTACAAAGATTGTCTTTCTGCGAATCTTACATAATAAATTACTTAATTTGTGAGTGAGTAGTAATGGTAATTTTATGATTTACATCATGTTCATATTTAAAGTCAGGTTATGTTCAATTTTAATACTGCGACATACGTTTTCCAAAACAAAATATTTCCATATTTCGATGTTCTCGTCTTGAGATGTTGTCATTTTAAACTTTATAGCTCATAATTGATTCATGTTTATACGCAAACAAAATTTTATTTCCGTTTAGGAAAAACTTAAACTTTTCGTTTTGTAAGTTCTTTAAGGAGTTTGTTGCAGTTACGTAAAGTGAAAAGTCTCTTTTCATATAATTGTATAACTTCAAAGGTGTTGGTATCCTCCTTTGTCCAACTGTTAATCTTCTAGGCTACATTTACTTCTAGAGTTTCAAGCGAAATTATACGAGGGATACCTTTTTAGTTTTTACAAAAACAAGGAAAGAAAATTTTTTTTTTGGTACAAATAGTTTTATTGCTTTTCAAAATATTCGCCTTTAAGTTTTATACACTTTTGCATGCGTTCGAACCAATTCTCGAAACATTTTTTCCATTCTGAAGCTGGTATCTCTAAAACATGGTTTTTGAAGGCTTCAACAGCTTCTTGAGGTGATGAAAATCGCTGCCCACGCATTTTTTGTTTGACATTTGGGAACACAAAGAAGTCGTTAGGCGATAAATCAGGTGAATACGGGCAATGAGACATTAATTCAATGTTTTTCTCCTTCAAGTAATCAACTGTTAAACGTGCTGTGTGAGAACTGGCATTGTCATGATGAAGGATGATGCGACGTTTTCGATTGTTTTTCCTGATTTCATCGATGACTTCTGGCAAACAAATTGTTGTATACCATTCAGCATTAACTGTTCTTCGATCCTCTAAAGGAATGGTTGCGACATGTCCAGTACAACCAAAGAAACAAGCAATCATTTTCTTGGAAGTGCTTCGTGAACGAACAACTTTTGTTGGATTTGGTTCATCTTGGAACACCCAAACAGTTGATTGCTGCTTAGTTTCCGGCTCGTACGAATATATCCAAGTTTCGTCACCTGTTACGATGTTGTATATGGATTTTGCAGTTCTTCGGCCGAATTTCTTGAGCATTTTCTTACACCAATTGACACGAGCCTTTTTCTGAGCTTCGGTCAAATTATGCGGAATCCATCGGGAGCAGATCTTTTTCACGCCTAAATGTTCATGCAAAATCGAATGTACTGCAGTCTTTGATATGCCTAAGAATGCCTCTATCTCACAGTAAGTCACATGGCGATCCTCTTCAATCATGTTGCGCACAGCATCGATGTTTTTTGGAACAACAACCGATTTTGGTCGACCTTCACGAAATTCATCACTGACGAAAGCACGACCACGACGAAATTCTGCAAACCAGTTGTAAACTGTCTTTTCTGATGGAGCTTCATTACCAAAAGTTGAACGAAGCGATTCGAGGCATTGTTGTTGAGTTAAGCCTTTACTAAAATCATAAAAAATCATCCAGCGAAAACCTTCACGTGAAATTTCCATTTTTCTACAAAATTGCTTTTTTTAAATGCTCACTGTAAACAAACTAATCGGCCGATTTCTGAGCTATTTCTGTTTTAACAATAACAAATGTCAAATTTTACGAAAATAGTTACGTCACATCTCAATAGCGCCATCTAGTAGTCATTTGTAAAAACTTAAAAGGCGGCCCTCGTACTTTCTGAACTTCCACTTGGCTAGAAACCAACTGTTAGTTGAGAATAGGTACAAGATACTTGAGGAACAAGTACTTTGTTTCTTTTCTTTTCAAAATTGAATTATTTATTATGTTGGTGTCTTCCCCAAAAATCAACTAGCATAAATTTCATAAATCGCTCAAAACACACCTTGACTTAAACGCTTCGCGGTCCTCGGGCCCCATTATACAAATTAAATGCAGAACGTGCCTAGAAAGTTACGCCGCACTTAGGCGGGAAAACTGACGGCGAGTTTATAATAAATAAAACTTTTCCGAACGTAATTTCGTAAACAGAATATATTTGCATTGTTAAGAGCTCCGCGTTCCTTCTTTGCTTTGACAGCTCCTTAATGCATTCTCTGTTACGCTGAACAAGCAGGACTTTAATCCAAGTTATAACTTACTCCGGCGTGCATAAATTTCCCAACCCTTAACAAATCCCCCTCGGCTGACGCCTTAATTTTTTAACCCACGAAACAACTTGCACAGGAATTTTCCGGCGTGCATCATTTATTTACCTCGGTTTCGAACTGTGGAGGTTTTATGCAGTTCGTTCTCGGGAGACGAGCCTGCAATATTGGAAAAGAGGGAAACTTATTTTTAAATTCGCTCGCTCCGGTTGTTAAAAGAAAATTGCTTGGATTACGCGAGATACGTTAAGAGAACGAGATTCGGGTGCATTACAGCCTTTAAGCCAAATGGAAAATACATAGTACACAGACGCTTCATAACTTTTGCGTGCGTGAGTGCAAACTTAACGAAAAGTATACTTATACAGTTTGTTTTTCTTTTTAAAATTTACGTAAGCCAATAAAAACGTAAGGTTTATACAAGTAATAACTTCAATTTTTGAACGATGGAAAGAAACTTGATTGAAGCAAAATTCTGTACAGAAAGTAGAGAATATCAGGGAATTCGGTCAGGTAGTAGATTAAAAACCTTTTTTCAGTGCTAAGCTTTCGCTAAAATTCTTCAGAGCGTTCTGTAAACAATGTTGTTTGTAAGTGAAAATGTAGGTTAAAAACAATGAAAAAACTTACGAAGTTGGTTTTATACAATAAACACTAGCAACATAACATTAAATTTAGTATCAGCAATACATCAACCAAAACACTTAGTTTTAAAATAAGTCAACTTGAGTAAAACACGTAACATTTCTAAAGGAAACGTACAACCGTTTGAAATGAAACAAAATGGCGAGCAACAATTCGCAGAGTGAAAATTTTAAAATGCGCATGTGTGGACTAGAAATCAAATTGTTGGCGGTAAATTTGAAATGGAATTCTGAGAATTATTTTTACTGGAAAATTGTAATAAATATTCGTAAGATGAATTTAGGTTTTGAACATCAGATCTGAAGTTCATAGTCTTCTTATATGATACATTTCAAGAAATAAACGTGCTCGATAATTGATTTCTCTGTCTAAAATTTTGACATTATTGAAATCTATTGTATGATTGTGAATTTGTGAATGTTGAGCCAAAGCATTGATATATGAATTTTTATTTACCATATTTTTGCAATCCGATTTGTGTTTAGAAATTCTTGATTTGAGCCAAGTTGAGGTTTGTCCTATATATACTTGATTGCATTCTGCACAAGGGATGCAATAGATGAGATTAGATTGTAAACTAATGGGCGTCTTATCTTTAATATTACTAAAAAGTGAATTATTTGTAACAAGATTGTATTTAGCCATTTTTATATTAGAATTATTAATACATTTGATAATATTAGAAGTAAAACTAAGTATATGAGGAAACCTTTTATAAGTGAGATTTACATTTAAATTAGAATTATTGTTGGAATTAGAAGTGTTATTAGAATTCCAATTGTTATTGCAAAAGAGAATTTTATTTACTAAACTGGTTGGATAAGCATTGTTACAAAAGGTCGTTTTTAATTTCATTAAGTTATTTCTGAGAAAAGACGGATGTGAGATTGAAGTGACCCTATTTTTTTGAGAGATTAGAATGTTGATCTTTTGGTTAATAGGATGGTTCGAAAAGTAATTGATGAATCTACCTGAATGTGTAGGTTTTTGGTACCAATCTAGTAAGATAGAATTATCTTGTGATCTAATGACCAAAGTGTCAAGAAAGGGAACAGAATGATTTGTTTCTTGTTCAACAGTGAAAACTAATTTAGTATGAAAGTATTTTTTGTGATTTCAATTATATCAGAAGGAACAGAACAGATAATATCATCGACATATTTTTTAATGAAAGCAAACTTGAACGGTAATTTTGGTATAACTTCATCTAAAAGACGATCCATAATTATTTGTGCTAAGATGGGACTTAAAGGAGAACCCATAGGGACTCCGGAGATTTGATTATTAAACGAGAAATAACTATTGTTTAACAGAAAATTAAGTATTCTTAAAAATTCAGTTTTATCAATACAGCAAAAAGGTTGAATAATATTCCAGTCGTTACCAACAATATCAATTACTAAATCAGTGGGAATTTTTGTAAATAAAGATACCACATCCAAAGAGATAATTATAAAGTTATTAGGCAACTTAAAATTTTGAAATTGTTGTACAAACAAGAACGAATTTCTGATATTATAATCATTGTGGTCTTTATAAGCAGAGGTAAGTATGTCACATGCAAATTTAGCTAAAAAATATCCAGCTGAATTGATAGAAGAGACAATCGGTCGTAAGGGAGCACCAACTTTATGAATTTTTGGTAAGCAATAGAGTTTAGGGGACACAGAATTATACGTTGTAAGTTTTTTGAAGATTTCATCATCTATGGAACCAGAGGTCTTAAGAGATTTGACAATTTCATTAAATTTTGATTGGTAAGGCCCTGTGGGGTCCTTATTTAAAGGTATATAAGTGGTTTCATCTTCCAATAAAGATTGTGTCTTAGCAATATATTCAGTTTTTTCCATGATTACAGTGGTGGAACCTTTGTCAGCCCTAAGGACTAATAAATTCGGATTTTCAGAAAGAAATTTTTTGCATCGATCATACTGATCATTTAAGAAAGAGCCTAAGGTGGGACTGTGCAAGAAATTTGTAATAATATTAATAAATTGTAATCTTGTTATATTTCTATGTTCTAAGGGAACAGAATCAAGTAAGTTTTCTAGATTAGTTAATAATTTACCAAGATGGATTTTGTTGGTCATAATAGGAATGCTAAATTTAGGGCCTAAAGATAACAAGTTTTTGAATTCTGAAGGAATATCTGAGTTAGTTAAATTCACAAACCACTTTTGATTGTCATGAAATAGTTTAATTTTGTTTTCATGTAATAAATTATTAAGTTTATCAATGTTTTTGTTTTTAATTTGTTTAAAAAGTTTATTGTAACTAATGTTAATTCTATTTTTAAATTCTTGAATGATATTTGTGGGTAAGAGTTCTGATGATTTGTCTATAGCTAACTGTAATTGATTTTGTAATTGACTGATGATGTGGTTGGTGATTTTAATTCCCAACCTGTTATTGAATTTAGAAATTTGATTTCTAATCCGCCCAAAGTCCGTGTCCAGTAAGGAAATCAGATTACGTGAATTGTTTGTAATGTGATTAAGGATGATGCCTAGTCTTCTACATCTTAGTAGGAAAATCCGTTGATTTAATTTATGTGCCAATTTATTGTTCGTCTTATGCCAAATCTTGAGTTGTAGGGAAGCAGTTCTTCCAAAATCAGCTTCAATTTGTTGATAAAACCCCATCTGGAAACCAGTGTAAAATTCTGTTTCAACAACGTTTTTGTTTGCCAGAAATGGGATAAAATAGCCAAAAATTATTTTCGTTACTGAACTAAACATTGGGGAAAGATGCCTTTAGTGAAACCAACGCATAAATTATAGACATACCGACACACCGACGTATGTATAGGTTTTGTTTTCTTTCTTGTTATTTTGGGTGTTGGAAGTAATTCAGGGAAACTGCTTGACCTTTCTAGATCCGGTGTTTTTCCGTGGAAGGTCTGGGTGATTTGTGATGGTCGTTTACTACAAAAAGTAATTCAGAAGAATCCTGGCGAGCGTTTGGTCCAGAGACGTTAATTCAATTGAATTTTGAGATGGCTTTTCTCGATACACTGCAAATGAATTCTGACCAATTCGAATGTGATAGTTTGCTTACAGGGCCGGTAGTATGATCATGGTCACTACTACAATCCAGCAGAATATCTTCTTGAGTAACTGCATCTTCTTGTAGAGGCCTTTCACTCAAAGTTTTCAGCGTTGTTCCTCAGAATTTCCCATCGGTAAAGATAGTGTGTTCAAATTGACAATCACGGTATTGACAGGAAGGAGAGTCTACTCTTTTAATTTTATATCGATAATGTTCGAAGGAACCGTGTCCAGTGAGAAACTGTCTCAGTTTCCCATGTGAGCTAAGGTACCATGCATGTATGAAGTCATGAATTAGTTTTCTGGCCCACTGCGCTGTTTTTCCAGGTCTCCATATTTAGTCTCCTCTTTGAATTTCTTTTTTGCTTCTTTGATAACACCATAAGACCTACCCCTTCCTATTGCTAGTAGGTCGATTGGTATAACTCGTGCCAGCTGCTCCAATTGCCACCGTCCTGTACGCGCACCCTTATTGCATAGATTCGTTGGCAATAATTTTTCTTTGTACTTGTTAATTAAGCAGGCTTTTCTTTTACACAGCCCCTTGACTCTTTGGCATTAACCTCGATATCCTTATCGAGGGTAAAAGCGATCTGTGCACTTCCGGTGGAAAAGCGGATATGCTCCAAATTAAACTCGTGGGTACTTCACGGCGTTCTTGGGGATAACATCTACACCATCGAGTTTAAGATTTATTAGTCTGTAACTCCTTCCTGATCGCACCCATTTAAATCGATGGTGTGACCAAATGTCGATGTGAAAAGCCTTCCAAGTTATCCACAATGTCAAAAACGGAAAAAGGTTTTATTTTGATAAGAAGAACTAGAACTATTATTTTTTTTCCTGACTGACTGATTTTTTTCTTCCTCTCTAGAAGAGTCATGGTCAAGAGTTCTGCTCTGGGTCTACGTTGGTCACTCTTCATCTTCTTGGATCAATATCCTCTATTCTTTTAAAGATAATAAAAATTACTGAAAAATTTTATTGCAAATCGGTTTTGATTGCAGTGGCATGACCGCCTTGTATGGGATGACTTATTATGTAACGAACTAACTTCAATTTGCCGATCCTAATGCAATGTCAGGTCAAAAAGTGATCGCAGGATGTCGCTACTTAAAACTTTCCAATAAAATTACTCTTTCGATTAATTCTTGACCATGACTCTTCTACTCAATCAATTGGAAATAATTAGCTAAGGACGAATCGAATGAAAATAAATATTTCGGGCACTTCTTGGAATTTGAATTTTTGGAAAAATTTTCATATAAAAAAACTTCTAAAATAAAACTTCTTTCTACGTATCAAAAGGTTGTGCATGATAATTTTTCCTCAGGTAACGAAACTGCGTTATTTATCTCAGCTTTCTTTTCATACACTCCATATTCAGAGCGTAGCTTTGGGCTCACTTTTTGCCTTCTTAAACATCTGCATACTTGCAACAAAGCGTTGCACTTATATTGCGATTTCTTGCAAACGTCTTGCGAACGCGCCCCCTGCAGCGACAAACTGCAATTTCCGAATAATGCAAGAAAGGCCAGAACGCCGGGGTTTCTTCGAGAATTTTTATTACGTACTTATAGAGACCACGACGGTCGATAATAATGAAAATGAGAATTCTTACTATTACATAAGCGAGCCCGGAATGGATATCATGTGAATTATTTTCATAAGTTTTTACGACTCGCGGCATTTTAAACACCATGATCATCAAATCATTCATCTGTCAACATTATTTAGTTGTAGAGGAGAAACTCGTATAAAATTTAGATTAAAAAAATAAAAAAAAACCTCTCGCTCCAGAATTTTAAAAGAATTTCTTCGTCTCTATTGATATTAATTACCAGTTTTATACTAAATTATTTCATTAATATAAGATCAAACGACTTAGGGTTCAAAAATGTGGGTCCCAATTCTTTCTCAACTTTTTGACAAAAATTTTAACTCTAAATTATTATTAAATTAAAATGAAAATCTCCTTGGATGTATTCACAAAAGCATTTGACACTTTATTTTAACATAAACATTGTCATGCCAAAATACTGACTCTTCTTCCGATAAGTGACCGTTAAGATACGTTAAATTAAATAAATCAAGTGATACTAGTGACCTAATTGAACGGGATCCGACTAGAGGACTGCACCTCTCGGATAAAATTGTTTAAGAGGGAAAAGTTTTAATGTAAACAATAAAATTCCTCGGCAATAGAAAATTCAAAATTAATTTTCGCAAACGGTTGCGTTTCTCCCCCTTCATTTTTAAATTCTATTGAAATGTTCACCAGATCCTTTTGGCGAAGAGGTGTTCCATTGGGGAATGTTCACCCAACCCTTTCTGTTCACTGCGATCTTGCCGCAAACAGTTTTGGTTTTAATATCTTTCTTCTTTCGTGTGAATCCTACACAGAAATTCTGTTTGTATCTCCAACTAGGAGGCTCAACTAGAACTTGAAAGAAGGTAGAAAATGTTACGTATCTGATGGTCTGCAAATGTTGAGAGTGCAAATTAAGACCATCCCATGGACCGGCTAACTCGATGGAATGGGTCGGGGTCATACGTAACCCCCAAAACCAAGGACTGAATTTTACAACAAACAAAAGTCAGCAGTATTGTACACTTTTGTCTTTATTTGTGTTAACGTTTTAAAATTGTAATGAACGCAGGTCTTAAAAATAAATGAGCGACAAATCACAACAAGTTAAATGAAATAAAATGCGAAGTACGGATCCGTTTTTCGCTCAAAAACTAAAATAAATATTAAATCTGAACTAAATTGATGCAAACATATTATTAAAAGTAAGTAAAAGAAGCCGACCTTCAGTCGTCCAAAATGAGAATCAAACGTCCGGGAGGTAGCGTCCACTGTGTCACCCAGCGTTCCAGACAACCAACTCCCTCTTCCGACGATGATGCGAAGCAGCGGGGTATCGGCATGATCAGCTACATTAACATTCACTGACGTGTACGTATGGCCGTTTCAATTCGACTTTTGACGGTACTCCCCTCAGCGTCTCTTGTGAGTTTTTAAGTAATTGCAGTTGTCATTAAGTTACTGTCACTAGTTTTGTATTATCTTTAATAGAGAGCGCTTATCTTTAATATGGAGCGCTGAGGGGAGTACGCCACGGCATGCTTTCTCGGAACCGAATTTTAGGCGAACTGAAACGGCCATACATACACGTCAGTGAATGGTAATGGAGCTGGCCATGGTATCGGTCTCTAGTTCGTATGTCCGGAGATGATTTTCTACCACGGCCCAAAGATAAAACTGCCGGGTGGTACCAAATCAAAGCTGATATGTAGTAATCAAGTCTTTTGTTGCTTAGAACGCACTTATCACACTCGGAATAATATCCTCCGTTCAATCTTCACTTTAAACAAAACAGTTTGGTGAATCGGCTGAAGAGCCCAAAACATGAGGCGTACGCTAAGCGAGGAGCAACAATACTGAGCGGAACTGGCGCGGTCGTTCACGAGTGGGGGTTGACGGAATGCAAGGGGGGTTGTTAAAAGATGCCGGCTGAATTACGCAGGAGAGTGAGTGAAGTAGTGGCGAAAGTTATTGCCTTTGTCTAGGTGTGCAATATTTTGTAATCTTGTGATCGTGAAACGAAAGAAAACGAGTAACGGTTTTTATTTTATTGTCCTTACTACTGTTTTTTTTTTTAATTTTGGGGATATTTCTGCATTTCTTTAACAAAGAAAATCAAATAACAGAACCCTCATTTCATGAATGTTATCTTTTTTAGTAAAATTTAGAGATTCGAAATTGCTATAAGTAATAAAGTTTTGAAACTGAATGAATCTATAAGCGGCCTTTCAAACGAGAAAATGCCTTTGATAATTTTGGAAGCAGTATAACGTCGTTTTAAGTTACGACCTACGCAGTCGTAATCATGGCCAACAGATATATATACATACATATAAAAACAGATGAACCACAATGAGCATTTTAAACGTGTACATACGTCTAAAAAAAGTTGTTTGTCTGTAGCACGACGTTCCTGCCATTCCCTCCCTTTTGATTTTTGAAGTATTAAAGTGTAAAAAATTGAGAGAAGTCGCAATAGCCGTGTCCTTTGTCTCAAGTTTGTTTAAGTGCGAATTTTAACTGAAGATAGAAAGCAATCCAAAATCTATATCCTTCACAATAGAATTGTAGTTGTTTCTTTTTATCTTTCTGTTTCTGAAAATACTCTGAGAAGTATTCAATCGCAAATAGAAGTCGCTAATTTGTTTGATTCCTACGTTGTTTAAGAGCTAGAAAGTGACATCTAGCGAATAATTTTGAAAACAAATATGCACAACCTTTACAATTTAAATGTTAAACGTCTTTCGTTTTATTTTTGAAAAATAAAAAACCATTTAAAATAAATTCATCAAGCCAACAATTGTTTCAACTTTGAAACTTTTTTACCTGAACTTTTTTTTCGGCACATTCGTATTTAGTTTTAAACTCATTTTACGAAGAAAAAGACAAGTGTTTTTTCATATCTGTCTAAACAAATTAACAGGCCTATTCGAAAAAAAAAAAAAAAACTGAAAAGAAAACATTTTATTAAAAAGTCACGGATTTGTTTCGTCCCAAAATTTGTAAAAACGATTTTCCGTTTTCTATTTTTTTGACATCTCGTTAGATGGCTCTGACTTCTTTTCAAATTTACTTGTTTGACTTTTATACTTTGTAATTCAATCACCTGAATTTTACACTAGAAAATATATTTTTCGTAGCGCCATCTATGAAGTCTCCCTCGAAATAAATACTTTATGTGGCAAATTTAAATATTTGCAGCTCCTTTGCTGTCTCGACTTCGAATTAAAACGTAACGGTTTCCGTAATCGAACAAAAAACAACTTTCAAGAGAATTGTTTATCTTTGATTTAAAATTTTTAATTAG
The DNA here is from genome assembly GCA_958336345.1 of Dorcus parallelipipedus. Lineage (NCBI taxonomy): Eukaryota > Metazoa > Arthropoda > Insecta > Coleoptera > Lucanidae > Dorcus > Dorcus parallelipipedus. The sequence goes on along the minus strand of OY284482.1, from coordinate 41,259,389 downwards.
GAAATTAGTTCAATTGGTTATAGTTAATCTGCCATAAACGTAGTCTATTCATTTGTAAATACATATACCTATTTTTAATCTGCATCATGTTCTTTAATCAAATTGTTCATTTTAATTAGTATAAATAATTTGAAAAGAAAATTGCTAACGATAATGCATTTTTTCTTTATTTGTTGTTTACGTGCATAAGTAGATATCATTTTCCAATTGAAGAGTGTCAGGTTTAAATGAGCTAAGTGCCAAAACTTAATGTATGAGATATCCGTATACAGTGTGTCCCAAAAAGTTTTATACAAATGGAGAAAAAGTTTATCTTACATTTCACAAAAAAAAAAACTATTGTTTATAAAAAGCTCTGCATGGCTTGTAAATCCATAATCAAGTACAAAATTTTAAAAAAATTGGCTGGAATACAGGGAAAATAAAAAATAATGATTTGGACGGAGAGCAAAGTACGTTCAAACTGTAGTGAAGAGCAAAATGTTCAATGAAATTGTGATTAATGTAATGTAATTTTAGTGGCGACATCTATGAGGTGAATTCCTACGCTGTGCACGAGCCAGAAAGTGACATCAACCAAGCTATTTAGAAAACAAATATGCACATGCTAGAAAATATATTTTCATTGCGCCATCTATGAAGTTTCTCTCGGACTAAATATTTTACGCGGTAAATTTTAATATTTGCAGCGTCTTTTCTGTCTCGACTTCTGAATTAAAATGTAACGGTTTCCGTAATCAAGTGAAAAACAACTTTTAAAACAATCGTTTATCTTTGAATCTAAATTTTTAATCGAATGCAAAACACATAAAAATGTAATTTCATGGCGACATCTGTGGGGTGTCTCTAGAACTGACTTTTTACGCGCTAAATTAAAAAAAGTCATTTTCTGTCTCAAGTTTTCGAAAACTAACATTTATAAATTTTCTTTTTTTCCGAAAACAATTCAAGATTGGAATAATTTAAGTGGAACAAATTTGAAAAAAATTATTGAAAATTGTGCAGAGAAAATAAAAGTTAGGACGTAATTTTGAAAATGCAAATTTTAAGTATTATTAATGCTATAAAACGTATTAGTTGTTTATTTAATGTTTAAGTTTGTATATTAGACCACTGTGTACGATGTACTGTACGTCTAATTATATATATAAATAAATGTGAATTTAAACTGAAAATAGAAAACAATCGACAATCTATTTTTTTACAATTGAATTTCGTTTGTCTTTTTCTTTCTGTATCTGAAAATATTTTGGGAAACAATCAATCGCGTAAAAGCCGCTAATTTGTTTGGTTCTCAATTCAAGAGCTAGAAAATGACATCTGGCGACTAATTTAGATAACAATTATGGACAACTTTAACAACAATTTAAATGGACGTTTCTCCTTCTATTTCTGAACAATAAAAAACATGTATTAAAATAAAAAAAAGATCAATTACTTTTTCAGTCTCTATTGTTTCTATTGACAACCTTGTTTATTTTGACAACCTTGTTTACATTTTTTCACTGAATAAGCTATCAAACAATAGCGAAACGTAAAGTATTAGTGCGCATATTTAGTGTCCGTTTAAAAGATTTTGTAATAAAAAACAATTAAGAATAAAATCATCAAGCCAAACAAAGACAGCTTTTAAAACAATTGCTTCGACTTTGAAACACTTTTGCCTGAAATGTTTTTTCTGGCACATTCGTAAAGTATTTATTTTTAAGATCATTTCAGGAAGAAAAAAAAGCCATGAACTGGTTTTGTCACAAAATTTGTAAAAACGATTTTTCGTTATTTATTTTTTTGACATCACAGTAGATGGCGCTGAATTCTTTCCAAATTTACTTGTTAAAAGTGAAGTGACTTTTATACTTTGCAATTTCCGCGTCTAGTTGTTTTCGCAGCTACGAATCAACCGATGACCTGAATTTTGCACTAGAAAATATATTTTTTCATGACGCCATCTATGAAGTTTCTCTCGAATTAAATATTTCACGAGGTAAATTTCAATATTTCCAGCGCCTTTTCTGCCTCGACTTTGAATTGAAATGTAGCGGTTTCCGTAATCGAACAAAACCAACTTTTAAGACAATTGTTATTCTGTGAATCTAAATTTTTAATCAATTACAAACGACACGAAAATGTAATTTTAGTGGCGCCATCTGTGAGGTGTCTCTAGAACTAATTTTTTGATGCATAAATTAAAAAAAAAATTAATTTGCGAATTTAAACTGTAAATGGAAAACAATCAAGAATCGATTCTTTTTCCGATAGAATTTCATTTGCTTTTTCTTTTTCTTTCTGAAAATATTCATTCAAGTAATAGTCGCTAATGTATATCATTCTCATGTTGTGCAAAAAGCTAGAAAGTGCCATCTGGATGTCTTTTCTTAAAGTAATTAATTAATCAGGATGACATTTCTATTTAATCAATCGACACATCTCAGAACGCTACAGGCTAAAGAAACGTGTATATTAACGAAAAATTCCAATGTTAAAACATATTCATAAAAGTTGTTGAAAATGCTGCCCATTTTGCTGACGGCAAAGATTTTCACGTCGCATATTGTCGAATTCTAATTCTAATGTGACACATACAAATTATAAACGTCATTCAATTTTCTAAGAAAAGACGTGCCCTTACACATCCAAGGCCTCCTGAGGTCACGGGACTTTATGATAACATGTTAGTTGTACACAGTAATAATTTTGTTGGACATTCCAATTAATTAAGTAGTATTTAATGGGGTAGTTCAGAAACGGAAGTTGTTCCAACAAACTTCCCTCCGTTCAGTCTTAAACTTGTCACGTACCACTAAAGTCTTCAAACGTAACAAGCTGATGCATCTTGACATTAATCGGACGCTCAACCTACTTAATCCAAATACGAAGCGGTCGTGCCCTAGTTCAGAGCAAATTGTTAAATTGAACATAAATTAGTTCAATTTGCGGAGGGTCCGGAGTTCGGAGCTGGGCAAGTAGACGCCCGCCCGCCGGCGTCGAGTCGGACGCTCAGAAATTATTTAGACGAAATCTTTTACAGTCTGCAAATAGAATTGCAAGGAGCTTTACAATTTCGTTTGCCGTCAGTGAATTTAGGCAGTACTTAGTTTTTCGTCCGGTCACCGGCGCGGCGTTTCCTTTTCGCTGGGGGGCAAAGAAAATAGAAAACGGGGCCCCGCAATTTATTACCCCATTCGGAGTTCTGACGCGCGCCGTCGCGCGTTCTTTTATTTATTGTCCGGAACATATCAATAGAGGTCGCCCGCATTATTAATGGTTTCGAAAAATAATAAATTGCGTTCGTACGTTTCCGTACGCCCGCAGAGGGTTATTTTTACGTGTGTAACCCGAGTTCAGAAAGAAATTCCAGGCCTGATGTATCGGAGATAATCATTCTTGTCGGAGTTAACAGGAAAAAAAAAGCAGAAAACAAGGACCGAATTTGTTTTAAATCAACAGCAACTTTGCGGACGTGTAAGTTTTTATTTGCGAGGTTTTATGCCGCACTAAAACCTCTGAATTAGAATTTATTTATGTATGTACGTATTCAAGAGCTGCGGTGGATCCTTTTAGAAGCCCTTTCTGGGATAATCCTCTCATTATAAAGAGACGATGACGAGGTTTGCAATTTACTGCAACTTTAAATTAAAATTCAACTTTTTTAATTAACTCAATCAGTTCCTGTACGGGCTACTAAAATAAACAGAGGTTATGAATATAAAATACTTTACTGCGTTATGTAAAGCTTAGTTTACAGTTGCGCGCTTTCTGTCAAGAGCAGAGCTAATGGTGCATCCAGAGATATCTTGAATAATTAATTGAATAATTGCATTACTCTTTGGATTTTTACATTTGTAACGACCGGATGAAATTGATCAAAGATCTTTGTTTGTGCGTTTCTAGGTTAAGTTTTAGGTAGCTAGGATTCGTTCTCAAAATACAAAAATGAAAATGCAAACAATACAATTAAAACTAATTTGAAGAGAGAAGAAATGGTATTCTGTACCACATTTAAAGCTTACGCTACTTTCTTAGTTCTGGACAAATAAATAGATTTTTTGCTCAGCGAATGTTTACTGATTACTCTTCGAGTAATCCAAAATTTTGGGATGCCTCGTTTCTTTTACGACTTACTTAAAACAAAACTAAGAAAAGAAAGATAAATAATCGCAGAAAGGATTCTTCCTTTCCTATCGAATACAAACAGTGGAGAAAATTTTTTCGCGAAACTGATCTTGTATGTATTTAAAACATTTTTATCGGATCTTGTAAGTGGGTGGATGACATCAAATGAACGAGTCAAATTTAAATATTTTTATCCCGCGCGAAGCTTCTTAGTGAGAAATAGCCACCGTCAGAGTGCGCCCACGCAAGTCGAATCAAAATTTCAGAGTGGCGCCTTGGTCCTTCTGTTTACGCTGAGATACAAACTCCTTTGTCTTTAAGCTACGTTTTAATTCTTTGCGTCGGAAATTTAATTTCTTTTCTAATTTAAAAAAATAAATTCTTCCGTGCAGAATTCCGATTTCTTACACATTTGCGCGCCTAAAAAATAAATAAAATTAGGAAAACACGTGAAATTATTGCGTCTGTTTAAATTGCACCAAAGTAAATGTTTTATTCTTATTTAAGAATTTATTTAAAATTTAAACGTGAAATGTATTTTTAAGAAAACTTATAAAAAATAGCAGGTAATAATAAACCAAAAACTTTTAGTAGTTGATGTAATTTTTGACATTGGCGTTTGTCCATAATTTGAGGAATAATATTGCTGTGTTATTTTCTTTTCTAGGAGTAATTAAATTTAAATGAAAAGGATACACACGTTGAATTTGTTTTATTTTGATAGATGATTTTTCTTTTGGCTTTCGGTGCCACATTTCTAGTATGTTTATATAACACGGTCCCTTAGAGTTCTAAAAATTAAACTTTCATTACAATATTTCTTGTACTTATATCTTTATTTTGTTAAAATGCAGAGTATACGTAACCTGGAAGACGATGCCATGAGTCTCGACTCCCCAAACACAGCAAATTGGTTGAAAGCTAAGTTCGTTGAGCTTTTTGGGGAAGATTCTGATACCGAGGCCATGCCTGATGTCTTTCCACCACCTGCCAGGCCTGTGTTATCGATGCCGGAGGTCCAGAACGCATCGGTCAGGGAGGTTGGGTTGCCAGATCTTGAAACCCCTGCCCCACAGCAGATGGAGGCTGCTGAGTTCGAGGAAGCAGTCAAAAAGCTTCCTCGTGTGTTCCTTAAAGATCGAAGAGGCAACAAGCGCCGATATCTGTTGCACCTTCCTGATGGGGCGAAAGTAAAGATGTTGAAGGTGGAGGCACTCCGTCTGGGGCTATTGGCTGGCCTAGAAAGAACTAATTTAATTTTCATGCTTCTGCATTATACAGAATCGCATTTGTTAATTTTGATGAATTTTTAATTTTAATTTTGTATTTTAGGGTTAAGTTTCTTTTGGGACATGTTTTTGTGAGCTTATTTCCCTATATAAGTGGGACAATTTTTCAGTAGAATTAAGTCTTCCTTGGTCTGTGATAGTGATAACATCTTCTAGAAATGGTAAACAGTTTGAAATTTATTAATATTATTGTTGTTGATTTTTTGATTTAAACACACACACATTTATGTATTTAACGTAACATACACAGAGAGGATTTTCATCCAACCTGGTATGATTGGATTTGTTGTTAACAAGGACGACATGGAATAATTACGTGCTGCCTTTTGAGAACAAAGTTAATACTTTTATCACAAACACATTTTGGTATTTAACGTTATCATATTCAGAGAAGATGTCTTTATCTAACTTGATATGGTTAAGATTTGTTGTCGGCAAATACGAAATGGAATAAATACATTTGAGTATTTGTTATAACGGATCCAAAATACACACTGTTTTTCAACAAACCTCAATTTGCTTATTAAATAATAATTTAAAACAACACACATTTCATTCTTTGCATTCAACAATTTTTAGAAATTTTGGGGACACGGAACAAGGTATTATTTACCTTAGCGGTCACTGAAAATAACAAACCTGTTTGTTCATGATGAATGTGAGGTAGAGTTTACTAACTTCAATTCGTCGTGGCAAATTAGATTATAATTTTTATGTACCATTTGCATTTGATGATAACTTGGTTATGTGTATATCGTTATTTTGACATTATATGTTTAACTTCAATACTACCAACTCAATATATTTTGTCACTAAGATATTCGATTTTTACTTACCTCAGTTACCATTTTGATCACAAATTTGTACAAAACAATTCAATAAATGTTTACAGAGTTTCAATGCTATTTTAAATTACTTCATTGCGTAGGAACCCCGTGTAATGTTGTAACTTGTTTAATAACAAAGGCCAACCAATAAATATTTTTTAAAAGCTTTTTTCAAAGTTCAACCTGTTTCTTATATATTTTGATGTACTGAATCCAAATTTTCAATCAGTTTTTTTCTACCACGTATCAATTTTTCGCAATCTTTATCTTTTGTTGGGTATGATAGTATGATAGTAATATGATAGTTAAGATTTAAAGGTACGTAATTTATTATCAGAGTATAATTTAAAAATTTAACATTTTATTATTACAAGGGCAGTATAAATTTGAATATGAACAGTGTTTTACTTATTAATCTAAAGTGCACTGTGAGCATTTACTACTAATTAGGTGTCGAGACCAAGGTATTATACGCTTACAATGCATAAATAACGTAAAGTAAACATTCGAGGAAACTTTACGTCCTGTGGTATTTTAAAGTTCATTTTCGGATTCAGCACGTCAAAAAACATAAAGGGGAGCCAACTTTATAAAAAAAGTTTTTTCATGGTTGGCCTGTGTAATTCAATCAATAGGCCCTGAGATCAAAATTATTTCTAAAAGGTTATATGCCAATACCACAGCAATATGTATAAGCATATTTTAAGATGATTATTAATTAACCTGCTTTTTTTTCTCGCCTTTGTCCATTTCACCAAAGAAAAGAGTTGTTCATTGTGTTGAGAGAAACGTTCTTACCATTTTTTTATTAATATAAATTTGAGGCAAACATTGTATATCTAAATTAATTTTCTCCATTTACTCCATTTACCAAGAGCCACATGGTCTGGCGTAAAATTATATTTTAATTCGGGTGTACATATGTAACTGTACATACAGGTAGTTGTTTAAAAATGAAAACGTAGAAAATATGACAGACAGAAAGCGGTTCAGACACGTGAAAGAGATGAAGCAGGCGTGACGTCTTCAGAACACGTATTCTTGTTTATAAGCAACAATAAATTTATCGCATTTTTGTCAATTACAGCATAGTACATTTTGCTTTAAAAAAAAACTTGCCCAATATTACAATTCGGTTATTCATCGAGTAATATGCGGGACTTTAAATACACAGTATTTACAATATTATTTATTTTTTTGAAAAATTGCTGTTTACGATTCTTCTTTAAAGAGTGAAAAATTTTAATAAATCTCTAGTGGAAATAATAATCCCGACGAAGCATATTAAAGATGGCAAATTGCTGATAAGCCCTGTAACTAGCGGTGCAACCTCCGCTCCGTGCTATAATGAACTAACAGCTTTGTACTTTCTAAATCCGTTCAGAGAAGTGGCCTTCCCTTTCGCTTTTCATAAATTTCAATCTTATCTGCACTATTTGCTCTCATTAAATTTCTAAATCTCTGTTGTAACGCGCCCGTTTAAAATCCTTGTTTGTTTACTTTTACGTACAAGTAAATACTTAATAAAAATGTCCAAACAAACACAACTTAAATTTATTGCCAATTTAAATAACGGGACCGTACGCTTATTTTCGAAGATTCCGAGGAAGGTCACCCAGATGTTGCTTACTACAGCTGGTCATGCGTCCCTAGTCTGCCGCTGCCTGATTACTTGTGATTTATTGCCGGCCGGCGCTAAGAAACTAGGCTGTTAATACCTACTGATTGTGTTACGGTTGAATGACCCATGCGGGGAACCCGCGATAAACGATAATACTTTTAAACACGGCTCATGATCGTTGCTAACCTGGACCTACGTTGTGATAACGCAGTTCTTCTTGGTGCGGCGGTGGGGAATAACTCGAGAGAACAAAGAAGCTAATTATGTACGTTAAATAAAATACGTTAGATTTAATTAATTATTTATTCCAAAAAAAAGGTAAAAACTCCTTGTACCAGCCACTGCAGTACACACCAAGCACAGTGTGACACAGTGAGCCTACGGTGTACTTAATTAATGGAATTAATTAATTATTTCTAATATTAGAAGTATGTGATACAAAATGCCGCCCTCGGCGATCAATTTGCAGAACACTCAATAGGAATCACCAGTTTTTCAGGGACTCCTTTTGGAGGTGATAGGAAAACCCTAACACTAGCTAAACTAATTAATTAAGGTAGAATGGGTAGGGTTCTTCCCGGCTACGTCCAATCACCTTGGCTCTGTTGCTACGTTTTTTCAAGTCCCTCTCTTCGTCGTTTTTCGTCGGCTGAACCTATCTAACTAATTTATTGCGCAAGAACCCAGATTTGACTGTTTTTCGGCACTACACTATAGGTGTTTATGGCCCTTTCAGTCCCTCGGCAAATCGCTTCCAATGAACCTGCAAATTTTCGGCAAAGGCCACAGTCCGGGTCACACACATACAGGGTGCCGAGAACTTTGTTAAGAAACTGGCTATGAATATGTAGTTCAAATTGTTCGGCCTCGTAATTTCACGAAATTCGTAACGACAATTAATTGGCCTTGGTTTCCTAGTTTAGATTGTGCTGGCGCACTTAGCTTCAGCGGCAGATATAATTTGCCTCACACCAGTGATTTAGATCGGCGACTTCCCGGTACAAATCGAAAAACAACCGTTAGCGTGTTTCCAACTTGCCGAGAATATCTCCAAGGGTAGAAGTATTTCTAAGAGTACACTATATTGAATTCCCAGGTAGATTTGGGGAATAGTTAACTGCTGCTGGTTGGTTAAATTACCGAACTGGCCTAATAATTAGTGAAACAAATGACCAACAAATTTTACTAGGTGAATGCCACTAGTGAGTTTTAATACTCGCTTCAAATGTAAATAATAATAGTTTGATTAAAGTTAACTAAATGCAATGGTAATAATGAATTTTGCTGACTCTTTAGACACTAATTAATGCAAATTAAATTATTCTCACTCAATTGATGCCACCAAAGGTGCGATGAAGAGATACAAATAAATGCAAATTACCTAAACGCGTATTCCGTAGAACACTGGCGCACTTCGTGCACTCTGATTTAAAAAACCCGCGACGCGACGCGCACGTGTTTGGTTTTAATTGCCCTTTCTTAACACACTGTATTTTAACCGTACCGAAATAAATGATTTATCTAGAAAATGAGTAAATGACTGCAAGCGCTACAGAAAAAACCCGCTAAGTCAAATTAAAATTGGACCCAATCGTTCGTGCCCGAGCTCCAATTCTGTCTGACCTTTTTCCGCGCTTCGTCCTTTCCAAGTAAGGACTTGCAAGCTAAATTTTGAAATCACCTCGACCAATGATCATCGCTGCTTCGAATTTCAACCCACGCCCCTGCATGTATTTTCCCTGTACAAATCCATAAATAACGCACTCCCAATTAGCTGTCATAAGAATCGCGGTGGTCTCACGGAATCTGAACTTGCTATCTTTGCTATCTTTATTAAAAGTGCCCCCTTGACAGCCCCAAGACATACGGCGCCAGTTTGGAAACAGAACAGACAAAAACGAAATGCTTCAACATGCAAGTAATTTGATCTCTTCCTATATCTGACATGTCCTAAAATTTAGAAAACACCAAGCTAAAAGTTACGATGATTTGTTTATGGCGGGGTTGGGTGGTCTATCGCAAATGAACCCTTCATAATTTTAACTTTACAAGTGTCCAGGCTGACATTTTAAAAGTATCTGGTGCTTGTTTGAAAGAGACCAGACTAAAGCGAAGGACTTCAACTCGCAATGTAATTTGATATCTTTACCTAACCACAGTATATTCATCAATCAGTAGGGACAGCTTGCGGTTTCCGTCGCTACAGTTTCTGAGTTTTTTAATTCAGCATTTTGTGTGATGGATGCGGAGATATGAGAAGGATTGAACAGAAAACCATCTTTGTTAGATTATAATGAATTTATACTGCGTAGAAAGCCTGAAGTTGTGTAAAACAACATCGAATTCTATGATTTGCTTGCAATCATTTCTATCCGTGCCATTTTTTCAACCAGTGACATCTAGCCCGCCAGTAACGACCATATTGGCTCTGAAAACGGTAGTATGAACATCAAAGGTGCCGACACGAGCTGTCCCTACTGATTGATAAGTATACTGTGACCTAACAGACATGTATCTGCAATTTTAACGCGACCAAATTCTATACAAAAATCGAAACGAAACAATCCAAAATGTCAAGTAGATTTGTTTTATGATGTCTGTGCAGTTATAGGACAATCTGAACGGTGTCCGTCATTATGGAATTTTAAAGAACTCTCCGGGTGGTATAGAGTCTCTTGAGAAGGAACAGAACGTCGCACTTAATTACCCGGGCCGCATTTTTTCTAGAGTACAGTTCGAACACGTGTTTGTTATTTGAAATTAAACATGCAATAATCGATTTTGTTTTGATAATAATTTCGCTGTCGTTTCACTGTGTACTTCAACGACCCTACGGTATAAAGGATCTTTCCTTTACACGCATCAACGGATTACTTCGTAAAATTGAAGCTGTCAAACGTACACCGAAACGTCGACATTTATATCAATTTTACGAAGTGTTCGACTAAATGTAATATAATTTTCAACGGACAAGAAAGAGCTTCAATCATAATTTCTTTAATCTTTAAAATAGTAATATATTTATCTAAAGACTAATGCTTTAACCAAAATGTGGTAGATGGCATTTCAGTCTTTACATTGTTCTGTAACAGTGACTAAGGCCTTTTTATCCCTCTGATCATTGGCCGAATTTAACTGCACCTAATGGTAGTTACAACCTGCGTTAAAGATTCTTCAATTAAAAATTTTTATATTCAGTTTCTATACGAGGTTCGATAAAAAAATTACTGGGTAACATATAGGGACGAATAGACATTTATTAAAAAAATGAGCTTAAAGGCTGCATTATTTTTCGAATGAAATATTGTTTACGGTGCGGTGTTGCCTCGGTGTCATATCAATTTGTCCACCTTACCTAAATAAGCCTTGGCTACCCCCTCATCCATCGTGATAAACTAATAATACGTTGCATAGGACACTGTGTTGCCACACGAGGAGTTTTAGGGAAAATTTTCGTTAAACAGGAGACAAGCCGTCCAACTTAGAAATAGTGAAACTTCAGCAACTTCAAAGGAAATGGAAATCAAGCGAGGAACTCCTCAAGGAAGCTCCCTATCGACCCTGCTATTTTTAATTAAATTTAAGTAAATACGTCTGGAAATGTACATATCACAGGATATGCAGATGATGCAAGCCTTGATTTCAGAGGTACTAATACAGAACCAAAAAATAATGTAATCAAACAACTTGCTTTTTCAAAGTTATGAGTCATGACTGACCGTTGCAATAAAACTGCATTCGGAGAATATCAGCTGCATATTGCATCATCATTATCAAACAGTGGCCGAGGTGATTCATCAAAGAAACCTGCAAGCATAATCAAACATGACTAAGAGCGAACGATTTAGGAAAAGCCCGATGACTCATAGGGGAAGTGTGCCACATGCAAAGTTTTTCGTAATCGGAATTTCCGGTATGAACCATATAAAAGACGACAGGGTTTCATGCAGAGGTAGGTATTACATAACCAAAAGTCGTGTGGTCGTGAACATCATTCAGAGCCCGAAGGTGTAATTAGTATTCACCGAATGCCATAGTGTGTGGGCAAACTCCGAAAATTCATCCGTCTCTTTGTATCCAGGTTTGGGTGAGAAAACATTAATTTATTTGCCATTTAGCTACGTTAATAGAAACTAACAATTGCTTTATTTGATTTACAAAATGCTGTTTCTTCTCATTGTAAGGTCATTTTGAATTTGCTTTGCTTTGTGTTATACGATACTGTTCTGAAGTGCGTAATCTTCAATTTACATTTAGATTTTGAATATACAGTGAATTTTTTTCTAAGTATGCTTTATTAGATGCAGCTAAACATTATCGTTGAAAGACAGTAACATTTCTTGTACTTGGGGCAACAATTTTTTTTCTTTAATATTAAGCATTATTAAAGTAGAGTAAAGTTGAGGAAGATGCCAAGGCGGCACATATCTTTTGATGTTTGATAACATCAAAGAATAAAAAGTCATCGCTTCATAGCTTATTATATTACCACTCGATTTTTTCAACACTTGAAAGAAGGTCCTTCCTTGAAACTTCGGTTTCGCTTAGAATTTTATTTATAAATGTGTTCTGTCCTGATACGACGACGTGTCAATTACTGACAAGTACATACCGCTATATTTTAATAAAAACATAACTTTAAAGGTAAAGTACTAAGGATGGGGAAATTTTAAAATAATTTGCTGATTTGGGGAAAATTTGTATGGTGGACTGGAGAAATGTGACCAACACTGAATTGAGACACACAAAACTTGCAGTACAATTTTCGTGTTTTATATTTTGTGACGAAGACCAACATGATACCTACGAAAAAATATTTACACTAAGGAAAACCAAACGTGGATTCAACAAAGAAAGGTGATTTTTACTGATTTTGGCGTTATTTACGGTAGCTAGTTTAGGTTGTCACAGTCTGTAAATACATAACAGTCGTTTATATTTATTAAGACACGGAGAATATTAATTCCGACTAATTGTAAGCTATGAGGAATTCAGGGACGTTATTCTGAATTTGCGTTGGGTCCTCGTTATATGATTTGGCATAAATTTCCACCTAATGGCGATAATTTCATTTAAACAGGATTTCCCCCGATATTTATTGCCATGTTTTACTGTTTATTGATCGCTAACATAAACATATTGGCGCGTGCGGATGCAGTATAATATCGTCGATGACGTAAGAATGGTAACGACTTATCATTTATTCAAAACGTAGAAATTTCATTTCATAAATAATAAATAAATTATTATAAACAAAAAAGGGAAGTAATGTGGCCTAAACTTAGGTTGGCGCATGCTTCTGACAGTTTCGGACTAGTCAGAAACTGCTGTACGAATAAACTTATTAATATGTACGGTTACCGCCGAAAAAAACTGGTACAAGGCTTAAAATTCATAAAATGTAATCCATTTTTAAATGGATCATTCAGGTTTTGTGTTAACCATTTGAAAATTAATTGTTTTCTAATTTATTTAAATGAGGTAGCGTATCTCTCTTTCTACGCATTAATGAAAACTAAAGAAAATACTATTACATTACACATTTGTTGTACCAGTTTTCTTAGGCGACAACTGTACGTACTTAACTCCCTAATGCCACAATTAAACAGCAATGTCATGATCATCTTCTGCAATCTTGTACAAATCATACATTTCTTTTCACTTACAGAGCAGACCATACTTGTAAACTGAAAATAATTTACTTTTTCGCTGTCAAGTCAAGTAAATGATTATTCAAATCATTCAGAAATTTTTGTAGGTAAAGCACGATGTTATTACAGAGCTTTGGCGTTCACTCAAAAATTCAAGGTTGAGGAGAGTAATTTAAAATCATGCGTCAGGCATAGAAAATATAATATTTCCCAGATCGAGAAAGACTTGTTTAGTTTTGATCAAAAACTAAACGAAAGAGTAACTTTGCTTACGGGCAATTCAATTTTTGATGATATTAGTTCGAAATAAGTCGTCATTAAAAATATCGCAAATCATTCTGACACTTTTATTGCAGCGATAATTAACCAGACGCGTTGGCGTTGTCTGAACATTAATACCGATACTAATAATAATAATAATAATATTAATATCCATATTTGTTGATAGAAACATCCGTTTAGCTTGATTGATGCATCAATAATATTAATGATGATAATAGAGATTCTTTAATTGCATTCTGCGAAGTGATCCGATAATAAATCCTCTTCACGTCCGTTCCATATGTGCAAGCTTCATGTGTCGGATTATCGCCTCCTATCTGTCACACTCAGGGCGTCGGGACGCTCGTAAAAACCGTTCGAAAAAGCGGGTTCTTCGAATTTGTAATTATTTAATTTCCTGTTGCCAAGAAATTAAATGCTCATCCTAACGGCATCTGCGAATTATTGTTATAGTTTTTGGGGGGTGGGTTGAGGTAATTAGTGTGCGTCGTTATCTGGAAAAGTTTCGGCTAACGGGGGTATCTACAACTGTTTGCCTGGAATTAATTTCCTTTTTTGATGGCAAACGCAGTGCTCGAGGGCAGTTAATTTGCGAACGGGGAGCACTTCCAACACGAATTAATTTACCTTTTTCGATGGGACAATACCCCACGGGGTAATCATTTACGAACAACAGGTGGCGATCTGCTTTGATTCATCCAGGTAAGTGCTTTGCTGTATTTCTTATTTATGGTCGAAAATAAAGACAAACATGATATTATTATTCTGGTTGGAAGCCTATTTAAAGAATAATGAAAGATAATGCACAGTGCCATTTTAAAATAAAATCCTTTTCTTATCGTGACAGGAAAATAATTGGACTAACGCTAAATTCCTTTACTGAAAAAAAACTGTAAAGCAATTCCTTCCTCCACCCCTACAACGCTCCAACCTAAATTTGGAAGCTAATGCTGTAAGTCGGCTGTTCACCTTTTCATCGTCACTGAAATGACGTACGCGAAGTTCCTTTTTCAAATTTCCAAACAGATAATAGTCACTGGGGGTCATATCTGTATAATACTGAGGGTGATCGATTTGTTCAAAACTGCAGTTCGAAATGAGTTGCATAAATAAGTGCATGGTTGTGTAGCAAATGCACTCCTGTAGTTAGTTTCTTCCGAATATTTTGTCGTAATTTATGCAGCATTAACTGTGGCGTTGCGTTCTTTAAAGTCTATGAGCAGAATACCCTCACAATTCCGGAAAATCGTAGCCATCACCTTTTTTTGTCTACTGACAGACCCTAAACTTGGCTGAGCTTTTGTCTTTCATCTCCATTCCATCGATTCTCTTTTTGGACAAAGAAACCATAGTTTCATCCCCTGTGACATGTCCACAGGATTTTCTCGGCAGATTTCTAAAAACGTTCGAGCGTATTCAACACGACGACGCTGGCGCTGCGGACTCATCTTGGACTAACTTTATTCATGTCTAAATGAACGTGAAGGATTTGGTCCGACGTTTTTGTATTTCTTTCTTTCACCTTCAAGCGTTGATCGCTTAATACGAGATCCTCACCACTTTTATTCTTGCGTCATCTTCCAAGGATTCCTGCCCCATTCGAAACCGTTTTACCCAATCAAAATAAGACGTACACCCCATCTAGCCATCTTTGATGCTTTGAGGAGAAAGACCTTTTTGAGTAAGGACTTTGATAACACCTCGATACTCAATTTTCGTGACTTTTGTCATCGTGATGAACGAGTGTCAGTTATAAGAAACCTTGGTTTTTTCCAAGGTTAATAAGACTTCAATTAAGGTGTTACCAAAACCTTGACCCGCTAAATCATTAATTGTAGTAATGCGATCGAGAGGTTCGATATTATATTCAAAATCAGTTTTAATTGTACGTCCTGCCACTTACGGGCATTAAGTTGTAACTTATTTTCAATACACCTTGTCAATATTATTCTGTAGTTTAATGCAATCTTCAATTGAGATAATGGCATGCATCATCAAGAAACAGTTCTACTCTGCAGACAACCGTGTCACATACATCGTTGATAAATAAAGTGAAGAACAGAGGTCCTAAATTGGATCCTTGCGGAATTCCTGATGTAGCAACAAAGTAATGTGACGTATAGCCATACATACATAATGCAATCTATTGTCCAAATATGTTCTAATGAAATTTATTAGAGAGTCGCTAAATCCAAAATAGGACAAATTAGATAAAAGAATAGCATGATTGACACATTCAAAAGCCTTACTAATATCTGATATGAGATTCTTAACGAAAGTATACATTTTTGCGCGCAATGCAATCTCAAACACTTTAGCAAAGTTAGAAAGAAGGGCGATAATTAGAAACTTGTGTAGGATCACCCGCTTTAAAAATAGGACAGACTTTGGCGGTTTTCCACTGATTTGGAAAGCAAGAGTTCCTAATACATCAGTTAAAAATCGTATATAAGAGTTTAACGAATATGATAGAGCAGTCTTTGACCAAAAAGCTCGGGATTTGATCATACCCTCAACTTGATTTATTTTTAAGCTTAAAAGTAAGTTCAGACCCCTCTCGATAACGGATTTTTTTGAACGCACGTTACTTTGGTCATTGGTTAACTTCAACTTAACGTTTATTTCCATGCCTACAATTGTAAAGATAATTGTTTCTATGGGAATAAATCAAATATTATTAAAGTTAACCAGTGACCGGCCCTTATGGTCCTACGCTTTCTTCTTGTATTGAATAATCTAGTGGCTTCTTTTTCAATATTTACTATTTCAGTAAGGTTTCTAATTTTAATATAATATTCATTTCGAGCGATATCTACCGGATTTCTACGTAATCTACCGAAAATTACCAAAGCCATCTACCGATAAAACAACCGGAGGATGTGGCAACACTGTGATCTGCTTTGGTTTGTATGAGGAGTTTGATCTATGCAGATGTAAC
This sequence comes from Dorcus parallelipipedus, assembly GCA_958336345.1. Lineage (NCBI taxonomy): Eukaryota > Metazoa > Arthropoda > Insecta > Coleoptera > Lucanidae > Dorcus > Dorcus parallelipipedus. The sequence continues at coordinate 41,242,668 of OY284482.1, read as the reverse complement.
TGTTGCGTGGCCTAGTCGTTATTTCTTCTCTTGTATTATATTATATATATTACAATTTAGTTTGAATTATTTTATTCCAATTTATTATAGTTTTAAAATTTAGGAGTTATAGAAATACTAATTTTATGAAAAATATATAGACTATTTCTTTTCATAGACATTTTTCGTCGTGTTTAGTTTTCGCCTAACTCCCAAAATAATTTTTTTCGATGGCAATGTAGGTCGTGTGATCCATTATTAAATTATATCTAAACGGTAAGAACAGGAAATGGTCGAAATCTACAATTCGAAAGGAAGGTGAGAAGGAGAAAGAGAAGGAGGCAAACAAAAGCATGGACGAAAGAATTACATTAGAGAAACTAAGATGGTCGAAGGTAACGTATAATAGATAGGGGGCCTAAGGGAGAAAATGAAAGAAAGAGAGTAGAATGTAGAGAATAAAGTCAGCCTAAAGGAAGGAAGAATTTCTGCACACTGGAAGAAGAGGAAGAGCAAGAAAATCAACGGTTCGGGAGAAGAAGGCAAAGAGAAGCATGGAAGGAGGAATTAACTAAAAGTTAAAGGACAGACATAGCAAATACAAGACTTCGGATATTAGAGGGTGAAAGACACAGATTGGAAGATAAAGAGCAACGCAAAATAAAGACGAAACCTCGCTCATGCGAAAAAGAAAATTGGCGATTCGAGAGAAAGAATAAAAATATGGAAAAAGAAATCAGATAATCGAAGATAGAAGATAAAAGTTAGAGCATAGAAGATAGAAGACATAAAATCGATAATTAAGACAGATGATAGATAGGGAATAAAGGTAGGATAGATAGGGAATAAAGGGCAGCGTAAAATTAAAAATAGAAACCGACAGTGGAAGAAGATGATAAAAAATAAGATTTGAAAGAAAATTGGCAAAAAGAAAGAGAGGAATACCGAACGATTTATTTCTAAGGAGGAAAAGCTGAGATGATCAAAGAAGAATCTACGATTCGGGAAAAAGGTGGAAAAAGGAAGTGAAAGAAGACAAAGCAAAACATGGAAGGAGAAAGTGCACTGGAGAAATTAAGATGTTCAAAGTTAGAAGATATTAGATAGAGGATAGAGATAGGTAGAGATAAGAAGATAATAAAAAAGCGTAACGTAAAACAAAGAAGAAAATCAAGAAAATTTATGATTCAAGAGAAAGGCCGAAAGAAGAAAGGGGTAGAAGTAAAAAAAAACTGGTAAGAGAAAGTCCACTGGAGGAAATGAGATGATTAAAGTTAGGGGATTGTAGATAAAATATAGAAAATATAAAATGGAGGTTACAAGATGGAGAATAAAAGCTACAAGACAAAGTACGACATAAAGAAAGTAAAAAACGTCATACCGGAGAAAGAAAATCTACATCTACATAGGAAAAAATTGGGAGAAAGACAAAAAAGGACACTAAGGGAATTATGACATTAATGGAAGTAAAAGACGATCAGAGTTAGAGGATGAGAAAAGAAAGTAAAAGTAAGAGGTCGCTTCAAACACTGGAAGAAGAAAAGCAAGAAAATATACGATTTGAAAAAAAAATTGAAAGAAGAAAGAGAGAACAACAGTATGCAGCATGCTTTCGGAATAGCAGTGATTTAAATAGCGGGCGGATCCTCGCTTATATATTCCGTTTTCTTTTCTATAATACCTGTCAAATGTTTCTGTTGTTGGTACTTGTTACCTGAATGTTAAGAAATTTCAGTTCTACATTTAGCGATAAACGCAGGGTGCCAACAGAAACCCTAGAATTTTGATACTGACAGGTATTACAAAAAAAATAAAAATATTTCCAGCAAACGCCTGGAGCCATCTATCGTTTGACTCGAAACTCACTGGAATTGAAAAGGTAGATGGTGTGACCAGGCTAGAAATGAATCATCGGTGGCCATTGGCGCACCCAGTACCTAATCCGGGGGAGGGAGGGGCACAGTATACTTACATTTGATCATGTCGTATGCGAGGGAGGGGTGAGGAAGAAAAATAACGAAGCACGTGCTCCAGTGACCCCTCCCCTTGGGAGCGCCACTGTCGCGTCGGCGCGGTGGCATGGACGTAACAATACGAATTAAAATTATCCAGAGAAGAAACGACAAAAGAATAGAAGAACATCTAAACAAATGGAGTCACACAAGAACTTCGGAAACAAAAAAATTCAACGCAAGTTCTTAGAACAGCGAAAGAGATAACGAAGAGAAGTTTAGAGATCACGTGGAATGTTGATTTTTTTTTTTAATTTTAGTTTTAGGTAGACGAGAATTATTTATGCATAAGGAACAGAGAAATCTGAGTTAGTTAGAGCGGATGTACACCAGAAAGTTCTTCTAGCCTTCATTATTCAGTGTGCATATTCCAGTAGCTATCGATTGGCAAATTAAACAAAGAAAAAGAAATACACAATCTTGCTAATAAATACTGTTGGAAAGATAAGAAAATGACTTAGGTATAAGTAAATTTTATTTCGAAAGAGAGAGTCATTATCTTGTTGACAATATCTAGCAAATCTGATTTTTTTTTAATACTTATTAAATATTTTCGTATATGAATATATTAAACAAGTAATAACTTTATCTGTAGATATGTCAAGTCTTATTTAAAAAAAGCTAAGTCTTAATGAAGATTTTTTTTAACTAGAAAATAAAGTTCCGACGCGAAGAATTGAAACACAGTGCAAATAAAGGAGACTGTATCTTAGCAAATTTTTACATTTAAAACGAACCGGAAATCTTATGTTGCAGAGATAAAATTCAAAACGTGTCGTAAGACCGTGCGTGAAGCCCTGTTTGAAGCATAGAATTTCGCAGAAAATTCTGCTCTTATCACGACCGGCGCCGCTATGAAACCGCTAGTTGAACAATTTAGAAAATTTTCGCGTACTCAGCAACTGGAGGCGAGATTAACACAGCTTGCTTGCATGCACTGGGAAATTGCATCTATCAAAAAGGAAATAAAAAATCTAACGGGATGTGGTCACTGGACGATTAATAAAAGGCAACTCCTTTGTTTAAAGCCTCAATATTTCGTTGTATTTTTTCAACTTCATCAGGAGGTTAACTACAATGGTTACAAGAGTTGATTTACCAATTAAATCGTAAGATAATCATACTTACAACTAGAGGTGGATGAATTGGACAACAATTAAACACATTAAAATGTTGATTCAACAGATTACATATGAAAATTTTGAAAGAAATTGAAAACGTCCTAAAACGTTGCTTAAATCAGGCATGTGCATGAGAACATGGCGGCAAAAGCCAATTACAGAAAGTAACTAAGAACATAAGAAAACTAAAAACCTACAGGAAGAAAATTCCCTAGAGAACATTTGACAGAATTTTGAAATTTTTTCACCTATTCTTTAGAACCTTTAAAATATGAGCATAAATGCTACTGATATTGTCAATATCCGATCTAAAATTGACTGAATCCTCATTTTTTTGAATGTGAATCATTTCTAGGAAAAGCCTATTCTTTAAATTCTTTTCCTTGGTTAAAATACTAGTATTGTCAAAATCAAATCGATGACCATTATCAACAGCATGAGATGCCAAAGCACAAGCTACCTTTCCTGTTCTAATATCGCTTTTATGTTTAGAAATGCGACTTTTTAACCATTGTCCTGTTTGTCCAATGTACTTTTTTTCAAAATCAATACACGGTATCGAGTAAATTAAACCACTGTTGAACAGAAGGGGTGTCTTGTCCTTTGTTTTGAGAATACTTTGTTGATGGTATGATTGAACAATATTTAAAAAATTGAAATCTTTGAAAATATTGATGACCTTATTACTTAAGAAGTTAATGTATGTTAATTTTCAAAATTTTTTCTCATTGCTATTATCATCCAGAGAACGTGGTAAATTCATCTGTAAGTTAAAAATTTAGGAAAACCGTTATTAGTAAAAAGTTTAAATAATTTATCTAAATTCTCTTTTAGAAAGACAGGATGACATATGTAGGTGACTCTATTTCTCTTCGAGACAATTACATTCATTTTTTGTTTCATTGTACGGCATGAGTGAAAATTGATCTGCCAGACGCTGTCGGTTTTTGATACCAATTAAGTCGTATACTCTGATCTTCCATTCTTATGACTTGAGTGTCAAGAAAAGGTACACAATTATTCTTTTCTTCTTCTTCAATGGAAAATTGAAGATGCTCATTGAAACTATTAAATATGGTCAAAGTATATTGCAACTGGTCTTCAGGAATTGAAGTAATTAAATCGTCTACATGTTTATAAATGAAAGGAAGCTGAAAAGTTAATTTGTCGATAACAAATTCTAATAATTTGTCCATCACCATTAAAGCTAATATTGGGCTAATGGGGTTACCCATTGGTACACCAAATTTTTGTAAATATATTTGGTTGTTGAAAGAAAAATAATTGTTGTCAAGAATGAATCTTAAGAATTTCAAAAATTGCTCTTGACTGAGTTTACAATAAGGTTCAATCCTCTGTGATGATATCAGCAACTAACTCAATTGGAATGTTAGTAAAAAGTGAAATTACATCTAACGAAATCAACAATCATTTGATCTACAAAGGTAAAAGTATTTTTAATATTATACTTAGTTTTTAAGCTGAAGGCTTTATTGAGTATGTCTGACAAAAATTTAACTTTAAACAAAGGAGTTGCCTTTTATTAATCGTCCAGTGATCACATCCCGTTAGATTTTTGATTTCCTTTCTAACTAAGTTTGGTCGTGGCTTACAAAAGATTATTGCATCTATCTGCCATCTGTCGCTTATAAAGAAGTTTCGCGTGGTACAGAAATATTCAAATTTAATTGGCTCACGTGTTGATAGCCACCTCTTACAAGGCTTGATAAGAAATGTTTTAAATATTGCCGGTAGGAGGAAAAAAGTGAGTTCTGAATTTTTTTAACACGGGATCTCATCGCGAATCTCCAGAATTTCTGTTTCTTGAACCCTTTTTGAATATTTTCTCCCTCAACACAGTACAGTCGTTTCAAATATACTCAAACAAAAAAAAATAGTGACTACTTTTATTATTTTTTGTTAGTACTGTAATATTGTGGTGTGTAGGGGATGGGGCAAAAGCAAATGGCTTTGTGTCAGGAAACCACCGAACAAACCATCCGCTCCAAATCGAATTTGCTTAGGACTATAATTAATTTATGCGCCTAATTGAACGCGCAGCAATATTTGTATTGCCCGCGTATTCTCTCGTAAGTGTACACACTAGGCCTGTAATTTATCAAAATAAGTTTACGATTATGGGGCTCCCCGAAAGATTAAATTTGGGAGTTTACAGTCCGATCCGTGTTTAAGACTATTGTCCCGGTGCGTCGCTAATGTCGCCCCTGTAACAGCGGGTAATAATCGTTTTAATCCGGGACGAAACAATTTGCTCGCGGCGGGCTTAAATTCTCATTGGTTTTATTTGTAATGGACGTGGTGGAAACTTCGTAATAAAGTTCGGTTTTGCCGCCGCCGTACGTGCAGAAAATTTAAGTTTTGTGAAACTATCGCGCAATATAAAATTAGTATGCGTGCCGCATCTCTAACGTAAATTAGAGAAATCAACGAATTCAACAAAAAAAAAAATGAAAAATCCGGGTTCGAATTTCTAATTTTTTAAGCAAATCCGGAAACAACGCGGTCATAAACGCGACGTTTTCATTTCTTCCTTCGCTGCCTCGACATCTGCTAATCAGCGGCGTTCTCCTTCTTGATTTTTTCTTCTGCGGCACTTAAGATAATAAAACGTGAATAAACTCCAAAACTCGTTCGCGATGTTACGCTTTGAATGTCGAATTTCCCCCGGGGCCCGGAAAAACGACGTCGCATCATCGTAAATATGATTTACTTTTATGATAATTGAGTGCGCCGGGTATAACACGAGGCGATACAGCCTTTATTGTTCGCCGATGATTTAATTCTTTTTCTTCTTCGGCTTTATCTGGTTTTGAGCTAAATAACGTCAGTTCCCGGATAGGTTCACGGTCGATGTAACTCACAAAATAGGAGAGTGCGCCCAAAAGTAAATATTGCGCTTGGTCTTGGCACGGTTCCAATCGTCGCATTACGCTCACGAACACACACGGACAAGCCACCAGGTGGTCACTAAATAATCGTGGATTGGGATAATCGTGTAAATCTATCTTTGTAATGCCCGAGGATATACAGCCGATTACAAATAGGTAGTAAAACGAGAACTTTCTTGTTTATGGAGAGAAGCAAACTGCATCTTCTTTATGTTCGGTTTAAGGGTGTGTTAACTAAAATTTCGGACAAATCATAAATACTGTTTGCACCATATTTCGCAACCAGACAAAATGCTTCTCCTATTTCACTCACTCCCCTACGACATTCTGCTATCTCCCTTAACAACTCCCCTTGCAGTGTTTAAGCACGATTCTCACTATACGAAACCTCAACGTCACGTCAACGATTCTTCATATAAAAATGATATCTTGACGGACGTTGACGTTCCGTACAGTGAGAATCGCGCTTTAGCGTGAAATAAACGCGGCGTCCCATCTCAGTGTTGTTGCTACTCGCTTGTTTTGGGCTTTTCCGCCTTGTTTGTGAAATTCACTAAACTGTGTTATTTAAAGTGAAGACTGAACGGAGGATTTCACTTCGGTTTCGAAAGATGCGCTTCAAGCAACAAACGCCTTTCCTCCAGGCCTTACTAAGCCTAATCTTTGGATATAAGTCAGATATAATAATAATAATAATAATAATAATAATCTCTTTATTTCCCATATTAGCATTACATACATTGCACATAGCATTACACTAATGTTGAATAGGGAAACCCTAAGGCTAAGTTCACAAATGTGATCTTCCACCTAGCCTTCAGTATGCGAATTATCCAGTTGTAGTAAGGCCTAAATATAACTTAACCTATTCTGTGAGCCCTAAATATAAATATAATATAATTGTTAGTAGATGCCACGCCTTTCAGACTTAATATGAACATGTACCATCTGTAGACGATGATCAATGATCAATGATCAGCCACTCCCGGACTGCCGCCTAAACACTAATTGTTTTAGCTGACTCTTGAAACCACCGAGACCAAGTTTCTTTATTTCCGCTGGCACACTGTTGTAAACTTTGACAACATTATAGGTAAAGGACCGTTGGAAGAGTGCAGTACGATGTAGAGGCGGAGTTAAGGTTCCCTTATTACGGATGTTGATGTTATGAACATCAGTGCAGATAACTAGGTTCTTTGGATAAAATAATTTTATGATAGAGACAGGCAGACTGTAAAAAACGGCGATTTTTCATGTTGAGCCACATTAGATCATCAAGTTTATGAGAAATATGTTCGTATTTACGTATACCAAAGATATATCTCATACACGCATTTTGTATTTTTTGTATCCGATATTCAGTCAATGAATCAAGGCAGCTGCTGTAGAGTGGAGCACAATAAGAAAAATTTGAAAGTACAAGTGACTCACACAAAATATTTTTAGTTTTTATGTTAAATATATTACGGTGAGGATATATCATCCTCAGGATTGAGTAAGATAATTTTATACGTGAGGATACAAAATCTGAGGGTAGTATCCAAAATTATTCCAAGATTTTTCGCACTGTAAACTATAGGAATATCAACATTATTTAATGAAATTTTAATTTTATCTTGTAGATCAGTATACGGTCCATTATATCCGAAGATTAGGGCAGAAGACTTTCTTGGATTGATTTGTAAAGAATGCTGTTCAGAAAAACTAGCAAGACGCTCTAAGTCAGAATTGATAGTAGAAGCCGTTTGAGTGATGTCGCATGCTTTGAAATTAAAGATTAATTGGCTATCATCCGCATACATGTGGAGATCACAATGTTCAACGACGCTATAAAGTTTACTTGTATACATGGAGAACAACAACGGTCCAAGAATGGAGCCTTGAGGTACTCCCGCTGTAAGATTAAGAGAGTCAGATGTGACATGATCCATCCTGACACTTTGAGTACGACCACTTAAATAACTTTTTATTAGATTAACGGCACCACATCCAAAGCCAAAATTTTGTAGAATAACTAGGAGAACCTCATGGTTAACGGTGTCAAATGCTTTGCTGTAATCCAGTAGTACAAGCACACTCAGGTTACCACCATCCAAGGCTCGCAGGATGTCATCGATTATATTGATCAGAGCCGTGGACGAGCTGTGATTTTTTCTGAAGCACGATTGTAAAATTGGAAGAATTGCATATTTATTGACATATTCTTGAATTTGAAAAAACATAATTTTTTCTAGAATTTTTGATAGTATAGGTAATATACTGATCGGTCGTAGATCATTCAATGTACTCGGTTTTTTAATTTTTGGGATCGGTGTAACCAGAGCATGACATCAAACATCGGGAAAGATACTTTCAATCAAACAGCAATTAATGACGTGTGTTAAATAAGGCAGTATACCAGGACAACATACACGAATCATATCGGCACTAATATCATCGGATCCCACAGATTTAGTAGTTAGTCGAAGTATTATATTACCCACACAAGATTCATCAACAGTTTTGAATTCGAAACCTTCATCGTATTGTTCATCGATTATTATAGAATGAAATAACGTCTCTGCCGGAAGTATTCACTTTTGGAACAGAACTAACAAAGAAGTTATTAATTTCATTTATATCCGCTAAATCGGGAGGTATAATAATCTTATTAGGTTTCTTCATTTCTTTCCAAAATTCTTTGTTGGACTGACTTAAACTCTCATAATACGCTGTCTTCTCTAGCTTCACAGTTAAATTCGTTAAATTCCTGAGCGATTTATAATAATTATAATGAGATGCTAGGCCTGAGTTCCTGTATTTTGTTTTTGCTTTATCGCGAAGAGTCATCAGTTTTTTCAAGTTATCAGTTAACCATCCAGCATGCCTCTTACCTTTTTCCCTCACAATCCTAAGTGGTGCATGTACATCAAAAAGTTGCAAGATAGAAGAATTAAGAAGTTTGATTTTATCATTAATGTTGGAGATGTGATAGATCCTGGTAAAAGGCATGGTGCTGAAGCCTGAGTCAAATATGATTCATATAAGCAACCGCTGTACGCAGTTCAGGTCGTAACATGTCTTTCCGAAAATTTATTTAGGTTTTTGTTTCACTGTAGCGTTTAACCAGGAGCTACTTGGGGTTTCTTCGTTGAGTCATGGTTGGAATTTTGATGGCGTCGTTGTGGACCGACATCGGCCATTCATTTAATGTCCGCTACCGCAATTACTTACTACTCCCGCCGTTAGAGGGCGCTGACTCACCGGAACGCAAGTTGACACGTCCCTCCTGTGCGTTCGTTACTCTGACGACTTCACGACTCTCGATCAGCTGTTGTGAATTCACAGTTGGAAGTTGAAGGTCGAATTTATTTTGCTATTGACAAACGTACAACGAAACGTCGACATTTATATCAATTTTACGGGCTATCCGGTCAAATGTAATTACATATTTTGTGATAATTTTCATACATACAGGAAGTGCTTCTTCATTTATGAAAAATTTTGTATTTAAGGAAAATTCAAATTTTAAAGTTGGCGCTCAGAATACCTATGTAATTCAAAAAGGCATGCACAGATGGCGCCAATCGAAATTAACATTCAAATTTAAATTTCTGCATTTCTTTAGTTGCTGCGTTCGAAAATTATGTGTCGGATGCATCTGGAGCATATGATCTCATCTTTCTCACGCACGATTTTTATCATATTTTGTATCTCGCTCATCCGTTTAAAAAATATTGTTTTTCTATTATTTCCATGACAACTGGCGATCTTTGCACATCCCACATTTAAGTAGGATGTGAAACGATCGCCTGTTGTCATGGAAACAATATAAACACAAGATTTTTTAAACGGATGAGCGAGATACAAAATATGATAAAAATCGTAAGTGAGAAAGATGAGATCATACGCTCCAGATGTATCCGACGTATAATTTTCGAACGCAACAAGTATGTAGTGCTCGCTAATCGACGAAAAACCAAAATAGAAAATTATCAAATAATGCCCCCGCCGACCCTACAGCAATTTTTAATTTCCTTACCCTTTGAATAATATTACAACAAAATTGCTATGGACATAATGGTAACTGTAATTAACAATCAACATGTACTATTTATTGTGTGAAATATACATATTTTTTTAATCAGTTTTTAAATATAATAAATTAAAAATTTGTAATGTTAACATTAATATGTTGACGCTTTGCTTTTGCTATTTTTGATGAATCAACTTCGAAGAAATGTTTTTTAATTTTTAGTGGCGCCATCTATGTACGCTTTTATGAAGCGCAAATTTCGAGTGCCACATTTAAATTACTAATTTTATTTCGCCATGTGTTGTTTATGTGTTAAAATCTACGTCAAGAAATGTTTCTTGGACGACTTCTGTTTGTGGACGACTTGAAATTTGAGCGACAACGTTTTCTTCTATAATTTCTTTTCTATTTAAATAAACAAATTTCTGTACAGAATACCGTTTTCTTATATTTCTATTGGCCTCAACTGTGGAACGTTTAGCAATATTTTCCGATCTTTGAATGTAAGAAACATTAAAATCTTCATAAGCAACTAATCGAGTTAACGATGGAACCGTCATGTGCCGTTGCTATGTCGGGTCAGAAGTCCTAATTACTACTTAGAAAAGGAACTAGTTTTTTTTATCTTATGCACACTTTTACATAAACGTTTTGATTTATTGCGAGTCCTGAGTAGTAAGATACGTGTTTTGTGTTCGTTCGTAAACATTTCGTCACAATCAGTTTCGTCGAGAGCTATTGAAGTAGTTAGTCAATGAAAGCAGACCACATCTGATATTATTGTGTGTGTACAGACAATTTAATTTGTTTAATGTTTAGTTATTTGCGTTTTTATGAAGCTCCGCTTCAAGCATTTTACGTTTCACAAAACTCAATCAGTGATAACGTCAGTATTTTCTTTGCTATTAATATAATAAGAAAAATAATTTCGGGAATTTGCCGCCAAGTCTGTTCAACATTTTATTGAATAATGTTTTATTTTCGCAATTCCCACATTTTAAAAATGTTTTACGGTGAAGATTTTTCCATAGTTTTTGTTATGTTTATAATATTCGCCAATAGTATTTCTGTGCTCCTCCTCTTTTAACTCATTCATTTTTTTACAGCACTGCATGAAACGCTACTAGAACCTGACGAATATGTCACCTCGCACTTTCGATTGGGGTTCCTATATCTGTATCTTCACCTCGTTTTACTATATGACTTTAAAATAAGATGTGAGTACCCGGAGTACCTGATCAGTGCATACTTATAGTGTACCTCAATCGAAAGCGACGTTAGTAATGGCATAAGTGGCATTTGTTGTCAATGCCCACTTGGTTAATCATGTAACAGGTTGTCCGGATTATTAGTTGACGTATCCATACCTTTAAGGCCCGATCTTTTAACTTCCTTTTAAGTTACTTGTAAATTTATCTGTCTTGTAACTGAAACTGTCTTTTATCAAGCATTATGCATCTCTTTCGGATTAACTAGACCAGTGCATCTATCTCAATCACATGAATACGCGTTGCTATAGCAACTAGTTTAATGTTCATTTTAGTAAAACGGGAGTTTACAAGGAAGTTAAAAGTCCGGCCCCAAAGATGGAAAAATATTCATACATAGATAGAGGGATGCGCATTCTAGATGAAAATCCCTGGATGATCCCTGAACGATGAAACCTCTATAAAAGTCGAACCGGGCGCGCGACTTAAGTCGGCTAAGTTGTTTAGAGAGCGAAGTGTATGATTAACATCAATTCGTAGAACGATACATAATAGAAATACATAAAAAAGTACTGAATTAAAAAAAAAAAAACAATTATTTCTCTGAACTTGGAATTCCTAATAAAAGCAACAGTAGCAAGGACTGTCTGTAATATGTGTATGTATATACGAGTTTGAGAACATGTTTTAGAGGTCTGTGTAAGCTTTAGAAAAGAGCAATCAAAAAAAGCGTTGTGCAAAGGCGCGTGAATTTGGCGCTGATTTCTACTCCCAGTTTATTTATGGAAGACTGGGGCGAGTTTAAAATTCATGATAAAATTCGGCCGATTAAACGAGCACATCATTGATTGCCCAAAGCCAAACTGAAACTAGAGCAAAGCGTGTCGACGTTTTATTTAAAAACTGGTGAATTAAAAACACATTCAGCTCACGCGCCATTGTACTGACAATATCGCTCCACTACATCATCGTCAATATGGTGCATGTTTTTCTTTTTTAAATTTAAATAATTAATATGCTTCGAAATTACTCGGTGTTTTTATTCAGAAATAAAAGCAAAACAATCGATTTATGTATTTCCTTTTAATTTGATATGAACTTGTTTTGTTCAGGAGATTTCTGATTCGTGATTATGAATTTGTTATAATGGAATAAATAACCCCAATGAAGTTTTAATGATGTCGACGTATTTGAAAATTAGTAACATTTATACAGGATGTTCTAAACCTACTGCAATTAACATCAACTTCGTTCGATTAAAGTAAATTTGATGAAAGGTGTCATTTTTTAAATGGAACCCTCTCATTTACAGGCTCACATGGTACCACAGAATGTGAGATTATTTAGAAAAATGTATAATTAACAAGGCTTTTCAATTTTTTCATAGTTTTAATAAAATTTGCTGTGACCTTAATAAAACAGAGTGTTAATAAAAAGCTTTCAATAATCCCAAGGACTTAAAGCTTCCATTCGGTAAAAAGAGCTTGTTGCGCTGTTAATCTTTAGTTTCGAGCACGTAAAAAATAATCTGTTTGGTTAGCTCTCGAAAATCTAAATCGTTACTCTCACGCTCGCTGGCAAACAATGAAATAAACACGCCGCTCGTAAGTCACGTGATTTTATTGCTCTATCTGGACGACATTTTTCGAAAACATGAAAACGATCATAATCCGCTCACTAAATATTTGCTAAAATAATAATCAATACTCTTATATTGTTTGAATGTATTACATTTTATAATAGCAGAATGCACAAAAATTCCCGAATGATTCCTTTTTACTGTATTAACAGTAAAGAGAAAACTGACGCCGTCACTGATTGATTTTCATGAAATGTAAAATGTAGTAACATAACTAAACATTAAACAAATTAAACTGTCTGTACATACACGATGATATCAGATGTGGACTGCCTTCAACTATTTCGATAGCTCTCGACGAAACTGATTGTTACGAAAAGTTTACGAACGAACACAAAACACGTGTTTTATTCCTTCGGGACTTGCAATAAATCAAAACGTTTACGCAAAAGAGTGCATGAGGAAAAGGCTAGTACTATTTTTAAGAAAATTTAAGAAAATATCATGGAAATCTGGCCCGACATTGCAAATGGCACATCATAGTGCCATATTGTTACAGCCGCTGATTCAAGAATTCAATAGGTACTTCTTGCATCCAATGTTCCCCACTTGAGAATAGAAAAATAAGAAACCGGTATTCTGTACAGAAATTTGCTTATTTTAGATTAAAAAAAAATTATAAACAAAATAATGTCGCAGAGCGATCGACGCGGAGTCAGTTCGCCTAACCTTTCAGTGACCGGAAAAACCTGCATCCGTTTTGGAACACATATGCGATAGTTACAGCCTGATTCAACTTGAAAAACTTTTTATCGTAACTAATCGTAACTCCTCGGTTGCAAAGATTGCATAAAACTTCGAGGATGCTGACAATCATCATCACACGAGCAGTTCGACAAATTGTATCGTCACATGTGCAGTATTGACACCCGACTAAAGTAATCTGTGTGACCGTTTCCGTTTCTCTCTCTGCTAGTGTCATCTGCTTTAATTGCTGTACAGAATGCCGTATCTTCTCTGTACCTTGAATTTGTTTTGTATGATATTCTTTTAAATTGATCCAAGTTATTTAAATACACCTTATAATAGTGATCGAATTACATTACACATAACTATATACTCTGTAGGTATTAATGGGATGTTCCGCATCCAATTTATTTAATCTATGCGGCTGTGAGATGTAGGATTCGTCTCACCACCCCATCATTGTAGTCTCATCTCCCCAAGCTCACGCGTTTAAGATACAATCGCCCAATTAAATATTTTATAGTGTACCCGATGTGCTTACACAAACATATCGTCAAACAAATTGTACTTCTCTCACTTCATCATTTAATCTAACATGTTATCAAACTTCCACTTCGCGAAGTGCTTATACGGATATCTCGCCCAGTTGTGCACCACCCCATCCGTGAACCTCCGAGGACATTCTGGATCAATCCGCCCTTATCTTCCGTCTTATTTCGTAAACCAATGTTAATTAAAATCAGTTTGTTACTGTTCAAGCATTCCTCTTCTGTGCCTGTTCTGTGGAATCGCTTATTGGAAGCGAACGTTCTAAGTGAGACAAATGAGCAGAAAGTTGATCGATAGATTAAGGTCTTCATGGCCCCTCAATCCGATGTGCTCGATAGAATGTTTTGCACGTATACAATCAAACATATGGTTAAACAAATTGCCATTACACATCTCCCACTTCATCATTTAATCAAACATGTCATCAAACATCACATCAAGCTTCCACTTCGCGAAGTGTTTAATACGGATATCTCGGCCTGTTGCGCGCCACCCCATCCGTGAATCCCTGAGGACCTTCTGGATCAATCCGTCCCTACTTCCGTCTTGTTTTGTAAACCGATGTTAATTAAAATCAGTTTGTTACTGTACAAGCAAGCATTCCTCTTCTGTGCCTGTTCTATGGAATCGCTTATTGGAAGCGAACGTTCTAAGTGAGACAAATGAGCCGGAAGTTGATCGATAGGCTAATTGAAGTAATGGCGTGGAACGGTCTGAACGACGCGCAAATGTATTTCGCCTGCACAAGAACGAACGACGACCGCTTGCTTCCCTTAAAATAAATATGCTTCGACGGGGCGTGCGAAATTTCCATGAATTTATGCTAATTTTCCGGACAGAGGGAAACTTTTTCTTTTGTTTGCTCTTTTCTCATAACCCCCGACATATCGCGCGCTGTATTGATTTTTGCGCTTGATATTTTTGTTCTGGGATGTTGCATGGCAATTATGTATGTACATACTGCCTACCAACTCGCGAGGTGGAGGTGAACCTCGTGGAACGGAATTAATTGACTGTTTACTTATTTGAAATTACAATTAACTGTTAATTAAATAAGTACTCGTAAATGCGTCTTCCATCAATTATGTGATAATCATAAATTAATTCTTAAAGTAAAAAAAAACACGCGTCTTTCTCTATTTCTTTTTTCTATAATCACTGCTGAACGCTGCGTTGTAACTACTGAATAATAACTGCGCAAAATAAAACCGACAAGAGAAGTAATGTCACAGATTACCAGAAATAAAAAATCGTATTTAATAAATTAGAAATTAAAAATTGACATATGCGGAGCTTTATTCAAAAACAATGGAGCAATTCGTTTGCCTAGTAACTGTTGAATTACTGAAGATTTGTGCGCTCCTTATCGTTGTTAGTTAATATGTACAGTGTACACATTGTCGGTAGCATTTGTATTTTGTAATTAGTTACACAGTTTACGAAATCTAATTTACATCTTTGCTAAAAGGCATTGTGTTTTGTAACTCCTTTGGCTCCAAATAAACTGTGTGCTAATTATCCTGGTGTACTTCTATTGAACACACTGGAAACCTCAAAAGTAACAAAGTACAGTTAAACATTTTTCTTGCTTTCATTTTGCAGTCGTTGAAAGGAAAACACCCCCCACCGTCTACTTTATTAGATTTGAATCGATGACAACCAAATATTCGCATCCCTAAACCGTTTACAAGAAAATGCCTTGTCTTGCGAATTAGGAAAAAAATATTATTTACAAAAATTTCGGATATTCTTCCGACGCTTTGAATGCTGTCCGCACAAATATAATCGAGCGTCCCCTTCTCGAGGTACAACTCGAACTTGCCGTTTTTTAACGGAACGCCCTATATATTATTGCATTTTTTAATTCCGCGTTAAATTTTAGTCCGATTTGATAGGTCTAACGTCAGTACTTTTCGAGTTATTCACCGTTGTGAACCGAAACCTCCCCTTTCTTTTCCGCCCTTATTTATGAAATTACGAGAAAATGTTTCGTACAAAAATTTTAGAAAATTTTCTAGCGTTGCGAGTGCCGGAAAAACAATTGGGCGCCGCGTTCTCAAGAAATATTCTCCACTTGGGCATTGTTAAATAGAACACCCTGTATATTGTTGCGTATTTGAATTCTACGTTAAATTTTAGTCTGATTTGATGGGTCGCATGATGGGTCTAACGTCAATACTTTTTGAGTTATTCACCAAAGTGTCTCCTGCTATGCTATGACCTGAAGTCTCCCCCTACTTTTCCGCCCTTACTATTGACATAAGAAGAAAGTGTCTGATACAAAAGATTTCGAGAATTTGAAAGCGCTTCGAAAGCCGGTTACAGAAAAACAATTGAGCGTCGCGTTTTCGAAATTTAATCCAAAACTTGGCGTTTTTAAATGTAACGCCCTGTATATTATTGTATTTTTGAATTCCGCGTTAAATTTTAGTCCGATTTGATGGGTCGCATGATGGGTCTAACGTCAGTACTTTTCGAGTTATTCACCGTTGTGAACCGAAGTCTCTCCCTTCTTTTCCGCCCTTATTTTTGAAATTACGAGAAAGTGTTTCGTACAAAAAATTTAAAAAATTTCCTAGCGTTTCGAGCGCCGCTCACGGAAAAATAATTAAGCATCGCGTTTTTAAGATTTAAACCAAAACTTGGCGTTTTTAAATGGAACGCCCTGTATATTATTGTATTTTTGAATTCCGCGTTAAATTTTAGTCCGATTTGATGGGTCGCATGATGGGTCTAACGTCAGTACTTTTCGAGTTATTCACCGTTGTGAACCGAAGTCTCTCCCTTCTTTTCCGCCCTTATTTTTGAAATTACGAGAAAGTGTTTCGTACAAAAAATTTAAAAAATTTCCTAGCGTTTCGAGCGCCGCTCACGGAGAAATAATTAAGCATCGCGTTTTTAAGATTTAATCCAAACTTGAACATTTTAAATAGAACATTCTGTATATCATTGCATATTTGAATTCTACGTTAAATTTTAGTCTGATTTGATGGGTCGCATGTTGGGTCTAACGTCAATACTTTTTGAGTTATTCACCAAAGTGTCTCCTGCTATACTATGACCTGAAGTCTCCCCCTACTTTTCCGCCCTTACTATTGACATAAGAAGAAAGTGTCTGATACAAAAGATTTCGAGAATTTGAAAGCGCTTCGAAAGCCGTTTACAGAAAAACAATTGAGCGTCGCGTTTTCAAGATTCAATCCGAAACTTGGCGTTTTTAAATAGAATGCCCTGTATATTATTGCATTTTTGAATTCCGCGTTAAATTTTAGTCCGACTTGATGGGTCGCATGATAGGTTTAACTTGAATATTTTTTGAGTTATTCACCAAAGTGTTTCCTGCTATGCTATGACCTGAAGTCTCTCCCTACATTTCCGCACTTACTTTGACATAAGAAGAAAGTGTCTGATACAAAAATTTTTGAAAATTTCGAAGCGCTTCGAAAGCAAAGTCTGCTGTCTGCTGCTTTGAACTGAAGTTTCTCCCTCCTTTTCCGCCCTTATTTCTGACAAACGAAGAAAGTGTCCGATACAACAGTGTTTCGAAAGCCGTTTACAGAAAGACAATTGATTTCTTAATTTCACTATCTGGGGGCTTTATTTTTAAAGTTTCCTGTGCACCATCTAGCGGTTGATAGGCCAAATAAATTACGGCGGCATTTTTGTAATTTTAATCTGCACTGTTGCTCTGCCTTTCTTTCTGCGAAACCTGGGGGATTTACAAAATCCGTTCTCTAGAAGTAGCAATCGTTTAGAATTCGAGCTGCAATCTGTGGGCTTCCACATAAAAATAAATCAAGTTCTTTTGATAAAGTGGATGGGTGGTTGTAAAAATTACCGAAATCTTGATTGCATCCCGAGGCTTTTTATTAGCTCATCAAGCCGATTGGTACGCGGCGAACTGGGATTACGGCCGGCGGCGACAAAGCCCGGCGCACAATAACATCACGTGACCGGAACTTGATGGCACGTTTAATTAGGAAGGCACCGGTTTCTTCTGTGTTTGTGGCGTTCGTCCTGAGGTAACCGGTAGAATTTATTTGGTACTTTCGGATTTAAGACAATAATCTCACAGGTCCGTTGACCACGGTGAAATTTACGAAAGCGTTCTCAGGAGAGCTGTTGCGAAACAATGAGAACGCTTTGTAGATTTATGCGTATACATAACATTGGATTTGTGTATCAGATCTAGCCTGGAGTTAATTGGGAGAAACCGAAATTATCCATTTAGCAAAGCTCCAGGTCGTTTATTCTCGTAACAAGCAAACGTTTTTGCTAACATTCACGTCGTCGCTTTTGTGTTTCAAGAATTTCTCATCGTATATCTCATGTATACATATATATACAATCGATCAATTATAAATATTAACCGGAAAGATTATATTTTTGAAGGTTATCGTTTAGCGAAATCTTGAAAGATATAAGCTATCCGCCCTTTAGTTATAAAACTAAGGTGAAAGAAGCTAGGATACGAAAAATATTTCGATTACTTACAATTCGCAGTTTCAGTGTGAGGGTCGCCCTCATTAAAAAAAAAAAAACGCTTTGCTATTCCAAATACTATATGAAAACGACTTTAAGCTCTGCGCTTCGTTTCGTTTTAGATTAAAACGGTTATTACCTGCTGTTATAATGAAGTGGTGAAAATAATTTTGAGGCAGAAATTGGATTGCGCGTCTCGTTTAATTTGAAAAAATGAAATTAGAGTCGTTAATCTTAAGGTGCGTCTGCTCTATTTCTGCTAATTTCAACTTCACGGAAAATTTCAGTAATTTCAAACTGAGGTTGGACTACGCCAGGTATTCTTGTAATATGAAGTTAACACAAGAATAATCAGCGATTGGCTGTAGCAGTTTTTCTATAGCGTGATTTGCAAGAGTGAAAAGAAAATTTCCTTTTTTTTTAAAACCCATATTTGCCTTAGAGTCGTCTGACACGAGACTAGTTTTAGCAATAAATTTAGTACTGAAATTGCGCGCACGGATTTAGTTTAAAAATTAGTAGGAACAACGGAGTTTCTGTATGAGACGTAAGTATGAAAATAATTATATGAACATGCGCGTTGAAAATGTACGCCTGTTTTGGTTTCCATCGGTAATCAGTAAGTAAGTATACATATAATTCAAGTACCTAAATATCTTTTTACTATGGTTCAATTTGTAGATGAATAAAAACAATTACAAAATCGGGTAATCCTGCAGTTTAGGCCTCTTTTAATGCGCATGGTTGATGTTCACGCTTATGTATATATGTATGTTTTAATTTACTTATTTTAGGAATAGTTTGTGAATTGTTAAGATTTTAAATTCCTTTAATTTCATATCACAAGAATTCAGGTATAATACCTGCGGCACCTGCTCGAATATTACGTTTGTATTCTTTTCTATGAATTCAAAACTGAAACACTTCTCTTTACCGGGAATAATCCCTTCTGACGAACACGCGGTTTGTCATATTCTGCACCTGGGGTTCTACGAGCTACTCAGGTTAATTTTAAGAAGTTCTCCCTCGAATTAGATTCATAGAATTCAAATCTAAGATGCATTTTTTAGAATTTCTAGATTCTTGTTATTTTTCTTAGCCAATCGCTCTTGTCCGAGTTCTAATCCGCTATTTCCCATTGGTGCACCTCAAATTTTATATTTTAAGAAAATATTTCTTGGGAACATAAAAATTTAGAAAGAGGCAGTTCCGTCTGGTCAATCAGCGCAGTAACTCATATTTAACAATCGTCGCGAATCAATCTCAAATTTGAACTAAACTTCAGCTTTAAAACTTTACTGATTTATTTCAATAATTGTCAATAAGTTAGCATTAGTTTACTATATAATTTTAATATTAATTAAAGTATATTTAAACGGAGTGTTGTGCTGTGTTTTCTTCTCCAATTTAACAACGAGAAAGCAGTCGTTCATGCTTTTGCACGGCGACACTCACAGTTGAAATCGTGATGCGAGACATCGCATTGTTGCCGCTTGTCATTTCTGGTCACAGCAGATAAAATAATGGCGTGATAATTTTGAGTATCTTTGCTTTAGAACAAATTATAGTACATACATAATTTATTAATTCTGTTAAAATAAATGTACCGCGAGCACAGACGCGAGCGATATATTTTGGTCAAAGATTGATACCTGACTCCTATTTTATGCACATTCAAAGAGGCCTAAACTGCAGGATTACCCAAAATCGAATTTAGGTAATCCTTTTCCAGCCATTTCGCTTTGTTAAGTAATAATTAATAAAATTTTGAAATTAAAAATCATTTTATTGATTTAATTAATTTTTGTATTTTTCCCATTTGCAACAGAGAAAAATTCGCTAAAATTGAAAGTAGCAAACACTGACGAAACTGACACTTTATCTGAATTTCAAACTAAGCCAAGTTCACAGCGAGACATTTTGAGTGTACGCTTTTTTAAATTCCGCATCTGTACATGTTGTGTTAATGTTAATATATTTTTTCAAGATGTCAAGCATGGCTTACTGCTTTGGATCTGAATGAGTCTGCAGAAGAATTTGCCAGTAGGAGGAAATTATGTGCAAGACATTTCAATCCTGCGTCATTTCGAAACAATACTTTTCAGAGCTTAAACTGGAATGCTATCCCTACACTTGCGGTTCTGGATAATGTTACAGTAAGTTTACCATCTCTTGAACAGCCTGCCCTCCAACAAACTGCATATCCATCCACGTCCTATAATCCTTCAACACAAGTACCTTCCATACATCCCTCCGTTGACATTATGAATGCCCCATCAACCACTTCACTGAGTTCGACACAAATATCGATAGATCCTTGCACTGAGATTACAAATGCCCCGTCAACCTTTTCACAGAGTCCTTCTGTTATGACTGTTGCGAAACCAAAAAGTTTGCGATTATTATCTTCAGAACAGCGTAAGAAGTTTTCTACGGTGCCACTATCACATGGATACAAGTCCCCTAGTGCATAATGTTTTTAAAGGCTATATGAAACCAACTGCATCAGTATTTTTATTGAGTCAGATTCGGCAAGTTAATCGTAAACCCAAGGGTCGCAGATGGTCACTAGACGAAAAAGTCCTAGCCCTAGCCGTATATAAACGAAGTCCTAAAGCGTACCACCTCTTAAGTTCCTTTACGTCACTTCCATCACGGTCCACTCTATTATCCCTCTTATCTCATGTGCCTCTATCTGCTGGTGTTAATGAGAGTGTTATACAACACCTAACAGAATATGTTAAGCGGATGCCTGAAGTGGATCGTATATGTGTGCTAATGTTTGATGAAATGTCAATCAGGCAGCATATTCAATATGATTCAGCATCTGATAGCATTTTCGGCTATGAAGATTATGGACACCACAAATGTAGTAGTTATGCTAATACATCTTTGGTATTCATGCTTCAAGGTGTGAGACGAAGTTGGAAGCAACCAGTTGCTTTTTACTTTGTCAACAGTAAAATGCCCTCAATAAATTTAGCACAATGTATACGTGAAGTCCTTGATGTTATTTGTTCTACTGGATTAGTTGTACTTGCAACTATCTGTGATATGGGTACGAATAATGTCAAGGCTTTGCAGTTATTAGGGGCATCCTTTACAAATCCGTATTTCTTGCACAACTCCCAACAGATATTCACTGTGTATGATCCTCCTCACCTCTTGAAATGTACAAGGAACCTGTTTCTAAAATACCCTATCGAGTTTCCAATGCAGTTTGCTGGTGAGGACACTGTTGGCAGAGGTGATATACAGGTCATAAAGGATGCTTTCGAAATGGACAGGAAGGAAATGATCTTTCGAGTTGTGCCAAAACTAACATCTCAGCATTTGGCTCCTACTTCATTTTCTAAAATGAAAGTTTCGTTAGCGGCACAACTGTTCAGCCATTCTGTTGCATGTTTAATCTTTTACAACATGTCGAAAGGTAAGTGATAGATGCAAAAAAAAATTATTACTCTAATTATCATGGTTTGTAGGTTCATTGGGAAACAGTGCTTTTAGCACTGCAACTTTAGTAAATGAAATAGATATGTTGTTCGACAGTTTTAATGGCATGCACGTGTATCCACACCAAGGCAAAAATTTACGTACTGCTGTGTCCGAATCTTCCAACCATTTGCAGTTTTGGGAATCAATGAAGCATAAAATCAGTAAGTTACAAGAATTGCTTATATCATGAAAGAGAATAATACTATTGGAGTAGATCTCAGATCTCATGGCAAGAGTTGATAAAAATTTTTAAAAATCACTCGATACTATATATGTATTATGGAAATAGTAATATATTTGTTCTTTTTCTTTTCACAGGCCAATGGCGCTTTGTAGGCTATAAAGGTGCAATGCCTCCCTCCCAGAAAGGCTGGTTAGCTAATTTAGAAGTCATGCCCGCAATCTGGAGGAAATGCAAAGCCATGGGTTTGGAACATCTACGGACACGCAGCATAAATAAGGATGCTCTGTCACTGTGGTGACAACTGTAATCCTACAAGTCTACAGTTTATAAGTTGTTTAAAAACTCATATACTGAATGGGCTCACACATACTGGTATAAGGGGTACCAATTGTGAGGATGACAGTAATGAGTTATTAAGTAACTTACAAACTTTTCTGAAAGTAAGAAGTAGTACTGATCGTGGTGTGCAACCTGAAAGTAATGAAACAACTGACAAATACATGCTTAATACCATAAGTGAGAAATAAAAACATTTATTATCATTATTAACTGTAAAGTACAAGTTGTGAATACTGAAATATCTCCTCGGTTAAAAACTTCTTCAAAGTCTGCCTGCTTTTTATTTGTTGTGCTTTGTATTTTAAAGTTTTTCTTAGCATATTAAGTTGTTTCGGAATTACAAACTGGGATGACAAATACCTGGCAAGTTTCAACTTACCTTACTTTTACTATCTGTTTTTATTTGTTTTTACTTATCTGGTTTGTATGACTATCTTAAAATTAAAAAGCTTGTTGTACTTTATGATTCCTTAGCTGTACATACATATTCTTTATGTAAAATACTGTAAAATTTTGAAGATGTAAGCATCTAATTTCGTCAGTTTTTTTATGCACTATAATTGCTGATTAAAGCCTAACACATATTTCTATCATAGGTTAAGAAGTTGTGTAAATTGCCTTAGTAGCAATATTATTCTCTTTGCATGCACTATGAATACGTAAATATGCAGAAACTTTGTTGCAATGAAAATTGGAATTTGTACACAATTGTTTTGTTATTATTAATTATTATTTCGTTATACATATAATAAATTGAGTGACGTTTCAATGTTTTTATTTATAAATTTCTGTTCAATCCTAAATTATGTAAAGAGATGTAATAATTATATTTGGGTACTTTTAAATCAAATGTGTTTTATACTTGTCGTGAATTTTGTGATTTTGTCGTTAAATTCTGACGAAGTCATAACTTTTACGGTGAGATGTACAACATATTTGATTTCTAAGTAACGAATGTAATTATAACATCTTTTTATGCCCCAGAAAGTATTCAATTTGAATTTGAATGTCCCGCGGATTTTCAATTTTTTTTTGTTAATAATGACGCGAGAGGGCGCTGCAGTATCATCAGCGACATCTTCAAATTCAGCACAAAAGCAGCATTTTTGTGGAGGGGGAAGTGTACCAAAAATTTTACACGTAGTTAGCTATCTCTTGTTGATATGATCGGTGGCGCTGAACATAACAAATGTCAAAATACCTGTCAGTTTTAACCTCAAAAATATTTAGCAGGAGCGGAAGTGAAATAATTGGAATATAAAAATATGGATCGGAACAAACTGTTGCTAGCAGCAGCCACAAACGTAATTGCAATATTAATTATTGTACTTTATAAAAGAAGAATATCAAGAAATCGTCAAATAAAGAATCGAATTTGGGTGAGAAATTGGATAAATCGACGGCTAGAAGGCAGAGGCTTATTAACAATGTTAAATGAGGAATTATTGATCGAAGACCCGTTTTCATACAAAAACTTTCTACGTATGGACAATAACTCTTTTGAAAAGTTAAAGTTAAGTTAACTAAACAAGATACTGTTATGCGGGAAAGTATTCCGGCACGATCTAAGTAAGAAATTATTAAATTTTCACGATAGTTGTAAGTATTAGTATATAAACTAAATTTTAGGTTGGAGGTGACCCTACGCTTTTTGGCAACAGGTGAATGTTACCGATCGTTGATGTATAGCACGAGAATTGATGAAACTACCATTTCACGATTTATTCCTATCGTCTGCGATGTTATACATATACCATTTTCTCAAAGATGAATACTTGAAGGTAGGTCTTATTATAGTTTATTGATATGATTAAATAAAATAATTATGAATGTTATAGACACCTGATGACAAAAACACCTGGCTTAAAGTGGCTCAGCAGTTCGAAGATTTATGGCAATTTCCTAATTGCTTAGGCGCACTTGATGGACGTCACATAAAATTTAGACCACCTGTTTCTGCAGGATCTTATTACTATAATTATAAAGGCGATCATTCCATTGTGCTTCTTGGCTTAGCAGATGCAGTGTATAAATTCACATATTATAATGTGGGGGTTAATGGTCGCATAAGTGATGGTGGGGTTTTTAGGGAAAGTGGATTATGTAAAGCCATATCCAGCAACAGTTTAAATTTTCCTGATGATCAGGCATTACCTGGACAGACATGAAAAACTCCATTTGTGATTGTAGCCGATGATGCTTTTCCTCTTTCGAAAAGAATTATGAAACCTTTCCCAAGCAGAGGACTTTCACATGAACAAGAGATCTTCAATTATCGACTGTCCAGAACAAGAAGAATGATTGAAAGTTCGTTTGGAATTTTAGCCAATCGATTTAGAGTACTGTTGAATCCAATTCAACTGTCACCAGACAAAGTGGTCAAAATAACACTGGCATGTATTGCGTTGCACAACTTCCTAGCTACTGAAAACTGGAGATCATATACAGAGTTGAATGAGGATGAAGACAAGCACCTTCCGAACTTAGAGCAACAATGTGGGAATCGATCAACAGTTATTGCACTCCGAGTGAGAGAAAATTTCAAAAACTATTTTAATAGTGAAGTGGGTGCCGTTGAGTGGCAAAATAATGCAGTTTTAAGACATAATATGTAAATGTAGTTTATTTTACAGATGATCAAGTATGTTGATTACTTTAATTTTATTAATAGATACAACAAATAAAACTACATTTTTGTTTTGAACTTATTTAATCAGTAACATTAATAATAAAAGCTCAGAAAGTTAGGCAAAATAAAATCTCAAAAGGGGAAGGCAAAAATAAAGGTTTCAAAAAAGACACTTAGATCTGGTATTTCCATCAGTGCTTAAACCAAATAAAAAAGTAATTTAAACAAAAAATTCTTAAAATATATAAAATCATTGAAAATTCAAAAGGCAAAATAATAATTACATTGTACGCCTGCAAGCGAAATTTTAAATAGATCTGCCTTAAATTTGCCCACTTATTAAAAAAGGCATTTTGCTTAACTTTCCTAGCTAGAGTAACATCTTACATTAGTAATACAAAAATCTCGAAAGATATTTAACTGCTGTGTCTTTCTGTGCAACTACATTTTTTACGAGCAGTATATATTATATTAGAAATCTCGTGTTGAACATCTAAAAATAAATTTTCATCACGCTCTTCAATATACGATGATTGCTTGCTCATGAAATTACCAAAAAACTGACTTTGTGTGAAGTTGCTCTGGGTTTCACTGTTGGTAGTGGTGTTACTAACATTGCTTCCAATAATGGCTTTTTGAATTTCTCTCAATGAGTTGGCCGCTGTTTCAATAATTGCATTTTCTTCTTCTACTTTTCTCTTTTTTCTTGAGCTTATATTACCTGCACTGTAACTTGGGGTTCGTTCCTTACTGGTACTTGGCTTCAGGCAGTGAACTGAATGAATTTTTATTTTTTCATTTGCTTCTTGATTAGGCTCAAATTAAAAAATTATATTAAATATTTTGTATATACTACATTTCAAGTTACATTACATACCCAACTGACCTGAAAGTTATTTCCAGTCATTTCATCATCAATAACAGACTCCTGAGAGTCCATAGTAAAAAACTGTAAGTCCGAGCATTCTTCCGGAGAGTATAACACTTCTTGATGTGACTGCGAAGATGAACTCGAACAAATCGAATCTACAGATTCTCGTGATGTTGTATGTTCCACGACAAACATCATGGCATCAAAATACCATATAATTATAGAACCAATAAAATGTGTTGTGATTAAATATTGATTAAAAACCTACCTCATCTTCACCCATTCCACTGTGGATTTTCAAATCATTTTCCGAACGTACCTACTTTGTAAACGATAATTACTTGAACGAATAAATCGAATGTTATAGCAAATAAGGAAGACAAAAGCAGATTGGAAAATATTACGCAACACCCAGACGTATATCTGTTGTGTATCATAAATTTATTCGCTCGGTATAAACAATCTTCTATGTTTTCGCCCCATCAATCTCCTCGATGAAAAGCGGCCAAGTCAAAACCGTATTAATGGAATATAAATGTGGAAGTTCAAAGACGTGTTTTTGTAATGCTTAACGGATATACGAGCATTTTGTATGTACATTAACATCGAAAACAGCGATTTTCGCGGAATTTTTTTATTCGCAACTTCGGCGATTTTCATGATTTTGCTAAAGCAAATACATACATCCCAACTAAATATAACTCTTACGTTATTGTTTACAGTTATTATTATTAATAAAAGATTGTGAAAATTTAAAAAGCCCTCCACATTAGCAAGAAAAATATAACTCAACGAATGTTTAATTGAGTTATATTTTTTTCCTTCCCAGCAAACACAATTTCTTGTATTAACGCATCTGCGTTGTGTTTTATTATTAATATTTTTCTTTGTTGCAGATATCGTCTCCGCTCGCTTACTTCAAGATGAATATTTAACAGGATCAAGGTAAGCACTTATTAAAGTTGACTCCCGAACAAAGACGTTCTCATCTGAAATTCTCAGGTGTAAATGCAGCTCAGAGTTTGGCGCAAATTGTTTTACTGTGTCAGCTCATAATTTGCAATTTCCAAAACAATAGCTCCTTCGCACATTCTGTTCGGTGTGGTTTCAGGTGCAGAGCTCGCCCGGAGAATGTTTCAATTAACCTTGGTGAAAATTATTTGTTGAACTAGAATTTCTAATTTAGCCGAGGAATTTCCAAAAACCGGGCCCGATTTTTCCCCATTCGCATTCCTCTTAGCGACTTGCGTGGTGGCATTACCGCCGGAGTTTCCGAAAGCTTTTAGGCGGGCGCGTGCTTAAATCAGTTATCGAAATTAGGTCTTTATTCGGCGGATGATGTCCTTATTAGCGAGATGCATTTGCTTTGAAACGGGGGACTCGCAAAGGTCGTGTAAATAAGTATTCGCCGGTAATCTGGGATTAATACAATTTGCAGTGGACGCGGAGTAAACTTTTTCAATGGCGGGATTCGAAATGAATTCGGGGGGTGAAGGGGAAAGGGCGAGCCCGTACTGGCGCTTATACATAAATTGGCGGGCGATAAATTATTTAATCCGATAAGTAATACAATTCCGATGTTTAATTTATGATTTTCGAATAAATGGACTGCGCGGATAATGGAAAATGCGCGGGCGTTTTCGATCATGATGAAAAAAATAAGCGCTTTTAATCTAGAAAAATCATAATTGAATGTTACGTCGAAAAATTATTCAGTCATGTAAAATAAATGGAAAGTAAATTGGTTAATTAATCTTAATTGACAATGTCGTCTTAAAATAGGATTGTATTAAAAAATACGTATATACCGTATGTTTCGTTTTTAGTTAGAAATAATAATAATAATTATTATATTCGTTTATTAAGCACATAATGTTTGCGAATAACTTGGGGCGCTTTTCATAGATCCAAAATATGAGGGACGTTTGATAATTAGGGTAAAAAAAGCAAGTTAAATACTTTTTATTTTTTAACAAAGTCTCCATTGAGCGCATTACATTTGGTCCAAAGAGTTTCTAATTTTTGCAACTTTTTAGAAAAATAGCTTCTTTCAAAGGCGCCAAAATATTCATTGACGACGACGACAATGACAGCTTCATTAGTCGTGAATTTTCAAGTTTTGGGAAGAGGAAAAAATCCTTCAGGACTAAGACCGGAGAAGCAATTAAATCATGCAATTTTTCTAATGCAATTGTTGACTTGTGCGATGACGCATTGTCCTGGTGGAACAGCACCTTTTTTTGCGCGTTGTTGTTTCAGCTGTCCAATATCGGTCCAATAAAGTTGCATAATACGCTCCTGTTATAGTATTTACTTTCTCCAAGTAGTCAACCAGGATGATTCCTTGTGAATCCTAAAGAAAGTGGCCATTAGGCCTGTGTGATTCGAGAAGTATTGAGGCCCGATTTTTTCACCTCCAGTTAACTTTATCTGGCGATCAATTCCCATAGTAACGATTGTGATCACAATTGTTACTATGGGAATAAACCGTCAGATAAAGTTAACTGGAGGTGAAAAAAAACGGGCCTGAATCGATTTTCGATTCTCCAGAAATATCGATTCGAATCGATTAATTGAATCGTTTATTATAAATATAATTGATTCGCATTGAATCGAATCAATTCGCATTGAATCGAATCGATTCGTATGGAACAGAATCGATTCGCACGAAAGTGAACCGACTCGCACGAAATTGAATCAATTCGCACGAAACTGAATCGATTCGCTCGAAACCAAATCGAAACTAAGTTGCGTTAATAATTTAATTGTTTATCACTAACATCACAAGTGTTTAGTGTTTGGATGTAATGGAAGACCATAGAAATACATTTATTATTACAATTCTTGTATTTCCATCTTTGGAACAGCAAATTCCCAGCGTTGCTTCTTCGTCTTTTATTATATATTTTTTTTATAAATCTGTGATTTCAATTCTCTACTAACTTTCAGCGAAGCATCAAACAATAAACGGGGGACTTCAGCGCCAAAGTTTATAAATTAGCTTGTAAATTTAAGCTATAGCAATTGTAGGTAATTTACATACTGGGTGTCTCATAACTAGGGAGTCTAAAATAAAATCAGTTTTTTTATGCGCGTTAGTCGACCAAGCGGAGACCTAGACTCTCTACTCATAACGTACGGAGGAGATTGAAAGGGTGAATAAGACATCAAAAAATAAGGTAACTTTTCATATAGAATTTTTCCAAAAGTCACTAATAATAAGGGAGTTATAATTCCCTGAAAGAGGGATGAAACGTATTTTTCTTTTGACGACATCTTCTGTTATCAAACTAATGTTTGAAACTCGGATATAAGGCACCTAACTATACATTTACAACGCATTTGTCAGATCCTTCCTCACTTTTAATGGGTAGTTTGAGGGGATTACTTTCAGTATTTTATGGTAACAAAATGCAATGGACGTGTGCTAACTTTTAAACTTCAATTACTTGAAAACGGTTCGGTTTATCGAAATACAACAAGAGAGCTTTCTTGCGCCAAATAATCTAAAGAATATTCTCTTCGTAAATTTTTGATGAAATATGTAAAAATAAAAAGTTAGGAATAAAATACTGAAGTCACCCCTTAAAACTATCCTTTAAAAAGGAGGAAGGATCTAACAAATACGTTGTAAATGCGCAAATTTAAAATGTTAGTTTAATAACTTAGAGATATTGCCAAAAGAATAATATTTTTCACCTCTCTTTCAGGGCTTAAAATTTCTTTATTATTGACTTTTGGAAAAAAATTTATATGAAAAGGTTACCTTATTTCTTGATGTTCTATTCACACTTTCAATTTCCTCCATACGTTATGAGACACCCGGTATTTAGAAATTTCAAAACCATCTCATTTTCCACCGGAGAAAAAATTATAGATCATCATTATGCGTCATGAAAAAATCTAGGTTAGACACATCCCATAGTTTAAGTTTTTTGCATGATATTGACATAATAATAATTAGAATTCATTAAGCAGCATTCCATAATTAAATTAAATATTGTAACTTACGATGTCAAAGAACGAACCCAGTCGTGACGTATTAGTGTTGCGGATTGCAGAGTTTCCGGCGTCATGGAAATCGCCAATTTTTCGTCTACAGTGTCTTTATGGAGAAACTGATTCTCATCGAAAAATCAATCGCTCTCCACTGTGTTGTGCCAAGTCCTCCCAAGAACTTCGTTTAACTCTGCCTTAATCTGAGCACTCGTCTCGTTTTTTAATTAAAAAGGTTTTATGACTGCACGAAATCCACCCTTTTCCATTTTTATGCTATCAGTTTGTATCAGTTCAAACGTCTGTAAAACAAAAGTAATGCGGGGCTTTTGCTTCAAATTTAGCACGATTTTGTTTGAAGAGTGAGACTCTGACACTTGCAACGCTGTGACGTCATCAAGCAGATAGTGGCGCCATCTCATAGAAAGTTACTGTCATTTATTGAAGCCACCATAATAAAAAGGAAGCACAAAAGTCAATAATAATAGTTTGAATAACAATTATTCTTTTTCATAGAAATCGTTTGAGGGGATGCCTTCCATCTTTAGTTTCAATCATGTTTGTTTTATTTATATTTTTAAATTTCGTTTGTTATTTAAAAAAAATCGTTTTTTTTTTAAATAAAATAAACTCTTCTACTGTCAAAATTTTTTAATTTTAAATTAATTTTGTTTCGAAAGCGTTTTTTTAATATTAAAATCGCCGTTGCTCGATTGTTTTTAATTCAATGGATATTTTTAAATTCCATTCAATTTCTTTTAATTGATTTATGCCCAGTTGCACCAACTTTTTAAGCAGAGCTTAAATTTAAGTGGTGTTTAGACTATGACGTTATTTATGGATTTAACAAAATGTTAAGTCACATCTTAATTGATACTTAAGTTGAAGTTTAAATGTCAATCAGAATGTATTTGACATTATACTGACCATCCGTACATGTCACATTCTAAACATAACTTAAATTTAAGCTCTGCCTAAAAAGTGCAACCGGGCATTAATCTTTTGTTTGCAAATCAAAATCGATTCTTTTTAATACTTCAATGTCTTTGAACATAATTTTTAATTCCTTTCAATTTTAGCTTCATTTCTTTACTTTTTAAGTTGATTCGATTTAATGAAAATTATTTTATGTACTTCATTTATTATGTGTAAAACAGTCAAGAAATTAAATGTAAGTTTTGAACATTGCACGATTTTATTGTTGATTTTAAGGCGCCATCTTCTTTCGCTTTAATACTGATTGTTAACAGATTTCTTTTTCTCTGTTTTAATTATAGTTTTGTTCTTATTCTGAGTATACTGACTAAACTAGTTAATAAATCGAAGGAGAACTTAGTAATGGAAAAGTAAAAGGAAGCAAAAAAATCGTTCTGCTTCGCATATTGAGTAACAAACTCCTTTTCTTAATATAATTAATAAAATTAATGCTCATTGCCATTATTTTGAGGTTTTCCATTTCTACTGATATGCTGATAAATTTAATATAAGTTTGTTGCCAATTTTAATTATTTTCTGGTTTGACAATTTATAATACAAGCTGCAGACAATCTCGATTTTCTATTATACTTCTTGATAATAGAAATTTTAGAAATGGACGACGTAATGCCCTAATGACACCAACATGGATTACTGACGGGAACAATCTTGATTCGTTTTTACATAAACATGCATTTATAGTAGACACACTATTGTCACTTCACTCATCAACGTGATATCACATGTTGTTACGTGCTGGCACGCGATCTACTTTTCTGTTTTTGCATCAATTTCGTGACACGTGATGGCTTGAAATATCTAGAATTAATTAGTTAAAAAAGTGTGAGAACGATTAAGTTAAATTGCTGCAATAAATTAAGTTTTTCTGATTGCAGAAATCATTTCCGCTTTTCACAACAATTTTCTTTAATCGATTGGACGGCCCTCGTTTTTATCTAATTTAAATTGTAACGAATTATGATAGACTCAACTGGGTTCTAAAACAATTTGGAAACTTTTCTTTATTTAAATAAATAAAATTTCAAGCTTTAATGAAAATTTAAAATAATATTAACTATTCTTTTATTATTGAAATAACTGTCACAAAAATGTTATTCGCTGATCTTATCAGGACGGTTAAAGACAATGAAGTGTCGGGGAGGACGATAGGAAATAACAATAGAACAATCGTACCGTGACTCGCTTTAAAACTGAATCAATTCGAGCCCGGAATTCCTGCACGTCTTTCCCGGAATTAAACACAGTTTGCACGGTCATTAATCGCCAGCCAAGAAATGGAATTTCATTCGGCTGTATTGTTGTCCTGCGAATTCTCCAGAGGAAAAAGGTTTACTAACGTGGAAAAATTGTCGAGCTGCGAAATACCACAGTCGACTTAATAGATTGTTTATTTTTCTGTTCCACGCTTCTTCGTCAAGCGTCAATAGTTCCCGGGCGACCCAAATTATTGGATGTGTGAGAATTGTCGATGTGATGTGCTTTCGATCGAGGAAAGGATAACAGAGAAATATGGGGAAACTTTTGGTCGTTCCAACTTCGAGATAAAAGGCGAAAGTATGTGATATATTGCACTTATGGTGTGCGAACAACGTTGAGATTTAATTGTGATACGAGGAGGTACTGACAAGCATTTTTTTTACGTATTGTTAATAAAATAAAGGATTGCCTAAAATAAGGAAACATAAATCATATAAAAATTGTTAGTTTTAGAACCGCTTCTTAATTTGAAAAATTAATTGCTATATTTCCTTAATGTTATTAGTAGCGAGTCTACATTTTGTGCAGTTTGCAGTTCCGCTCGAGTGGATAATCAATAATTGTCTACTTAGCTACGAAACAAAAGACCTACGTTGCTGATTTTTAACAGTTATGCTTTGACAAGTTTTTGACACATCTGGAAAAAAGTGGCACAAATGTGTGCGCTTAAATGGAGAATGCACTGAAAAATTAAAATGTGTAAAATAACCCCCCTTTAGTTCTTCTTCTTCTTGGCTAAGTAGGTAATTTTTGAATTTAGACTCTCTGGTTATAAAATAAAATATACTGTACTTTTAATCGATTATTAATTTTCATACGAAAATCGTCAGACTCGCTCTATATTCATTTACACACTTCAATTACTAAATAAATACGATAAAAATTCTATAGCGTTTACAGCGCTCGCGTAATGTGCGCTATTGAATTTCTTCGCTCGAAAATTACGAAATTAACTTAGCGCGTGCAATCAGCCTTCGTTTGTTTGCCTCCATTTTAATTATGCCGCTTCAAAACCTGCACGACACCAGCACACGTTCCTGTGCATTGGAACGCATCCCTTTTCATCCTGATTTACTTTAGCCTTGAAAATGAGAAAAAAACGAAATGCCTTTGTGTGCGAAGTGCAGGCCAATGGAGCAATTAATTTTTAGAGAAAACTGTAATTAGAAAATTAATTTACGCTGACGTCTGAAGCTAGGAAAAAATCAGATGTTTTATATCGGGTCTGTTGTGGTGGATGCGCCGGATCAAAACACAATTTTATTTCCTCCTTTTTTGAACTGAAGCTTAGTAAGCTTGGTAATTGCAAATAACAAGTGTTCAACAAAAAATGATGATGTTCTGAAAGTAATATTTTCGTTTTTAAAAGAATATATTAAAATAAATTGTCTGAATTTAGTACCTTCGCATAACCTAATTTTTTTTGTTCTGACAGTGCTTCACACATCTGTACAGTTCAATCTACCATATGTACTTTTGTTTCCAAGGCTGACTCGAGGTAGGATTTAGTCGAAAACACAATATATTAGATCTAAACTAATTTTAAATAAATTTAGTGGCCTGCAACTAAACCAAAATAACATTAATCAAATTCACCTGCCCAGAATGAATGATCTGTTATAAATAAATTGAAGTGCGCCGTAATTTATTTCGTTTTGAATAATTTCCATGTTATAAATGCCTTATCGATTTCGCATTTGCTCATCTCAAACGAGAGTCGTGCCCATCTACTGTAACTCACAAAATGCATTTGTTTTAAATCGCTGCGATTCAATTGGCTATTTTTAATTAAAAAAAAGTCGCGAGAAATTTATTTTTAGTTTTAGGAAACTCTGTTTTGGCTCGGTGCTTGTGGTGGGTTTCGTTCGATAACAGAAAATATTTGATTTTACTTTGAAAAAGAATGCTTCGCATTTTGCTGATAAAATGAATAATTTTTCCAATAAATAACTAAATGTGAAATGAAATATATTTTCCAATAAATAACGTAAATGTGAAATGAAATAACGCAGCAACGTGCAATTAGAATCAGAGAATGGAACGAAAAAGTAAGTGAATGGACTTCTGCTATCCAGAAATCAAAATGATCAAAGATAGAGGAAACAATAA
This sequence comes from Dorcus parallelipipedus, assembly GCA_958336345.1. Lineage (NCBI taxonomy): Eukaryota > Metazoa > Arthropoda > Insecta > Coleoptera > Lucanidae > Dorcus > Dorcus parallelipipedus. Next base: position 41,208,191 of record OY284482.1, on the reverse strand, counting down.
TGCTGTTTTGATGCTCTAATGACTACATTATGAAACTCATTTGGGTTTCATAAAGTAGCTCATTAAAGCACCTGAAAGTTTATTTTATTGAGTTGGTGACAATGGATTTAACCATTATTTTTACAATTATTACTAAGGCACTAAACTCCACAATATATTTATCTTGTGTTAATGAAACCAGGCCATTATTACTGGCCGGTTTTTTTATTCACCAAATGTATTTACAGCAAATTGATGCCATCGTTCTAAATTGATCAATTATTTTATATTTATAGGTGCTTAGTACATTTTATGGCTTGAGTTTAAAGGTTACTATTATGTACTGCTACTAGCATCAAAAAGCAGAGTATCGGATAAACAAAAATTAGAAATGACGCAAAATTAGAAATAAAGTCGCTGTAATACGAGGTATCTACAGAAAATTATTAAAAGGATTGAAGGAAAGAAGAATCATCAATTCAACTAACGGCGTCGTTTGCCTCAAAGTTGGCGATTTAAATATGGGAAAACAAAAATTGCTTAAGTTGCGCAGGTATGGACTAGTTTGTTTATATCCAAACTCCGAAAATCCGTCCGTCTCTTTGTATCTAATTACATGGTTTGGGTGAGAAGACATTAATAGGTGATTTTGTAAATTTTTTATCAACCCTTGCCATGAAATCTGGACGGCATATCTTAGCTTAAATGCAAAATATGCCATTGCACTTCTTTATGACGTTTTATAGTAAAGCTAAGGTATGCCGTCCAAATTCCATGGCAATTATAAATGTTGGCCGCGCGATGTAACTATATCAGTGTGTTAAGCGTTGCCAAGCGTAAGAAGGCTGGTTATAATCAGAAAGAATTTCGGCAAATGAAAACTTCTCTCCCTTCAAAAAAGGCCTTCAAATTTTTGCTAAAATTTCTTCTTGTACAAAGCCAAATGCTGAACAAGGACCGCCATTCATCAATTAAAAGTCCTTGATGGTCAACACCTGATGGTGCATATGAAGCAATCAATGTTCTGGTTCCACCTGCTCGCAAGTTTAAAGCAAATCTGTAAAGAAAAGTAAATTCTGAAAAGTAAATTGTATTGTAAACTTTCCGCTCTGTCTGCCTTTGGCTACATAATTTACAGAAGAGCGACAGCTCGTGTCAGATATCGGCGAAGAGTGAGTGCGCTCTAAAGCGGAAGAGGTCGCAAATTGCATAAGGGCCTCGCATGCTTCACAAAATACATACGTCAAATATTGAAGTCGAATCATTTCAAAAATATGTACGAGTAAAATATTAACGAAGTGTTTACCTATGATCCTACCAATTATACGAACATTGCTTGAATTTCAATCTAACGGAGTCTTTGACTTCTTCAGCGATGGGGGTCGCAGATAACGTCCACGTGCTCAGGTATACGAGTATTAACATGATGAACAAAATTGGGACCATCCACCGATTAATTTACCAGCAGTGGATTACGATTACCTCCATGCACATAGTAGCGCATCCTAGGAGAGTGATCGCTTGTCACTAAGATCTTCAACCTCCTGTGTCTGAACACGTACATGATTAAGATGACCTCCCACTTCCATCCCCTGTCTTTGCCACCAAGCGCAGTTGATCAGCTTCCTTGCCGACAAGTTAATGGCAAGTACCAGTCTGATACCAGTAGATCTTACGGAAGAGCTCCCGAAGACCTGGAAAAGTCCCTAATTATCGAAAAAGAAAAGATAAGGGAGAATTGAAAACTCCCCAAATTAAGTTGAACCAAAATCATATACCTACCGACAGGTGATGAAAATGAAGCGTTCTGGAAAAGCCTGTAATTATCGATAGGGAAAGGATAAGGGAAACAAAATAACTGGTGATTCATAGTTCACCTCGTCTATTCAGTTAAAACTCCCCCAAATTAAGTTAAAATTAAGTGAAACGTGCCCTAGGCAAGAGAGAGACAGACATCCAAAATCTTTCCCTCTTTCTCACGCAGGATATTGAATGTTAGCGACCGCATTGATTAAAAAATGGAAATAGTCGAATAAGCTTTTACAGATGATTTAATAATAATCATGGTGAGGAGTAAATACAATTCACAAATACTGTTCCATACATGTTTTATTTTTTTAATATGTCTCTACTTCTTCAAAATTTGATAATGTTACATCCTGTACCACTTACAGATCTAGTTTTATAATTGTTACTCTAGCTAGATTCTCGATGATTCGAGAAGCTCCGTTGCAGGTTCCATATTTTTGCTCGAGTGTTCTTCATTGGTTCCTCTGCATTCTCGAAAGAGGGAACACCTATAAAAGCACAACAGTAGTTATCAACATATAACGGACGGAATGATGGAAGTCAATGTCGTTCGCATGAGCGGCACGCCCTGCGCGGCAATAGAATTGTAGCTGGTCGTCTTAATATCCCGAGCGTAAAATTTGGTGTTCGCATCACTACAGTTTGTAATGCGCCCACTAATTACTTGGTTATTAATTAATTCTGACAAGTAAACAGGCAATAAAATTGTATAAGCAAATAATAAATATGGGTCAACAAATCCTCAATTAACATTTATTGCTAAGGAATTCCGGCTAGACACTACCTCCTTACGGCTTATCGGATCCTAACGCTCAACCCTACAAGTCATGCAAGCTTTTTATAAAGAATAGTTTTTTTTGTGAAATGTAAGATAAACTTTTTCTCCATTTGTATAAAACTTTTTGGTACATGATGTATATATATATAAATTGAATAAGGGCTGCAAGCGCCTGAACACAATCAAAACGACATGGAATTCAATTCGACCGAGCTCGCTAGCGATTCAAGTTTATCTGCCCTTCCTTTTGCGTGCCCCTTACCACGAAAACAATTAAAACCCACCCTCTGGTAATTGTAACAAGATTCTGGCATTCCTGCGACCAATGACAACCTTAGCCTTAAGTTCACACGCCCGCCTCTCACAGATGCCAAAATGTATCAAGAGATACTCTATTAACTCATCGGAATGTCCGCCGTTCGTATGTCCCAAATGAAAGCACTATAAATCACCATTCAAGTGTGGAAGTTGACATTTTCAAAGTATACGTTATCTGCCTGAAATGAGACACACTCCACTCGCAGTTCAACTCGATATCTTCGGCCACTTGGCCCGTTCGTCTGCAATTTTGACACGGTAATGCATGTGAAGATTTCGAAAAACAATTTAAAACGTCATTTCTTCGAGTATAGAAGGTTCAGAGACTGCACCGATAAATAACACTTCAAATGACGCGTAATGGATATGGCTTTTCCGTTAGCATTTAAGCATCTGTGATTTCTGTGTGTCGGACAGATTTACGGCTGTGTGTTTGTGTGTGGTCTACGATTAATCGAAGGAATGCACGTCACTTGTCGCTTTTCGCTTGAAAAAAAATTTACACCGGATACGGACCGGTATTTGTTATTGAGATAACAAATGTAACAGATCTGCTTTTTATTTGAAAACAATTCTTGCGACCGTTTCAAGTTTAAATTCTAAATAAATATAGTAATCCTTTCAAAATAAGAAATTATAATTTACGGATTATAACTTTACGTTTATTATAGCATATTAATCACTTTTTTGAAAGTAATACATTAATATATTGCCCCGGCTCCTGCCCGACGCTCATGGACTTGCTACTTTGAGTCCTCGAGGCGAAGTGACCGTGAACAGCCATACAAATGTCCGTCCTTTGGTTATAAATAGTTGGTACAATAGCACTGTAGCTCGTTCGTTAAATGTTTAATGTTAATGTGGTAAAAAGTATTTTTAATTTAATAAACTATAATTTTCTCGTACCCCGGATTCGTAACAATATTATGCTTACAAATTCAACTGGTTTTAACAATTATTCTTAGAATTACATACTGAAAATGAAAAATTCCATTTTATTATTGTAAACGCAAGGGAATTACATATTCTTCTTCTTATTGAATTTACGTTATTGTGAAATTTATTTTACAACAAAATACCTTGATTTTTTTAAGTTAAAAAAACCAAGTTTCTCTTAAGATTTAAAGATGCAAATATCTAATCAGATTCGATTCCAGTATCCCAAGCCTTGCCCAAATGCCCCATCAGAGGGCGGCGAAAAAACACGAGAACATGATTGCGCACGATAAAGTTAAACGGAATGAAAGCAGTCGAGATGTTCCGGTGGAGTTGCCAAGAGAACTAAGAAAGAAATATTGCTGTTTCACCATAAAGCACGACTTGCCGCCGTCTACAAAACCGTCTTGCAGAGGAACTTTTCCTTGATCAATGTAATGTGCTCCCGATTGCAATGTAACACCCATATCCCGCATGTAAATAATCGCCCGCAGACACACAAACAGGTCAATGCATATTCCGTGTGTGCTTTCCCACAGCGTTACGTAAATCGAACGTAACCTGAATTCACAAGCGGAGCTTCCGCTGTTTTCAACATGAACTGATGTAATGTGTCCGTTTATTCCTCCCCGTAGAGAAAATCGTGGTGAATGCAGCTCCTGAACCGTTAATTTCTTTTGTGATGGTTACTTTACAGGAGGTAATTTTAAGGTATACGAGCCCTTTCAAACTTTTACAACGGAACGGTATCATGTAATATCTTTTATTTGAATAGCGTCTAACATTCTTCAAAAGAAATCGAACTTACTTGCGAATTAATGACAATTCAACCGAACTCCTTTGGAACGTGTAAAGCAACAATAGTTCCGTTGCTTACGTGTTATAATAGATGACGGAAAGTTGCGAATCTCTCGGGTGTATTAACGAGCGCGTAAAATTACTTTCCGAGTATAGAACTCACGAAGCAGTAACAACGCAGAAGGGAAACATCGAAACAAAACGATGTCTATGCGAGGGAAATGTTAATTTAACAGAATGCGGAAAATGAAATCGATCCATGCACGTTTTACGTTTTAAAATCTGCGGGATTCCCGTGCAGTAAAGCGTAAATATTGGGGATTAATCGTCGCGCTTCAATTCCGTCGTGCGAATTCCAAAAGAATTCTATTTCCGTCTTGAATAAATCTGTCTCGATGCCTCCACACACATCAATCCTTCCCTTCCGACTGCAAGGAAGTTGAATACGCTCGCGGAAGTCAACTGCAATTCATACATAATAATCCTTCCATTCAACTCTGCTACAGATCCATCGGCAGGTTGCTTTCAGAGTTTTATCCCGCAATAAATATATAACACTGAAACGGTAGCGAATTTGTATATAAAACAAATAGCATTATCTTGATGTAATTGTAAATTTAAATCACAAACAGATGTACATTTATTAGAAATTGTAAGCGAAAGCAATGATGCCAGGCCTACGGTCGCCCAAGAGGGCCATTTAACAAGCGCGGGTGGTCATAAATTTTGTCGCAATTGAAGCATTCTCAATTTTTCTCGAACTGACTATCACATAAATCTGTCACACGGGTTTCTAATACGCGTCTGTTTTTCTTTAAAAGTTGCAATTCGACACGCATTAAGTTCTGTAAGATAATACAGCTATTGAGATTGACACTTGCACAAGTCACAGGAAATATAAAAACGTCAGTTATGTTGTAATTTAGTAGATACAGAATTTGAAGACACATGTGGAGCCATTCAGGGTGGCCCTTGTGAAAGTTCGAAAACACATTCTGAGAAACTGGGGGGCGTGGAGTTTCTAAACGCTGGACAGTCCTATTGGCCAAAGGGTGTTTTGAATTTTGGTTTCTGATTGAAGGAAGGGGATTAATTCTGTGCATCCGAAAAGTGAATATTAAAATTACGGGGAGATAGCCACGAGCTTTCGAAACGATCAGTCGTGTCCATTGGGTTTGGCAACTTGCTTTGAGTTACTTACTTTTATTTGATTTATTTTCACAATAGAGTATAAATTGATTAGTCCGGTACGTCTAAATACCAGTGTTTTGATAGGCAATTAAATACAATTAAATAACACGGGCGTGACGGTTAAATTAATCGCGTAGTGTAATTAAAACTTGGTGCAGTGCGTGGATTGGATACTTATTTCGCGGCGCGGATTTAGGTAATTTGCTTTAATTTGTATCTTCATTCGTTACATATTTGGTGGTATTAAACGATTAAATTTCCATAATCTATAAATTTCAGTACTTGCTTGTTTTGTGAAATTTATTCTTAGTTTTAATTTGCATCCGAACCAAAGTTCAAAGTAAATAAGTTGCATCCACATTAGTGGAGTTGATTGACCAATTATTAAACTAGTTTGTTTGGCGTTTCTGTAATTTAAATCGACCAGAGGCAGTCAGCCGACGCTTTCAATTGATAGCGCAATTCATATACAGTGTACTTTTGTAAAATTAGTTAATTCCCTTTTGCGATATTCTCTGGCAAGTTGGAAGCACTCAAACAAAGTGTTCTTCCGATTTGCGCGGTGAAATCGATTGGTTTATACCACTGGTCTAAGGCAAGTTTAGATCTGCCGCTAAACCAGTGTGACCAGCACAAATTAATTCCCTCAATCAAGGCCAATCAGTTGCGTTACTAGTGCAGTAAAACTAAGAGGCCAAACAATTCTGAATCACATAATCATAGCCATCTTCTCAACCGAGTTTCCATCACACCCTGTGTGTGGACCAAAGTGTAGTCTTTGTCGGGAGATCTGCGGTTTAATTAGAAGTAATTCGCTGTAAGACCGAAAGATCATAACTACCCATAGTAGAGTATCAAATAAAACGGTCAAACATTCCATTGCGCATAGGGTCAGATCATCGTCGAAAACAACGCAATCAGAGGTTAACAAATAAAGTGAGAGTCACTGCACCTCCACCTCTTGGCGATAGGAGCGGTTGAGAATCTCCCCCTTCGTCGCGTTATTAGGTTAACAATAAATCGGGCCACGCGTCTCCCCAGGAGAGCTTCCCTTGAAAAATTAGCGATTACTATTGATTCTCTCGCAGATTGATCGCCTGGGCGGCATTTTGTATCACATACTTCCCCCAATATCTGATTAATTAATCAATTACATTCATTAAGGAAGTACACTGTAGGCACAACGCCACACTGTGCACTGGTTGATATATAGAGCGTGTCTTTGAGTACGATTGAAGTGTTAAACACGAGTACCAAGATAAATATAATTTTGAAAACAAATTAATTGTTCATTTAAATTGAATAACAAGTCCCCAAGTATTGTTTGGGACAAGCATAAACCCACCAGCTGTGTAATTGGAAATAGTTAGTTCGTCACGATATTCGAACGAGAAAGCCGTTAAACGAATTCTACTGTATTTCTTACACAATCGTAATTTTTTCTTGTGTGCGTTTCCTTTGTACTGTAATTAAAAAACAAGGTTTTTACGCTCATCTGTTTCTAGCCTGCAGAGCGGCTAGAAATCGGAGTTTTTCCCTTGTTTGCAATAAATAATTAATTAAATTTAAGTTCGCATTTTATTTATACGTATCCAATTCCCGCTACCTGATAGTTATTATCGTCTCACCAGGATTAGAACCAGGGACCGGCATAAGTAAAATCCGTCACTAATTAACGATCACGAGCCATTAATTATTGAAAGTTGTTTGTAAATATCAGCCCCGGGTTACCTCAGGTAGCTTCCTAGAAGGGCCGCCGCAGGGCGTAGCGTTTGTAGGGCAGTAGTGCATCCGTAGTTGCAGGTAGAGAGGCGTCTAGCCGCATGACAATAAGCTGTAAAAACCCGGCCTTTTCTGGGAAATTTCTGACCGAGTTACCCTAGGGTAAATACGCGTTAAATTTATTGCAGACGGCAATACTTCAGTTGCCAGTCAATTAATTTGCTAGTAAATTAAATTTGTTTATTTGTTTGGATAGATTTATTACTTATTTAGTTGTCCGTAAAAGGTCAACAAACAGGCTAGCACATCGGCGTGTTACAACACATTTGCGAGATTAATTTGATTAACATTTTGTGTGAACGTATGAAAGCGTTGGTTGTTTAAGTACGGGCATTGTTCATGAAAATCTGAGGTGGTAGCTCGACCCTGACTTTTCATGGTGTCGCGTAATTTATGGAAGACCAGGCTCAAGACATCAAATTTAAGGTGGGCATTGTTCAGTGCGAAATAAAACGGGACGTGTTTGCTCGCCCAGGAAATCTCGAAGGGCGGAGGACAATGAGCGGAGCTCGTTTAGAAGGTCGCGACTTTACAAACTTCCCCCCTTGATATTTCGTTTTTGTGTAATGTACGACATACATATATAAATAAGGGCTGTTGTCTGACTACTATACGTGTGTTGAAGGAATTTGCACAGCTTTACAGTTTAAATACATTTTAATTAATTTATTTATTTATAAAGCATTGTCTAATCTATTAACTTAATATATTGAAGAATTTGGTAAACTGGTACACCCTTGTAAAGTAATGAGTGTTTGTTGGTTTGAAATTTTATATTGAAAGAAAAAGGGATGACAATTTGCAAATCGTTGTTTTGGTTAGCTCCCAAGGAAGTTGTAAGAAGTACATAAGGAAGGAATGTATACCAAAATAAGTGAAGCCATGGTCGCGTCGTCATACTTGTACGCCCCCCACGCGTTGACTTGTTTATCTGAATTTAAACGTGTTGGCCGTTTATCCTTGCATAATTTGTAAGGGTGATGAGAGGAATTCTCTCGTTGAGATCCTGTACATACACGCATTGCCTTGCTCGAAATAAAGCAAAAAAGAAAATATAAAATTTCACTCACTGTTCATAACTAATGAGACTTCCTAAGAGGGTAATAATATGAAGCCATCCAGGTTGTTAAAGAACGGTAGCTCAAGTAAAAGTCAAAAAAGTTATAGTGTTGAATATAAAAAGTAATTTCTCGTTCATTTTCTCTTTCACGGAAGCTGTGAAATTTAACACGAGATAAAATCAAAAATACGTATTCTATTAAAGCTTTCAACGAGCTCTCTTTTAAAAATTCATTAACTTCCTGCGAGTAGATGCAATAAAATTCAGCAAATTGAATAAAATATAAATAAATTATAACGTAACGCGTTCTGTTTCCTCTCCAAAGCAAACAGCTTTGCATGAAATGAAATCGAATTCGTTTTTTATTAAAATTCTTAACAAAGCTGTTCGGTATTAGCACATTGGCACTCTTTAGAGCTCGATCAAATAAAATTTGGAGGAAGTTATAAACCATCTTGAACGGAAAACATGCGCCGGGCGTCGAAATTAATTCCGCTTTTATCGGGCGCTCAAGTCGACGACGACGCCTCGCGTCGTTCCCGAATTTAGCGCGGCAAATTAATAATTCCGTTTCGCGTCAGTTAATTTAATAATTTCGTTAAGCGGCAGCATCGCATTGTCCGATAAGGGGCCCGTTATAAAATTCAAATCGCCTTAATTAAGGGCAAAAGAAAAGAAAGTATAATACGTACGTGCTAAGGTCGATTAAGCCACCTAATGCCTAAAAAAACTGTGAACTCATGAATATGGATAGGGGCGGTTTAGACTGATTTATTACTTCCAGATTTGATAAATAAACAACATTTTCCAGAATGAAAACGAGCTCACGCAATTTCATTAAAGTACATAGTAAAATTTTCATTAAACGAAAGGCGAATCGAGACTGTTTGCTAAAAAAGAAATTTTATACTTCGTTAGCCTTAACAGTTTAACGAAGGATAGTATTGTTAAAAAAATCATAGAATATTTTAATCAGACAAAAAGTAAACAAAAACCAAACTCCTAAGTCGTTTGAAGGCAAGTTAGGAGAACGACGCAGATACTTGAGCAATAGTTTTTGCGTTTTAATTAAAATCCGATGTAATTGCACTTGCAATTCTGCTCGTCACTTTCTCGTCAGCGCTTTCCCTAACTAATTCGTCTCGTTTTATTAGCTCCAGATTTAGATTCCCATCGGAGTTTGGCGTAATTAACACCCGATCAATTTGCAGTCAGATAGAACTGAATCTTCTAAACTTGATGAGTGCAATTTGTTGAAAAAAAAGTACACGGTAAAGCCAAAGAAGATAGTGATTTATGTCTTTTGAGGAAAATGTTGTTTACCGTAGTTTATCTAAGTCTAAAGTAAGCAGTCAATTGTAATTGTTTATTAAGAGTGTAGAGTGTTTATTAAAGTGTATAATAAATTGTGTTAACTTTAGCTACGATTTCAATTTCTACATTCACGCACACCAGTGAGTAAAGTCTCGCCTCTGTATTTATTATTGATTCATTTTCTGCGCGATCTGGTCGATTGGAGACGTCAACTGATCGATTACGTTTTAGCTGAATAGTTGTCTTCTGGCGCCCTTAATAATTTTACCACCTTTGATTAACCCGCCCCTTTCTTTTCTCTGTTGCTAGCTGGGGCTCAGCTGGTACGGTATTATCAGCAGAAGCTTGTCATCCGATCTGTGGTAAGTAAGAGGCAAGTAAATTAAATTTAAAATTTGGTGACAGATGGCGTCACTGGTTTTCTGAAATGGAGTCAAAATTTGAGTCCTATATGGCTTGGAGTAACAGACGACATCAAGTATAAATTTTGATTTATATTTGAAGAAGTAGATGCATGTTTCAAAAATATAAAATTTAAAATGTTTAAAAAAGATTTCACAAGAGTGTCTTCTGGTGCGGCCGCCGGTCCGGTCAACATTCGTTTTACCTCCTTTTGGTGCAGAAATACCTTCTTACAATGTGCAGAACCTCCCCAGAAACAAACGCCATAATCTCGATATGTATGGTACCAGAATTTGCTGTGTATTCAAAATAATGACTAAATTTCTAAATAAATTTAAAAATAAATTAGAAATGATAATCAAGATATTGATCTATTTATAATCTTAAGAATTTAGTTGAAGATGTATGTGGAATTACCAAATTTATTAAAATATGTACACATAGATCAAATGTATAGAAGTAAATTGCATTTAATTTCTGTGGTTTCTTCGGATATACCTGAATCAACAACGGTGGTATCACCAACACATACTGTGAAGTTAATACCTTCAGATACCAATGAGGAGATGTCTTTACATAAATCAGGAAAAGTATAGGAGCCAGTTGCTACCTACCTGAAGGCCAGCAAATTGCGCGAGTGACTGACGTTTCTCCAGCACCGCTCGGCTAAGCTCTTCGAGATGGGAGGTTCGACGAAACCCCAAAGCAAAAGGTGGGCAAAGTGAATAAAATAAAAATCACTAGCTGAGCACACTCGTTTTTATTTAAAAACGCTCAAAAATAGTTAACGAATAGGAAAATAATTTACAAATATCGAGTGCGACCCAGAAGGGGGTCCCAATGAAAGAACACGAAATGTAATTAACTAAACTAACAAGTTAGATTTCTACGATCAACAGATATGTAAAGTAAAAGCCTGAGTTAAAAGAAGCAAGATAATTGGAAATCAAGATGGCTTCACGAAAACCAGGTCCTGACAGAGTAATGGAAATCTTCCCTTAACTTGTTTAGTTAACTTGTTGAAAATTCCGACCACGTCGATTATGAGTTTCTTTCAATTTCCTTAGTAGAACTCCGATAAATAATTGTAATCGCAACAACATAGCATCACGAAAGTTAAACGAGTAATGAAACGCTAAAATAGGTTACATCGGATGACGCGAGGTGATCGCGGATGTCGTCAGCTCCGACCAATCAGAAATCATTGTTATCGTAACTGCTCATATTAGGACCCGTCACGTGGCGATCGATAATCGCCTAATATCCGTTCTCAGGATTGCCACAAGAAATTCTAAGTTGACTGTAAATTCCTGACATTTTTATTATTATTCAGAAAGTTGTCGGTGAAGACGACTCACTGGTTGGTATCTAGAGATTAATATTATTATTTGTTGTTTGTTTCTCGGTGTGAAACGGTTCAATCAATATTTAAATGTTCAGTACCGCGGGCAGGCCAAGCAATTACCGACGTTAATTTACGTAAGACCGATCAACAGGTGCTGATACTAATTACCGCATCATGCAAATTTAATTCCGACCTATCTCCATGGGACGGGAAAATTAATCAGGTACGGTGGCAGGTTCTGGTAATGTGTTTGCATTTCGAATTCGAGTGAGTATGACGCATAATAAGGGGTAAACTCGTTAACCAGTTGCAAAACAATTTTTTTCTTTAGTTTAGATTAATTACTCCCTATTTGAACTTCACTTTGCTTGCAAATTGTTAACAACTGATTCAAGTTTTACACGCTAAATTGTTTATGGTGAATGGTGATAATCATTTATCTCCTTGAAACTCTTAAATGTTTGTGTTCCGTGCACGGACTGTTAAGGTTGTCGCACACTTAACCGTCACGCTCCGATACAAAGCCTAACTCTAACATCGCACATTTTGCCGTCAAATTTCAGAGAGGTAATGCGCAGAGCCTATTTATTTGAACCAGTTGACTTTCAGATTTCTTTGAGTCACAATCCGATATGAAAGGCAATAGCTCTGATACATCTGAAGAAGAAATAATTGTAGTGGGCGCATCACTGAAAGAGGAAAAGGAAAAAATAAATGCAAAATTGTTCGAAGCTAGTCTGAGTCGATTTATTTTATATTTATTTACAATGCATGTCTTAATTGGGGGAGCAATGAAGTGAATATATTGATTTATCACCAAACCAATCAAATGTTACTATTAGTTTATGCAATTATTAAGATAACTGCGTTTTGTTGTTGTTGTTGAAATCTTCCAGATGTTAAAGCGCAATTAAAATTTCTGTTTCACGCCGATTTCCCATTGGGCCCCTGCCAAATATCGGCAGATCCAAGCGTTTTTAATATAAACAGTTTGGTTTCACCGCGTAAACGCTGTTAACAATGCAGAACTGTTAATGAATTTATGTAGCGGCGACAGGAACGATCAGCGTTCGAGGACCTACGAATTCGTCCGCGTTCGGCGCCCGCGATAGCGTCGGGACGCTTCATTCCCGAGAGAAAGTTCTTGGAGGGAAGTAGTGTCTGTCGGTCCCTCTCCGGAGAGAAAGTTTTACGTAAATTTATTGTTACTGTTGAGCACGGCTCGAGATGTTTAAATAAAACTACAGAGAATTAAATGGAAAATCAATTATTATATTAAAATATAGAGCTCATTATCGTTGAGAACTCTTTTTAATTATTAATTTTCAATAGTACTGTTAATAATAATTGTTTTCTTTTACTAATTAATAAATTATCGATACAGGTCAGGCTGTACCTTGAATATGATGTTGTTTGTGACCTACGGAAGTAAGTGACCTACGGAACTAAAATCATGTGTCTTTGATTAGTTCATTATTTCAAATGCCCCTTGAATTACATATTTATATTACATTCCTATACAAAACGATGGGAATGCAATAAAAATAATTCAAATAGCATTTGAAATAATGAACCAAATAAAGACATATTTTTTTTCCATAGGTTACTTGATTAGAAAAGATATTGATCACGCGTTACTATTGTGAATCTTTAATAAAGGGTCGCGATGAAAAAAAAAGCCGTTTATAATGTATTTTGTATAAAGTATGTCGCTGCATTTTTAATAGGCTTCATCTGCAGGATAGGGGTCCTTGAGACAAATTTTTAAAATAACTGATTATATGTAGTTAAGAAATATATATGAAAAAATTAAATCTAGAAGTTAATCGACCCCCAGTCGGTCTTTAATAGTTCATTGTTCTCCGACTAATGTTAATATGTTCATCGACCCCAAACGACACCGACCCTTTCAAGCTTTCATCCATGCTAGGGGGTCGATATCGACTCCTGACGTCGCGTCGGAAGCACAAATATACAGGGTGTTGAATAATTCGTTTGCTAAATTCCTGGGGTAAGTAGATGAAACTAAAATAAGCTATTTTTGTTATACAGTGTGTCCCCGGATGGACCTAACTATACTTATAAACTTCCTTATTTCGCATTTTAGGAAGAAAAGTCATTCTTCATAAAAAGTTTTGCTTCTTCCAGCGAGACCTCAGCACATGGGCGTAGCCAGACCTTTTTCTAAACCCGGGCATATTTAAAGTAATATGTATGTACCTATCTATACATATAATTATTAATAATAATTAACAGATGTTTAGCAATAGGTATAGATATATTGGTTTTAAAAAAGCCTAACATTTTTTATGTATTTGAAAACAAAAATTGCAGTCTTCTAGGCTGTTGATGTCCAAAACTTTCAGTCACTTCTTTTATAATCGATTGCTCATTATTCTGCAAAAGCTCTCGATGAATACTCATCAGACATAATCTTGATAATCGATGGTCGACCATAGTAGATCGCAACCAAGTTTTCACTCTTCTTAGGCCCGGCTTATCAAACAAAAGTTAGCTTTAAGTTAAAGTTAACCTTCAGTTAATTACCACAACAACGATTGTCTTCGTAGAGGAGTTAACTTGTGATTGATAAATCGGGCCTTATGGCCGTATTCACTATTCCTCAGTTACATGTTTAAAGGTCAGTTAAGCTGTTAACAGACTGTTAAATATAAAAGCTGTATTCACCAACCACTGTTAAGAGGTAATTTTGTGTCAAACTCACTCTTTTGAGTTGATTGGGCATTATTTGACAAATTTATCGCTTTGTTATAAGTAATTACACTTATGTAGCACAACAAATACAGTTAATTTAAATTAAATTTACTTTTGACTTAACAGAGATTTAAATTTTAACGGTAGCTTAGTAAACTGACTGTTAATTTGTGGATGGTGAATACGGCCGTTAGAGTACTAAATGATCGTTCACTTGTACATGTAGTTTCTGGTAAAGTTAACACGATTGTCAAAACTGTTTGAATAGCAGGAAATATAGCATTCTTCTGAGATGAGTTGTGCGAAATCGATATCTTCTTATACTTGTCGTGTTCCATCTTCTATTATCTGTTTCTAAATGGAGTACCACAACTGACTTTCTTCAGAAGATTGTAATCTTGTAATACGCCATTAATCTCTTTAATAATCGTTAAAAAAACTTTTTTCCGACAATTTTATTAATTTTGAAGGATGCAATTCAAGGAGAAAGAATCCCGGTCTATTTCTCCTGAAGACTTTTAATTAATAAATTCAAATAAGGTATGTAAATACTTCTTTAAAAATACTCTTCTGGAGTATTTGCAGGATGATTATCTCTTAAAGTTTGACGACTACATTTACGAGGAATTTGTACTTCAATAATTAGGTCTTTGGCTATATTTTCAAATTTATTGTTTATTCTTTAAAACCTTTAACAACTCATTTATATGATTCTGCACATGAAGCTGCTTGTAAACTATTAGCAATGGATTCCAACGTTGAGAAGTATTTTGCAATTACACCCAAAGGAATTAAAAACGTTGCATCTTCTGCTGATTTAAAAAGTTGATATGTTTTAGTTTTTGTATTGCTCGTTGTTGTTGGATCAGTTGAAAATTTCTCTAATTTAGAAATAATTTCTTTAAAATTTTCTATCACAAAATCTTTTAACCGGACACTAAATCTCGCATTATACACTTAACGTTTCACCGTCGTTCGACAGCTTCGTCAGAAGTGAAAAATATAACACGTTAAATTTTCGAAAAATATCCTAATACTTCTGTATTCTGTCCGAATATTAACCCTGGGCTTGCCCATAGCTGGCTACGCCCATGCCTCAGCAACTACCAACATTTCGAAATAACATACAGGGTGGTTAGAAATCGAGACAACGTGAAATTTGGTTAAGAGTAAAGTACCTTTTATTTGAAAGGAAAGCAAAAGTATTACTGGAATGTCAAAAAAAGCTCAAATATCTAATCTGAACATTGTATCTCAAAGTTGATTTTCTTTGTCTTCAGTGTGATTAAAGTAATAATATCACAAAATCTTTTAAAAGTGTTAGTTCGCATATTTAGTGTCCGTTTAAAAGATTTTGTGATATTATTACTTTAATCACACTGAAGACAAAGAAAATCAACTTTGAGATACAATGTTCAGATTAGATATTTGAGCTTTTTTTGACATTCCAGTAATACTTTTGCTTTCCTTTCAAATAAAAGGTACTTTACTCTTAACCAAATTTCACGTTGTCTCGATTTCTAACCACCCTGAGCCACTTAATTTTAACGACAATTTCCTTAACAACAAAAAATATAACAAGAACAATTGCAAGAATAATTACTGCAATTATTTTAAAAACAAAGTGAATAACAGCTGAAACAAGTCGGAACATTAAAGGCAAGCTGCAGCTACTGACAGTTCTTTGTCAAACGTCACTTCAAATAATAACAAACTTTCGACTGTGCTTTTTTTATCCCCAGATAAATTGTGCAACTGCAGATTCCTCTTGCATGCAACCCAAAGATTAGCAGACTTTCTGTTCCACATTTCATTTACGCTCTGTATATGTGTTAT
Source organism: Dorcus parallelipipedus (assembly GCA_958336345.1). Classification (NCBI taxonomy): domain Eukaryota; kingdom Metazoa; phylum Arthropoda; class Insecta; order Coleoptera; family Lucanidae; genus Dorcus; species Dorcus parallelipipedus. The sequence continues at coordinate 41,191,928 of OY284482.1, read as the reverse complement.
ATAAAGAAAAAGCGCTAACAAATTTGGCGGAAACTTCGTATCAATTAAAAAGTTTTCATTAAAAAAAAGAAGTCCTGATTAATCCTTTTGATTAATCTCTGTTCGGTCCTCATTACTATAAGATAAAATTTTAATTACACCCCATAAAAAATTCAGAGTCTTAAGAAAACTAAGTTTTAATTAAAAGGTTGATACTCCTTGTCGACTCTAATAAGTATGTAAAAGCTGGAATAAGGTTTGTACACAGGTTGTTCAATTTGAACGCGCATTGATGTTGCTCATGTACTTACCGTACAGCAAGAGATCCAAGCGTTTATATTCGTATGGGGCACGTTTCTTGTTTATAAGTTTATAAGCAACTACAAATGTGGCAAATATTTGAAACAACTTTTAGTATTTGAAATTGTCCGCAACTCCTACAATTTTCTTGTAATAGCATCTTTGGGAACGAAGAGAATCTTAAATTATTCATCGCATTTTCAATTGACTGATTACTAAAGATTAAACACAGTAATTCATCGAGAAATATGCGAAATTTTAAACGTACGTGGCTATGTATCATGTTATTAACTTAGCTAGGCTACCATATACTCCACTAGGGCCCACTTGTACAAAGGCAAGTTAACTTACCTTTGCACAACAAGTGGGCCTAGATTTCCTAAAATTAAAGTTGAAATAAAATTAAGTAAAGACCATGTTCTGCAAACAGAGGAATTCACTTGACGATTATTTTTGAATTTATTAAAAAAAAACTAGGTTTGAATCTGACATTGAAAGACGGTATTAATTTATTCATATAATAAACAGTAATAGTAACATTATTTATTATTAAGAATATTGATTTTTTTTATCTTAACAAAATGGATGATTTATTCGAATGAGTGTACAGATTGGAGAGACATTCTCGACTATGCAACAGAAATATCGTCTGATGTTGAAAGGCACTTCACACAATTCTACGTTCGTGAATTTATACCATTTGTACAATATTCAAAAGACGACTTATTTTAAAACCCTTGAGAGATGCGTCATGTCGAGGCGTTTCATGTAAACGAGAAAATTCCTAGAGCGAAGAGCAATCTCAGTCGAGTATAGTTTTTTTTTTAATGTTAAAAGGATCCTCAAGATTAATCATTTAAACCACTTTATAGGGAACATGCAAATTTGTCTATTTGAATATTTTATGAGGGAGTGTACAAGAAAGATCGATTTATTTCACTTTGTCCTTTTGCTTCATCTTTTTTACTAAAGATTTTTAATTGATGCTTTAATGATTACTCTGAGATTATAAGATATTTCTCAAAACTTCTCCCTAAAATTAATATTATTGTTTCTTTTCATTGTTACCTAATCAGTTCGGTGTCGTGTATGAAATATTTAAATGTCTCAAGTATGGACTTATCTGAATTAAACGTTGAAACACTTTTCTCCAGTATTTGTTCCAGCTTTAATACCAGGAAATCAAATAAATTGGAGTAGGAAATAATGTTTCAGTTTAGTTCATAATACTGATTAACATTAAGTTTGAATAATTGTCAAAACACTTACACCGTTAAAGTGTTTGACTTACAACATCTTTCTCAATAAAGTTATTGAAAAAAAATTGACGAATAAGTAAATAATGAGTGGAGATATCCTCATCGCCATGTATATGTATATTATTCAAAACACAAGTTCTTTCTTATTAGCAAAAGTCATGTCAGGTAAAATTCAAGCCATGAAGAAGAAGATAGGGGTGTTAAGTGATGAATAAGTATTCGTGGATTTTTACCAAGCAATAGTAAACTTAACCTGGACCCAAAGAAAATACCGAGAAGCTAGAAGCTGAAGGAGCCTGGATAGGACCGGGGGTGGTGGACTAGAGAGAGTAGTAAGACTTCCCGGGCCAGGGAGAACGGTCGTGTCATGTAACATCTTGTATATATCAAATAATTAGTTTGGTTAAAGTAAGAAAAACCAAAGTTTTCGATGTGTTAATCTCTACCTCTAAATCTCAACCAAAAATCGATCAAATAACAAAAAATCAAGTGAAATCAATCAAGTAACAAAAAATCAAGTGTCTTGTGACACTGAACCTTGGGTTACCATAGTTCAACAAATTAACAAGGGGGCAATTTAAAAATTTTTATTTTTCAATATACATATTCCTCCTTTAAGTCCACACACACTTGTGTCACTTTTTTTCCAGCTGTTCTAATTCACTTGAAAGAATTCTTTTGAAAGCACCGCAAGAAATTGTCTACAGCATCGCCTTCCCCGCAAGTTCTTTATGAGTTATCGAAATAGGTAATAGTCGGAGTGTCAAATCTGGACTATATGGAGGATGGTCCAGTTCAATAAAGCCAATGGTGTCGGTAAATTCCTTCACTTTTCTGGTTTTATGCACCTTGAACCTTTTTATGAACCTAAAGCTTCTGCTTTAATTGTTGAACCTTTTGGGATATGTATATCCAATTGGAACTACGCCAAAAAATGGTAGCCATCAATTTTTCTGCAGTGCTTTTTTCGGGGTTGGAAATCCTTTATGCATCGAATGTATAGATTCTTGTTTTATCTCTGGGTTCCAAATAGAACGACGAATTAGAAGCGATAACAGAGCATATTGGAAACATTCCAGATTCTTAAAAGGTAAAAAGCTAAGTGAAAGTACCAAGGTTAAAATCTTCAAGACTGCGACTGGACCAGCTGTGACTTCGATACGTTTGTAACGGACGTAAAGAAACTAATAAGAACATGTGAATATGGTGAACAGAAAGAGAGCATTTTAAGGGATCGCATCGTATTAGGAATTAGAGATAAGCCAACACAGGAGAGACTTCTTAGGGTTTACTAAGGAGATGCAGCAGAAGAAGACTAAAGACTTCAGCGGAGGATGGCGCATGAGAATTGCTCTCGCACGAGCCCTCTATGTTAAACCCCACTTGTTATTGTTGGATGAGCCGACGAATCACTTGGATTTAGATGCATGTGTGTGGCTTGAGGAAGAATTAAAACATTACAAGAGAATTCTGGTCATAATATCTCATTCGCAAGACTTTCTCAACGGTATTTGCACAAACATAATCCACGTGAACAAGAAACGTTTCAAGTATTACACCGGGAATTACGATGCATTCGTACGGACCCGATTGGAACTGTTGGAAAACCAAATGAAGCAATACAACTGGGAGCAAGATCAAATAAGTCACATGAAAAACTACATCGCAAGATTTGGGGTGAACGGCCAAACTACCCGAGCAAGCCATATTAGAATTATTACACAGAGGTCATTTTGGGATGGCTAAATTGAACGCAAAAGCTAGACAAACTGTATATTGGCTAGGAATGTCTAGAGACATAGAGAACTTTGTTGAAAAATGTCAAAAATATCAAAACTCAAATAGGAGGGAACCTTTTATTAAACACGAAATACCGAGTTTACCTTTCAGTAAAGTTGGAATTGATATTTTAGACTATGGCTCCAAGTCCTATTTAGTTCTAGTTGACTATACGTCAAAATGGTTAGAGTTAGTAATGTTATCAAATAAAAGTTCTCAAGAGGTCATAACAAAACTGAAAACTATATTTAGTGTTCATGGAGTACCCAAAATAATAATTGCAGATAACGTACCGTTTGCTTCTCGAGAGTGTGCTAAATTTGCAAAGGAATGGGGAAGTCAATTTATAACTACGAGTCCAAGATATGCACAATCTAATGGACAAGCCGAAAGAGCAGTTCAAATTGCTAAAAGAATACTGAAAAGTGTAGTGAGGAAAACACTTCCATTGAAGCGGCATTGTTGCAGTACAGAACTCTTCCAGTTTGCGGTACTCAGTATACTCCAGCACAAATTTTGATGGGAAGAAATCTAAGAACGGCAATACCTCAGACAGAACATCAATTAAAACCAAAAATTATTGATGATTATAAAGATAGATTGAAATCTTACGGGAAAAAGACAGAAAACTATTACAACAAAAAGGCGTTGTGGGTCAAATGTTCATGTACAAAGAGGGAAATATTGGGAACCAGCCGTAGTAATGGAAAAACACAATTTAACTCCAAGATCGTATGTCGTAAAAACTGAAAGAAATCAGTTATTGAGAAGAAACACAGTTCATCTGAGAAAAAGTCAGATTCCATTAGAAATGCACGATGACGACCTAGAAATAAATAACGGAGACAGAAATGGAAATTCCAGTGAAGATGTTAGAAATAATCCTAAACCACCGATTATGACAAATACAAACAAAGACAAGCAAGACACGGAAACTCAAAGTGATATTAAAACACGGTCGGGTCGTGTAATTCAGAAACCAAAGCGATTAAACGATTATGTAACATATTAGCGTCAGTTCATCTGTATGTTTAAAATGTTAGAATTGTATTAGTTAGGTATTTATTCCTGGAAAAGGGAGATGTTGTGAATAGAATAAAGTTAAGTTGGCGACACTGAGTGGTAGTCACTCATGCCTGTAGATATACCTACCTGTATGTATGTAAAACTTGTGAATAAATAACTACTTACTTACCTGTAGTGTTTACCTGTACTAACATCGGCACAATGACACAACAATTTCAACTACTTCTCTAAATTAAGACAACAGAGACACAAAAAGATAAATATATTTGTTAAATTTAATAATAATTTCTATTTTTATTTAATTTCATTGAGATGACAGTGTTGTTAAAGATTGTGATGGTGACGCTGTCGATGATGAGGTGGTGACGGTGTCGATGATGATTGATGTGGTGACGGTGTCGATGACGATTGAGGTGGTAACGGTGATGATGATTGGGGAGAAGCTGGTGGAACGTCATGCCCTGGATTATTCCTACAAAGAAAATGTAACAGTTTGTACAAAATAATTTAAATTATAATCACACAAATTTCATGAAAAAATGTAGAACACTAACATTTAATGACAAAACGTTTACTTATTAAAAAATACATAGATATAAACAATAGTAGACTCTCAAAATAATTCCACTTTAAATTCACATCTATTTTATTTAATAAATTATTTTTTTGGTGGTTCGTTAAACAGTTGTAAAATTATAACTGTTATAAAAAATAATATAGGCATATTTTTCTTACCATACAGCATTGTGAAAATCTATTTTCGATTCTTTCGAACCGAACGTAAATGCTAAAGACCTTCCATCGGTTATCATCTGCAGTATAGTCGTCCCAGTTTGGTAGCGGTTTTGTGGCCCTGCCAAAAAAAGCGACAGCAGGCCGGTCTCCTTGAAGCTGTTTTTTATAGCAAGATCATTAAACCGACACAAAACTTGGACGACTATGCATCACTGACTTCTGCGACCTGAAGAAAACAATCTGTTTTGTACAAATTATGATCATAGACTGGATTCATTTTACAATTTATATGAATTGTTGTGCCGAGTATCGCCACACAAACTTCCACTTCTGGTAGCTCATTAATAGCCAAGGATAAATTTTTAAAGATCGACGTTGTTGGTGGTCTTCTCAATCTGACCATCGTATACGAATGATAATGCATCTAATAAAAAATTAGATTTTACAAGAAGCTAAAAACATCAACAAAGAAAGAACATACCCGCTGACCTTTGCTCAACGGTGGTATGAAGTTATTTAGTACGCACCACAGTACACACCAACATCAGTGTTTGTATCCACAAATTACTTACTTATACTGTAGTAGTATATACTTTGTGTTTGTATTTACAATAGTCAACTACATATATAGGGGTTCGCAGCTAAGCGTTCGCCACCTGGTTGGAACTTCTAAGGGCCCTCCACTTCTTTAATCGTCCTGAATGGAAACTGCGTATTTGTCTATTTTCGGTTTCGGTAGTTCGCTCTTTATTTTCATACTCTAGGAATTCTCCTCTGTTTCGTTAAGTTGTCGCTGGTAACTTTTTCGAACAGTGGGAACACTGTTTATCCGAATTCCCAAAACGGAAAAGGATCTTGGTGTTTTTTGGCGTCAAATCATGAGCACGCTTTGCAAACGACGGTCAAATATTTTGCGTTTTCTGCGCTGATGCTTTAAAGTTAAGACCCCCCTGGTTTTAGAATCCTGGAAGATTCAGTTTCCAACACTTGGTGCGGATAAGTCATGCGTTTCCCGAAGATCGGAACACCACGCTTTCTTTTGTCGACCCATTGTTAGTGGTCAGTGGGGTAAGTCTTTTTCTAATCAGCTTCCTTCTCGTTATCGTTATTTCTCTTACATTTGTGTTTCTTTCGTTAGAACGTTTTGTGGGTTAAGACACCACCTTGTTCGAGTTTTGTCGTTCACGAGATCCTATCTACTTCGACAACATATTTGCAGAGGAGGACTTCCCCTGGTTGTAGCTGCTGTAGGGCACGTTCTAAGGGTTGCACCCCTCCCGTGGATGGACCTTCTTTTGCGTTGTTTCGTACATGTCAATTTTGGGTACGTATCTGTGCTTCCGAATACGTAATTGCCAGACGTAGGCTTTTGGTTCCTTCCGAACCCGAATTAAAAATTTATAATCAAGGTAAAGATGTTTACGAACTGACGTTACTGTCCTCGGGATAAAGTTCTGTACTTTTACGCTGCCGATATTGTTTTGTTCCGTAAATTTCTGTCTGTGACGCCAGTTTCTGATTTGTTTTTAGATTTCTTTTTGGTGTGTGTGTTAATAAACTACCCGTACCACCATTTACCGCGTTTTTATTTGATTTTTGGTTGCGATACAGGGTGGCTGTTAAATTTGTCACTATACAAGGTGACCGACAACTTATATGTTATGCGGGTATAAACCTGTGAGAATTTCAGTTACCTACCTTCAGGTTTAAGCTGCCGACAATCTATTTGTAGCCCACTCCGTCTCCACTGAGCTGGGTACATTTCCAAGTAGAGTTTTTAACATCGGCGATTTTTCCCAGTGTTCGCGCTTTACGCAAGGTCAATCAGGTAAGACGAAAAAGTAGGTAGCATTGGAAATGTGATGGGCAATCATGGTTATACACTGCCGTCATCTCTCATGAATATTTTCATTTTCCCTTCTTTAGTCAAAAATTTTATTACACTTCGATGTTCTAACTTTAAATCACTTATTTTCCACTTTTAAAAGCGTAATAACTCCTATTTTTCCAGATGTGTCAAAACCTTGTCAATTCATAACTGTTAAAAATCAACAACGTAGCTCTTTTTTTTCATCATAGATGGATTGAATCTTAGTTCGTAGCTTATTACTACAACTAGCAACATTAACTGATTCTTATTTATTTTAGTCAGCTACTTATACGTAGTGTGAACGCACCTTTTCTTTATACACCCTGGTGATTGAAAACGAGGCAACCCGGCTTATTATTGAAAGCGTTCCACAAAGTTATATAAACTGATGAATGAAAAGATTCATTTAAATGATTTCGAGACTCCCCAACTACGTCACGATGCTCATTTAACGCCCCGCCGCTTTTCTATTAAGACTGAATATGATAAATTATCTCCCTTCCAGGTCACCGAATGTAATTCTTGAAAGATCGGATATTAAACTTACAAAGTAAACAGCACACATCTGCGGGGCGCCGCCGTAAAATATTTATCTGCGAGGACTTTCCCTTGACATCTCTTCCGATCCGAACCTCCCAATTAGGAATTCACGTCGCCAGAAGATGATTTTTGAGAAGCTCGCACGTTCGCGGAATTTCATTTCGTCCCCCTCCGTTTATGCATAATACAGCGTCTTTAAATATTAAGCGCTCTGTATTTTTCATGCGGCTTCCTTATGGGCGAGCTTTTAACATTTTTCGTTCGGGGGGTGTGTAGAGGGATGCGAGGCCGCCGGATGTAATGTGGAATCAAGCTTTGAATTCAAGCTTTTAAAATCCGCTTTAAGCTTTGTTCTGCCAGGAAAATGCGGTCGGTCATTGAAAGCTAAAGCGGTATAAATCATTATTCATTCAAATTGCAAATTATACTTTGTGGTTGAAACAAAAAGAAAAATCCTCTCCATATGATTCATATCCGACTCCCTCTGATTATTATTACCTACTTCAACAAATTATAGAGTGCGTTTGTAAAGTTTCGTTGGGTAGCGCTAGGAGTGAATAAAATAAAAAGCAAAATTGTCGGAGCGTTTTTTTTTTTTGTACATTTGGGTCAAAATAGTAATAACGTTAAACAGAGCATACCTCGTTCTGATAAACACTCGTTCGCTGGTTAGTCCCTTCTGGCTTTCTCTCTCTCTCTTCATCTCGCTTATCGCGCATACGATGCATCGTGAGAAACGGATACACATACAACAAACAATGCGATTTACATCGGATGTCCCAAAATACATCAAATACTACTCACCGGGGGGCCTTCGTGCCCCCGCGGAAATCCAACGGTGCATCTAGTAGCAACCATTCCCTCACATTGATAATGGACACTACGGAAGTTATCCTTAGACGTTGACTTCTTATCTTCGCATGCATTAACCCCACATTCACCTGTAATTCGGAAACCCAACCTCCCGATGGATATTAGCATACCTTGCCTCCTAAGCTTACGTTCTTAGGATCAGTTGATGCCACTGATCGCGTAAGTGTCAGCACACTCCATTTCCGATCCAGTGCAACATCATGTCATGTTAGACCATTCTGGAGCACAATGCTTCAGCAGGTTAGGAATACAACCAACTGAATTCCCATTCACAATGAATATGGAATACCAGATGACTGTTTCGCCGACACCGTGCACTTCATCAGTGGTGCTGACCACTGCGGCAAGTCACACACGGGGCCGTATACTGGTGGCAATATACCCCCTGCAATGCTCCGGATCATCGGAAACAGGACGATATTCGCTATATTAGAATAACTCCAACTCATCGATGATCCTCATTGCCAATAACATAAACAGGGTATACCGCGATACTACTCCTGCCAAAACATTGCCTTCTTAGGGCAATACTCTGCAGCCACCCTGTAAGTCACACATCCTGTCAGCTCGACGCGTAACACACGCGCTTTTCCGACCGTTCTCAGTCTGCATCACGAGAAGAACTGTCCTGCCTCTCCTCTTAATATTTTACGTTCCCTCGGCTAGGCTTATCGTCAAAACATAAACAAACATCCCCTGATATACAGATATTTATTAAGCATTTTAAATTACAAGCTAACTCATTCCTTAAAAATAATTTCGGCTACGACAAAATGCACAAAATTATTTGCATGATAGAGAAATAACATTACCCAGGAGTACCCACGATTTAAAAGACGCCGCGCCGTAGACAATTTTTTGCCGAGTGTCTAAAAGAATTTTTTTCAAATGGATTGGATCAACTGGAACTATTTTGTTTTCATTTTGTTTTCATTTTTAGTTCTTGAATGCACAAACTTTGTCTGAAATAGATTGTTTTACTAGCAACAAAGTGTTTGGATATACTCCCATTTCTCTCTTCTTTTTTTATGAGTTATACCAACCATTCTCTTAGTTTATTACACAGACCTCTTCCTCGGGCTTTATTATTATTAAGGTTATTATTATCTAAGTCCAAAAAAAAAAGAGTAATAAACTACTTCTCAACAATGGTATCGCGAGAGACGCGGAATTATTAATTGGCGCAGAACGGCAACATAAAACGCGCCCTCGAGTCCGTTCCGCACTCATTTCGGCGGGCCTGTTTACGAGTTTCACGGCCGCCCAGGATTAAAATTATCCTCGCCCCTCCTGGCCGAAAAAAGCGGCGGAAATTTTCGCAAGTCGTAAAACGAGGAAGAGCTGAGACGCGTAATTTGCTAATGGCGATGGATAAGCGGCGCGCCGCCGTCGAACATCGCGCATAAATTCGGTTTATTGCGTCGTATTTCTCTCCGCCGTGGATCACGTAAAGGTGATTGGTCTTTTTTAAATAATCATTTTTCGTCCGTACGAGGAGCAAGAGGAAAAAAGTCGCTCCGATTTTAGAACGTTTTAAATTAGAAAAAGGTAGACAGCGCAGTGAACCCGCCGCGGAAATTCATTTGAGGCTAGGACCTGTGTGAATTTAATTAAATGGATTCCTCGTGATGATTTAGTTTGGCTTGGAAATCCGCAGTTTTATAATTTCCTCGTTATTCATTAGTCCAAAATGCAAAAGAATTCTTATTTACAAACTCACAGCACATTTAAAATGCGATTCGTTAAATTTCCGTTCTAGGCAGACCATGAAATTTGAACGTACGCGGTAAATTGGTTAATCCGCTGGCTGTCATTATACATTTAGGTATAATCCAAGACTTTTTTCCACAGCCAACCTAGAATGGAAATTTATTGAACCGCTCGCTGGATACAAGTGGCACAAAACGAAATTCATTTGATGGCATTAATATAACCATGGTAAAAATGTGTTGTCCTGTAATTCTACCTTACCTAACGCATGTAATTAACTCCTGCATAGTTGATAATTTTGTTCCTGATTGCTGGAAACATGCCCTTGTTCGTCCTGTGTCAAAAGTAAAAGAGCCAATTAGTTTAACTGATTTCAGACCGATAAGATTATTACCCTTTCTCTCTAAGTTATTTGAGAGAGTCATTGTGCAACAACTTACATCGTATATGAATTCCGTAGGTATTCTACCTGACATACAATCTGGCTTTAGAAGTGGTTACAGCTGCGAAGCTGCCTTGCTGAAGGTAACTGATGATTTTACTTCAAGCCACAGATGAACGACTTGTTACAATTCTTACTGTATTGGACTTCAGCAAGGCATTTGACACAGTTCAGCACGATATATTATATTCCATTCTTCTTCATGTTGGTTTGAGTAATGGTGCTGCAAACTTAATTAAATCATATCTTTCGCATCGCAAGCAAACTGTTATTATAGGAAATCAGATGTCCTCCCCCCTGAACATTACCCAGGGAGTTCCTCAAGGTTCTGTTATAGGGCCGATATTATTTTGTTTATATACATTTAAGTTAAAGTCCTGCTCTGCCCACGTATATGCGAATGATACCCAACTTTATTATTCTTTTAGACATGCTGAGTGGAGAGATGCAACTCTCAAAATTAATGAAGATCTTGAGACCTTATTTAAAGTTTCTGTGAAACTAAATCCTAATAAGTCACAAATCATATTATTTGGAAAAGCTAAATGCTGTGCAGATCTCTCTAATGCTATTCATATCCAAATCAATGGTGTTGACATACCTATAGTAAAAAAAGTGAAGAACCTGGGCTTAATTATAGACAATAGTTTTTGCTATCGTAGTCAGACATCAAAATATATAAGTAATGCTTATTTTTTTAAAGAAGCTATATCCTCTCAGATCTTTTTTAAACAAAGGTATAAAAAAGCGTTTATGTGAAGCGTTCGTATTGTCCCAATTTACCTATTGTACTCCCGTTTATCACACCGCTTTGGATTCTATCACTGCTAATCGTATTCAGAAAATACAAAATTCTTGCGTTAGATTTATCTATGGCATTAGAAAATTCGACCATATCTCGCATAAATTTCTAAACCTAAACTGGCTCAATATGAAAAACAGAAGAGAATTGCAAACTCTTGCATTATTTCAAAAAATTATTTTGTACAAGACTCCTCCATATTTATATTATAAAATTCGTTTTAGGTCTGACGTACATAACTTAACAACTAGATTTCGTGGACTTATCTCGCCACCCCCTCACAAAACGGCACTTTATGAACGATGTTTTTCGTATAATATTTATTTTAAATACAACAACTTACCCTCTGAAATTAAAACACTTAATCCGGTTGCTTTTAAAGTACGTCTGAGAAAGATGCTCTTCGTGAACCAAAATTAATTTTAATTTATAAAATTCCTATCTTTTTCACTTAAAATTACCTTTTTTTCTGTAAATAGTCATGTACTAGTAGTTTAGTAATTTAGGCCTTTTGGTTGTCGCTTATATCAGTCTAATGGTCAAGGTTAAATTAAAGCAGAGAGGCTGCGGCTTAATCTGAATTTCGCCTTGTGTTTGTGCTTATTATTATTTGCTTTTTTTCTGTGTAATTTTTAATTTAAAAGCTTAATTTCTGTTTATCTTACAATAAGCTTATTATTAGTGTGTTTCAGATTAATTTGCACAATAAAGTCATTTATTATTATTATTATTATTATTATTTTACTAGATCTATATGTACACATAGACTACAAAGAAAAAAAAAAACTGATTAGTAATGGGTGTATTTACAGTTTTAATTTTCAAATAGCAAGTAATGATACGAGATGGTATGAGATAGGTATGACCTTAGCAGTCATTCGTAAGCTGTATATTATTTTGCAAAAATGATGCTAATGGTGAAACTGAGCAGCATTATTGGAAATTCACAGTTAATGCAGCAGTGAGGGACGGGTGGTTAAAAAATGATAAAAGAAAGGGGATGAATCCTTTACTTTCAATTTTATCAATTTTTGTGCTAGTTTTTTTGTTTCTTTTACTGCAGTTCCTCAGTTTTGTATGTGTTTGCTTATGACACAATCCTAAGTCTCTCTCGGTCTTACCCTGTCTCTTTTCTTTATTATTTTTGCTGTATCTGTCTAACGGGTCTCTTCTCATCCATACGTAACATATTATGGCCCCACGGATTCAGTTGTTCTCCTTCAATATAATGTTCCTTTCTTTTTTCTTCTAATTCCCTTAACTTGCTCTCAGATACTTCACTTCGACTGCTTGGATTTTACATTTCATTTATCTTGTGAGTATCCATGTTTCACAGCCATAAGTTAACACTGGTCTGTATGTGGTTTTGAATATTGTCATTTTAGTTTGCTTGGATACCTCCTTCATCTTTATAAAGTTTTGACTCATCATATAGTAGATCTTCATCGTTTATTCTATTCTTTTATACATGTCCATTTCTTGCTTTCCATTTGTTTCTATAACTGTTCCTAAATACATGAAATGTGTTACTTGTTCAATGTTCTCTCCTGCTATTTGTATGTGCATAGTTTCTTCTTGTTTAGCTGTCATCATTACTTTGGTTTTCTGTATGTTTATTATCATTCCGTGTTGCAGCTATTCAAGTTATCCTGTAGCTCACTTTCATCAATAAACAGATTGAATAAGTACGGACTCAACACTCCTCCCTGTCTTAAACCCTCCTTTGTTTGGAATTCTTTCGATGTTCCTATTTACCGTAGCTTCATAATTTGTACTGTTTTAATATATACTCTTTATTGTTCTTACAAGTTCACTCTCTATTCCTCTTTTGTAGTCATCTTTTGACACGATCAAAGGCCTTTTCCAGATTCACAAACGCAAAATATGTTTTTGTCTTACTTAACAAGGTTTTCCGAATTATTTCCTTCTTTCTAGATATCTCGACGAGAGTAAGAGAGAAGTTCTATTGTCATGTCCAAAATTAATTATACCACATTAATCAACAATTTCCACTTCTTCTCCTCACTCTTTTACTGAAATTTTTAATCAGACCATAAAGCACCAAAGCAGCAATTTCTTTGTTTGTAGGTATCTGGTTTGAGTTTTTTAGCCCCCTTTATATGGAATGAGATTTCAGCCCTTATCCGCCACACATATATTTCTCGGAATTGTTTTAATAATAAAAAGAAACAAAGAGAAAATTTATATAAGTGTGTGTATATATGTGTTAAGTAGTGAATGTGCAACACGATATATTTTAGTAAACTTGCCGGAAAAGTTATTAGAACTACATTAGAAGTAGAATTTATTCATAGTTATAAATAATTAATGTGTCACCTTTAAAACTCATGTAAAACTTATGTAAAAGAAATATACATAAAATTTGTATAAGAGTAAGTAAGAAGAACAATTATGAATAAATAAATATTGGAGGATGTGCCTTAGGTCACTATAAAACGTGTCGAAGTTAGGTATTCAAATCGAGGTTACTTTTCCAAATCTATTTATTCTTTAATAATCGGTTCACAAAAGATGACTAGATGACATGTTTCGGAAAAAATTCCATTTTCAAATCTAAGAGATGAACAATTTATGAGATTAAAGCTAAGAGAATTATGAAAAATTATACAAATCTAATAAAACAAACCCGCAAGCACAGCCATTTCTAAACAACTGTCAAGTGAAAACAGTGTGACAAACCTAAATTACCTTAAATTAATACAAAGTTGCCAACTTAAAAATTGTAGGCCCTCATTGTTTAGTCACTTAATTTTTTACCACGGACAAACGGACAAACCACCCTCAACTAAATTAATTATTTAACATAATAAAGAGGTATTAATTTTTTTAAATCAATCAACCTGAAGGCTAAGGACAGACCGTCGCGACATAGTGGAGGCTTAGCGTGACATGGTGAAGGCCATTAGCGTGACAATAATCTTCTATTTTTCATTATTTTAAGATCTAGTAGAAACGATATGTCATTGCTGTCAGTAATAGCATTAATTAAAATATTGAAAATAAATGGTCCCAGAACAGATCTTTGGGGCACTCTAGTTCCTTGCTCAAAAAGTTGATATTTGTGTCCAGACTGATTGATTGCGTTGACTTTCGTTACCAGTCATATAAACACGTATATTTTTTACTATTTCATTAGATATGAAGGAATATATTGGTCACTAGCTTCAACTTAATTTCAAGAAACGAACTCTCAAATGAAAAACAATTTTGCGTTTCCTCTCGTCTTCTTCTTTTTCACTTCTTCCCCAGTGTTGTAAAAGAAAAGCTTTTTTAGTTTATAAAGGCTATGCGGATTTTAATCGATTTCGCCAGATTTTTTCAATCTATAAGATCTTCCTTTTCTATATTATGCTTTTGGAATACTGCGCCTATTATTTCTCAGTGTTTCTTTCAGTATCCTGTGTGTCTCAAAATAAACACCCGAATTGTTTTCTTAAAGAGTTTGGTTTGTGCCGGGATGTTTTTTTCTTTGTATTAACACCTTGACGACTCTTAACTGAAGGAATAGTTGAAGTAGATCTTTCTACAAAAGTATAATCATCAGATGCTCGAAAGGCAAGAAGGTCTAAAAAGTTCTGGAGCTTAAATGTTACAAAATATCTAACCACCTAAGAATGCAAGAATGCAGGATAAGACTTGGGAAGATGAAAAATATTATCGAAATAGCTAATGATCTTTCCATTTGTTATTTTCAATAGCTTATGTGTAATAGACGTGTAGTAATGAATACCCATGGTGTATTTACGTGCTACACTTACGTAACAACACTAAAGATATGTTATTAACACCCTGGATTCAACACGGTGCAGACGTGCTTTTGGGACGGTTCGTTTTGACTTTACAAATTAGTGTTTGGAAATTTGGAAATAATAAGTGTGTTTTCCGGAGTTTACTGCATCTGTTTGATCTCGGATATCACACTTACCTGGAGTTAATATAAACAAATATTATACCGTGGATTGCATTTGCAAAGACGGCTTCGCCATCATGATGCTGAGATTAACCTTGCAGCGATATTGCGTCAAAGAATGCCGAAAAGGACACGTTGCATCAGCAAACAGCCGCTGAGATCCTGTAGGTACATGTGTATCAAGTTACAACTTGATTTTGGTTTTGGCGTAAAAATTGAATCCCTTTATCACTCTCGTCATAGTATCTAGAGGAGAAAAGTATCTCGACGGGGCCTTGTAAATTGATAAATTTGAAGGTAAAGGTTCATCCTCTTTCTTTTATCTTTCAACCGCTGTCACTTACAATTTCATTGTCGGTTACAATTTTGTCGGTAACTCTCGTTTAAATGGATCGCCCTGAGACATGGAATCGAGGTGAACAGACGTCAGATGAGGTCGTCTGATTCTCTGAAGTGATTCTCTGGATCAACCGAACCCATCGAACGTGGCTCCTCCAGATGGCTGAACCACGTGTAGTGCACCTTCAACATGAGTTAATTTCGATTGGGACTAACGATTTTTCCTTGCTGCAATTCGATTTGTGAGATAACTTTCGTTCTATTCAACATTCGAGTGTAACGCAACTTTTTTTTTTCTAACGAAATGAACGTTCACTTCAACTGATAGGGGGACGCATAGAAAACTTTCGCAATCAAAACAGGCGTAACACGTTCGAAAAAAAAGGGACGACGTAACGTTAGTTTGCATGTTCGAGTCCCTCGTCGACGAGAAAGAGATTAAACTGATATTTTTTGCGGACGCACAAAAGGACCGCTTCGTTGAACGCGGGTGTTCTCGGTCTGATAAATTCCACCAATTTCCGATTTAGCCGCAAACTTTGCCGAACGAATTAATCGGATTGTTGGTGACGATACGAAACGTCACCGAATTATTTGAAGCGCGCCGGCTGTTTATTTTCGGCCTCCAGCTGTCTCCGGTAAAAATAAAACAACAGGTGCTTCTGTGCCAGCGTGTTCAATGATTATGCTACATACTCCTTTCGGTGTTCTGCTACTTTCTTTTCTTGACACAGAAGGCCAATTTAGTAACGACAATCAATAATCTGTAAAACCTGAACTTCAACTACGGTCACTCAATAATAAATTATTATTTGTTACTGTATTTTATTTATTGACTTCTTGAGACGTCGCGTCGTCGTCTTTTAAAAAACTCTTAAATATAATCAAAACATGCTCTCTTTTCGCCGAGGTTTTACGACTGACGGAAATAGTCGTTCCCGTACGCAAATAACGTGAATGATTTAAAGCTCTCAAGCACTTGAGGTTAACGACGTGATTTGCGCGGAAAAGAAACAAACAAGGAGTTCGGGATTTATGCGAAGTTTAAGGCGGAATGCAGTTTACGAAATGAGATCGAGTCCGCTGAACAAATAAATGTGGACGATATATGTGTGCACCTTTCATTGTTTCAAATTTACTGACTTTAGAATGAAGTCGGTGCGCATAGTACTGAAAGCTCAAAGACTTTCAATTTATTATTTTTTAAAAACAAAGTTCTACTTAATAAAGTTATTAATAAACAAAACACTTTTTTTTCGGAAAGAAAAGGTTCATCTTGTTTAATTTCGTTGTCCTTTTTCAAAGTCTTTAAATACCTCAAAAATTATTTCATTATACAGGAGTCTCTATGACAATCCTATGTCAATTTAGGGTCGACCGATTTGCTCAAAATTTGCACTGTGCCAGTTGTTGTTCGACCAAGAATTTATTTGAATTTCTTTTTAACAAGTTGTAATTTCTGTGTAATTAGGGGAAAGTAATATGACAGTCGAGTACGTAATGGGGGTAGCTAGTACAGCTTGTACGAGTATCGCATTGCTTTTTCATCAGCTGGTTAACGATCCATCTGTTATGTGTCACGGTCAAGTTTTACAGCTCTATTCTCCGGATAAATACCATAAAACGTTTGGCGACTCACTTACAGCTGTAAATGCGGTGTTTTAATCTATATACATTGGCATAACATACTTTGGGTAAATTTTTAATTAATCATAGAGGTTTTCCCATAATCTATGAGATCGATCCTCATCCTCGTTCTTTTCTGGCTTATATACAGCGTGACTTGTGAAATAGACCGACGAAATGAAACCAATATAAGAATCGGTATCTGAGATTATGAGAAAAATCTGCTATGCACCATGTTCTATATACTTACTTTAGTTCTCGAGAAATAATTGATCAAGACTTGTGTCGAAATTCACGATACGCCTCTGGTTAAGAATAAATTCAGCTATAAAAGTTTATAACTTTTATGATTTTAAAGGTGGCCATCGACGTGTCGATATTCAAGCGATCTTGTTGCTACAATCTGATCGCTTGAAAATTGCTTACGAACAAAAATTCGGGGCGATCAAAATATCGCTTACAATCAAATCGTTACTGCCCATTCACGTAGCGATATTGAAACTCGATAGGGTTGACACGTTAATGGGCACTTTTACAGCACGTAAACTTGACCTTTAAACGGAATTTGTGCAAGTAAGAGGAAGGGGGTGTATGATCTCACCTGCACTTGTTGACGTTGACAATTGGTGCCTCAATAGTGTAATATTCGCTGTGAGTGTAATGAGAATGAGTTATGTAAAATGGTGAATTTTTCGAATGCGAAAAATCGGTCTACTTTATGGAGAATCCGGATGTAATGCACGCCGTGCTCGCCAACTGTGGATGGAAAGATTTCCCTTGCGTCAAATCCCACATTTTACAACGTTTACTTCCGTTGTACAATATCTGCGGGATTGCGGGAAATTTCATCCTACAGGACTCCTATAAACAGATGAGCTCGTGCATCAAACATTTACTGTGAAAGATAAAGCCTGTGCTTTTTATATATTTTTAATGGCAGTTTCACGTGGTGATAATCTTAATGTAATTAAGCTGTTTGAGAAATTAAAATAATTTGGGTAAAATTACATCAAATGAAGCCTCAAGAGCCATAGAATTTTTGCAATTTGCATAAATTTATCAGCTTGACGGCGTTAGAAAAATTAAGAAGCAAATGATCAAGAATCACATTTTTTACTGCATGCAAGGTCGGAACTGTTATGGTTTTACGAAATCAGCTGCGCTACAGAATATGTGTTATAGAACTGCCTCAATTAAGTGTAATTGATTACAGTGATACAGGACCACACAAAGTGCGCGTATCAGATTTAGCATTTTATTTTAGTTATTACTGCATGCTTTGTGTAATGTTTTAGATGATTATCTGTTCAAGTCTCCGTGCGGAAATCTCTTATCTTTGTTTACAAGGACTAAAACTTGTGACGCGAAATTATCCGGAACGTTACCGGCATACAACCCCTTGCTCATCGTTTCTTAAACATCCTTTTCCGGAGACCTGAGCAAACACGCAATTACATCTTTTCGGTTGTCGATTAGTAATAAGCACAGCCTGATTTTTGCGGTTTGTAATAATAACATCCTGTCCGCACAGGAATGCAGATTCCCTGCCTCGCGTTAGGGGGGTATTGTTTACAAGACCCCCTCGCTTTAAAAGCGCTGTCAGTATTAATGATAAGTCAGATAGAATTAAGATTTTGTCGGATCTATTACGCATTAGATCGGTACAATTACACCTGTAGACGACTCGATTATTGCTAAACAAAGTGATTAGATTAGTCTTTGGTTTTTCTTATCTGATTTCACAACATATGGACATACAAGCAAGGCCCAGTATCATAAAACGTAGTTAACCCTTCGACCAAGTTACTCGTGTGATTAAGCAATATCATTGGAGGAAAGTTAAAATTTTCACCAATGATATTGCTTAATCGCACAATTAACTTGATCGTGTGGTTAACTACATTTTATGAAACTGGCCCTAACAGTATTCGGTTCTACCCTTCACACTGACCCTGTGATTAAAGTTTGTTGGTCTATTTTAAAGTCACCCTACACAATGGAAAGGTAACCTAGGTTCATAGTAGATACACTTTGACGTGTTTACATGTTTGTTAGGTGCGCTTTTGGGATTGAAATATTTTTATGTTTGCAAGTAGACTTTATGCGTCGATACCGACAATGTCTCTGTGGCTAGATCACTTGGTTTCTGCAGCCCTTCCTCTATCCACTTCTTTGGTATCGTTTATGTTATAGACATTTAAGTAGCGACACCTTTCGATCGCTTGTTGACCTGATATTGCAGTAGGATTGACAAATTGAATAGTTGGACCACCTCTCCTGAGCTAGGTATAATTGGCGCCCAACGTGGGGCAAAATAAAAAAGGCTCCTGAAAACAGTAATATGTAAGCCAGTGTTGTAACATATCTAGTTACAAGTATTTAGATACTACATCTAGATACTTTCAGTGTATCTGTATCTGTAACTAGTTACATTGTAGTACTTGGTATCTGTATCTGCATTTAGTTACATTTAAGTATGTATCTGAGCATTTAGATACACAGATACATTTTTTAAATAAAAATAAAAATATTTATTTTATGCCATCTCACCCTATGTTACAAGAAATTACAAGTACAGTTTCCCATACACAGGCTAAAGAGTAATGGAAAGATCTTCTTTATATTGTGCAATGCCTTTTTATAATAAACTTCTACAACGGATAAATCAGTAAAACTATTTACTCAGCTAAGGGGATAGCGTTTTATGGTTCTCGTGCAGCATTTGTGATTCGCTATAATTTTGAATAATTTTGAATGAGCCAATCACAAATGCTGCACGAAAGCCGCAAAACGCTATCTGCTTAACTGGGTACGTAGCTTAACCAACAGCAGGAGTTTTCGTACGGAAATACATACAATTCGATCGAAAATGATTGAGCGTCTTTGAGAAAATAAATACCCAAAGGTGATTAAAATTTATTTCCGCCTAGAGAATTTTCGCGTTTTTGAATAGTCAAGATCACCTGAAAATCAGTAGCGTTCGTATGTATGTACATAGTTTGTTTATTATTTGAATTTTCCACAAGTTTTTCATATCGAAATTAGTACATACTTTTGAAGGACGCTCAATCATTTTCGATCGCATTGCATATCGATTACTATTAACTTTGGAGCCATATTTAGTAGAAGAATATACAGGGTGACAGGGTTAATTATACCGACAGAATGAAACCACGATAAGAAGCGATGTTCGAAAATATGGGAAAAATGTTTATAAATTCTTTCTACTTTAGTTACTGGTAAAAAACTCGAGGAGCAGATGAACGAAATAAATGCTGTCATAAAAGTTCTTTTATAGTTTTATGATACTGCAGCATGGCTTTATGAACTTGACTTTTAAGTGGAATTTCACAACTCCGTTTTTAGATCAACGCACGACGTGAATGCGAACTCGAAAATATTTACTTGACAAATAATGCATGCAGCAAATAAACAAATAAACAATTTAGTAAACAAATAAATCATTAAACTCATTCGTAATTTGTTTCGAATATTAATTATTATAATTTCGTTTTGTGTATGAGGAATTATTAACACAAATCTATTAAAACTTTAACAAATTCTTAATTAATTATGAGCTATTCCTTAGAATTTTTTAAACGTGATCCTGTAATCTATTACATTCATAAAGTTTTTATAGTCGGCGATAACTTCAGGTCTAATAAATCTTTTCACATTTTCGGAGAAAACCGATTCGTTTAAGCAATACTTTGCAACTGCAATCAAGTAATCATTCGTTTGTAGTGATAATTATTACCATAAGTAAAACAAGTAAATAGTGGCTTAGCTGGCAAGGAAAAGTAACTGTCGACGTACGTTTCGGTCTTATTGGACCTCATCAGTACAGTTACTTTTCCTTGCCGGTTAAGCCGCTATTTACTTCTTTTACTTATTGTATTTTCCTGGCGTTCACCTTTCCGTTATAGTGATAATTATTACCAATTACTATTTTGCATAATACTAGCGACGCGACGTTTAAAACAACAGATTGTATCCTAATAGTTTTTTTTACTGTTTACTTACTATCAAATGTCTGTCGAGCCGGTCATATGACCCCTGTGATTACCAGATTTAAATCCTTGCGATTTTTTGTGGACGAAGCGACTGGTACATTTCGCTCTAGTAAATAATCCGCACGAATTAACAAACAATTATTTACACAATTATTTGCGAATTTATTATTCGTATTTCCTACGCAATTTTAGAAATTACTAAAAATTACGTCGCGTAAAAGAAACTTGCCTTCCCCAGCTGTTAAACGAGTAATAATATAAATTGAAATGTTTATCAAGATTGTGTACAAGCGAGAGTCAGTAAAATTCTATTAGTCCTATTATACAGCCACATTTATAGTACGTGGCCGCAATTTTTTTATTAATTATAAACTGTTTACGAGAATTTTTCGAACTTTCTTCCCGTAATCTGTAACATTGTCGGTACAATTGTCATTCACCCTGTATGCAGTGTAATCTATTTTGAACTTGTGAATTTGTTCATTTGATGTCTTGGACTACTTTTCAGTGTAATTTTATTATTGTCACAAAACGATAATTGTTCTTTCTGTTTACATTTTTCAATTTCAAACTTTGATGCTTTGTCAGTTTCTTTTTATTGAAATAAAGAACCTTATTATTTTTATTATTATGTAACGCATTTATGTATGTATCTAAAAGGTATCTAGATACATTTATACTATATCTGGATCTAGTTACTTTTAAAAAAGAAGTATATGTAACTGTATCGAGTTACAAATTAGGGTAAGTATCTGTATCTGAATCTAGATACTTTGAGAAATGTATCTGTTACAACACAGTATGTAACTTTCAAAAATGTTGTGTTCCTCTGCTCACGATGATTATCGTATAGAAGTATCGATGGGTTTAGTTGATTTAGATAAAGTTGATTGGTTTTCGTTTTGGCTTGGGTATCTGGTTCTGTCAAAACCGGTGCTTTTTAACCACACCATTGTGGTGATGAGAAAAATGAGAGAGTTTTAAAGAAAATATTTACTATGCGGAACTTTCGAGATCGTTGAAAAACTCGAATGCTCTCGGTAAATCAAATTAAAATGGAAAACATTCACTTTCAGTTTCATTAGTAAACGTTGAGTGGGAACACTCGCTGACACCACGCCAACATTTTTCCACCGCCACGTGACAGTTATAAAACAAGCACCTCCTGCACAAATAGAACTTACACGCTCTATGTAACGAGAACTCGTCTTTTTTTCTATCGAGGCGATTTTTTTTAAGCCGACAGAAAAATAATTTCGTGTCGACAGCCATTTAAACGAGCGCGAGCGAGCGATATAATAAGTTGAGGTATGTACATTGAGGTCAAGTACAAGCTATTTTGTTGTTTGCGGAGGAACTGTTTCTATTTATATGTATACGTTGGAGAGAACACATGTTGATCTCCGTATTTTTAGTAACTAAACGACGCATTTTTAACCTGGTCGCGTTGCACAGTGTATAGACAATATACCGCGGGTTTTCACAGCGGCAATAAACCCGCAAACTTTTGCGGTCAAACTCCGAAGACAAATTCCATTTGTTGTTACAACACTTCGATTAACTCGGCCCCTGTGAGATCACGCTTGTAATTGAAGATTCTCAAAGGCGACTTATTGGATAAGTTCCAGAGGGTTGGTATGTTTTACACGGTTCGGGATGGGATAATAAGATGCAATGAGTTAGTTTGTTACCAAGTTTAACCCAGACTTGTTTTGTGAAGATATAAGAACTTGCCAGACGTAAAATGAAAGCCTCATTTTCCACTTTCATCACAATCACAAGTTAACTTTAACCTTTAGTTTATTTTGCCACAAGAACATTGTATGCATAATTGTTACCATGGGGATGAACCGAAAATTAAAGTTAATTTGATTGTGATTGGCCTGGCTTTAGGGATATAAAATATTCGATGAATTTCTATGTAAGATATTTCACGAATATTTTCCATCCCTATTATCACAGTCCGTCCTTTTCAGCCAAACATCCGTGCTAAGAAAAACTGTCAAAATAAAAAAAAAAATTGTCGCCAAGAAAATTCCATGACACAAAGGCGGAGAGGTAAATTATTTCGAAGGAGCGAGTGGGACGAAAACACCGAATACTCGTTTGCGTGGAATCACAATGATATTTTTTCCCATTCGTTGTCACTGCCAGAATTAAAAATTTCCACCGCATTATTTTAAGAACAAGATTTTGTCGATCACTTACGTAAATATCGGTTTTATTTTGCGACGCGGAAATTTATTTTGATAACCGAAGCGAGATTTATTAATATAATAAAAGCTGCGAGTTGCGTAAACTGCTTTGTCATAATTTACGATGTTCCAGCGACTTCTGAGAACTCGAAATTCCTTCACACGCTTCACAGCACACGAAGTCGGAACTGTTTTATTCTTAGCCCTTATCAGCGGATTACCGCACGCCCCCTTTTGCTTACGGCGCGCGTACAAATTCAAGCCACATTCCCTCTAATTAAGGGAGGCAAATCCGCCTCTGTTTGTGCATTACACGCCGTAAATGGGTTTTAATTGGGTTTTTGTTGGATTGCCTCCCGAAAGTTATCTTCCTTCGCGATGTTGTCTTAACTCTTTTGTTACGACTGCTAATCAAGTTTCCATCTAAAGCACTGGAACAAACAAAAAGTTTTGTATACATTTATTGCTACATTTCAGCTACTTTATGGCATGAGTTTTGACGAGTTATTCACAACACGAGTCATAATAAAAAAATAAAAATGTTTGGTAAGAATCTCCATCGGATGTTAGCAACCAGCACGTAATAAAGTAGTAAAAAGGATGTGTCTTAGGTTACTAAAAAAAACCAAATGTTTTTGGTATCATATGACATATCTGGTCACCGTTCTGCCGAACCCGAGTTACAACCAAAGTTTCATAATCTTGAATATAACGTTTCCAACGCTTTCACTTACCCCCCAAATTCAAACCATGTTTTCCATGACAGAGTAATCAATTTAACCAATTTTTCATTCACCAAAGAAGAGCTTGACTTACTCCATTTAGGTCTTGCTTTTATCCCTCACAATCATACTTCTTTCAACAATTTTAAAGATCTCGTTATACACTGTGAAAACATCATTTCTCTACATGATTCAACACTTTCCAAAAAGTTTCGTCATGACATCTCCAATATTCTTAACTCCAATAACACGGTTAAAACTCCCCCCAATTTCTCTATTAATACTTTAAAAACTCTCATCAAAAACATTAATAACAATAATTTGATAATTTCTAAAGCCGATAAAGGTCAGTCTGTGGTTATACTTACTAAAGAAACATACATTCAGAAAGTAGAAGATTTTATTGATATTTTATTGATTGAGACTTCTGCCCCCTCTAACATTATGAATAAATTTTCCTTACATCTTAATCAATTTCTTAATTTACACAAAAATAACTCTTTACTTCCTGTTTGGAAACTCAAAACTATGAATTCTACTGTACCCAGGCTTTATGGCCTTCCGAAAATACACAAAGCAGGCATCCCCATACGTCCTGTTGTTTCTTTCACAGGGTCACCAGCTGATAAAATTTCTAAATTTCTCAACAAATTTCTTAAACAACACATTAATTGTAATACCAAATTTTCTATTAAAAACTCTCAAGAACTCATTTCTAAACTTAAGCAAATCAATGTCAATAACAATAGTTTTTTAGTATCTTTCGACGTTTCTAATCTCTTCACTTCAGTTCCCATTTCTGAATCTCTGGATATGGTCTCTCAACTTCTCCTGGAATCTGATCTTTCTGACTCTGATGTTGAATGTTTGAACGAACTTCTAAAAATCACTCTGAATCAAAATTTCTTCAAATTTAATAATAAATTTTACCAACAAACTGATGGACTTGCTATGGGTTGTGGCTTATCTCCTTTACTCGCCGATCTGTTTATGGACAAATTAGAGAAGAAATTTTTCAACTCGAATAACCCTCTTATCCAATACATTTCTTTTTATTGCCGGTATGTTGACGACATCCTGATAATCTTTAACGGCCCCCCGACACTGGTCGATTCTCTTTTAGAACATTTCAATACTTTACACCCCAAAATTAAATTCACTTGTGAAACTGAGATTAACAACTCCATCAATTTTCTTGATGTCACCATTACCAAACACTCTCATTCACTATCGTATAAAATTTACAGAAAACCTACCCATACTGATACTTGCATTTCGTACAATTCTAAACACCCCTTAGAACATAAGTTAGCAATTTTCAATTCACTTTTTTACAGAGCTTTTCTAATACCTATGTCTAAAACTGATTTCCAACAAGAAATAAGCATCATATTGCAAATTGCCCATAATAATGACTTCCCCCTTTCATTAATCAAAAATCTATTTTTCAGAATTAAGAATAAATTACTTAACAAAACTATTTACAACAATTACATACACAACAACAGTCCCTCTCTTAACAATAACAACATCACACAAGACACACACACTTACTTCATCAGCTTACCCTACGTACCATTTTTATCTCAAAAAATTAAAGAATATTTTTCAAAAAACACTAATAAAATTAACTTAAAAATCTCTTTCTCTAATAAAAATAACTTAAAAACTATGATATCCCACACAAAAGACAAAACTAATTCTTTAGAACAAAGTGGTGTTCATTCTATCTCTTGCAACTCCTGTAACTCCATTTATATAGGTCAAACAGGTAGAAGCATAAGAACTCGCATCAAAGAACATATCAGATCCTTTAAATTCGAGAAATCTGATTCTAATTTTGCTAATCATTTAATTTTTTCTTCACATGATTTTGATCCTAACAATAATGTTAAATCTCTTCACAATTTTAAAAAAGGAAACCTTCTTAATATAGCTGAAAACCTTGAAATATTTTTACATAAAAACAACAATAACTTTAATATTCTAAACGATCAGTTGAATGGACCTCAGGAGGAGTTCTTTAAGTACATCAACTGGCAGAATTTTTAGGGTTTTATTTCGTTTATATGTTTCATACAAAATTTACCGCAATATTCTAGATTGTACAATTTTTTAGGTTTAGTCCGCCATTTTTCACTTTGCACGTTTCCTGACGTGAATTCACTTTCTTCCCTTGCGGGACTCTCTTGTGGTGTCCCCGTTTACAAGTTTTTAACATGTTTGTATTTGTGTTTTGACTATGCAACTTTTGTTGTTCATTATTGTGGATTACGGTATGTTATTTTACATTTAACTTAAATTGTTTCTTACTCGCCACCTCTATTGTAGTCTTTGCTGAAGATGGCCGTCTACTGAGGCCGAAACATATGTCCTAATACAACTTCGTTACCAAAAACATTTGGTTTTTTTAGTAACCTAAGACACATCCTTTTTACTACTTTATTAAATAAAAATGTCACAACGCGAAAATGTTTGAAACTCCATAATAATATTAAAATCTGAAACCGGTTGAGGAGGGAAAAAGTTCGAGCTTTTTGCAAATAATTCATAGGATCATTGCTAGCTGCTGCAGTCAGTTTCAAAGTGAAGATAGATTTTTTTATCCCCTATTGATGCTGAGAGGTTCTCTTCTTTGTAAATTTCTGAGATACGTTTCTATTCAATCTTCCTCTGTGTTCAATCGACCTCTTCATGATGCATTTAAAAAAAGTTCCGATTGAGGTAGACCATGTTATGTGAATGTATATCCACACCTTACTCTGTATGTACCAAGTGAACTGACAGCGCGCTTGTGTGATTGTCAGTTCTGTCATTTGATTACAATCATCTGCAGGGCATGCAAATTTTCTTTGTTGATAATTTTAATTACTAAGAAATGTAGGCATACGAGTAACCACTGCGTATGCATCTTCATACTCAAAGCCTCTCTTTTGTCATCATTCTTTCATCACCAAGCTTGGCTTTGTACATACCATTCCGCATATCTTCTTCTTCTTCTTCTTGATCTTAAACACTAATTTGTTATTAAATCGATTGTCTTCCTTTTGGTACCTCATATTCAGTCAAGGTCCAAGTTTCATTTCTCATAAGAGAATTCAATTTGTCTCTTGCGGCTTCGTACCACTTCTAGTTATCGAATTTATTCCTGATGTCATGTACAACCTCAATCAAAAGTAATGAAACGTACAAAACCGAAACGCTGTGGTTAGAGAGAGAAGATACCGAGTGAGATGAAGTCCTTCGGAACCCCACAACACGTTGCGCTCTTTCTGACGCGGCACCGTTGCACTCTGACTACAGCGTTTCGGTTTTGAACGTTTCCTTACTTTTGATTGAGGCTATACATCATTCAGGAAATTTTCCGAGTACATCGCCATGCTATTAAAAGCATAGTCTACTAAATATTTTGTTTTCTTTTTCGATCATGCACTACGTAAATCTCCTTCATCATTTTTTTCTGCAGTACAGTTCTTCACCTTCAAATCAATTTCATCTTAGGTTTAGGTAAGTTTAAGATCGAATATCTCAGAAAATATCGGGTCTAACGAGTGCTGATGCACTATTTTGTATGTTATGTGAAGTCATAACATTACATTTGGAGATGGTTAATGGAAGATTGTTTTTCATATACCATTGCATTAACGTCCCCCTGTAGATGAAGAATCCTCCAAACAAGCAGTAACACGATGTATCAAGGCTGCTCGAAATGTCGTTGATAAAGATACTAAAGAGCAGAGGACCTAAAACAGATCCTTGGGCTTACCCAGTTCCCTGTTTAAAAAGATTCGATTTGTGTCCGTTGAGTTTCACGAACGACGTCATTAATTTAATTAAATTATCAGAAAAGTCGAACCAATCAAGTTTATGTAATAACAGCTCATCTTGTCAAAGGCCTTCGAGAAGTCAGTGTAGATAACATCCACCTGCCCTTGTGCTACCTACCTGAAGGCTGAAAATTATAGGAGGGCAAATTAAGATCGTCCCAATTGCCGACTAACTCAATGGGACCGGCGAGGTCATACGTAACCTCATATTAAAAGGGCGGTAAATAGAAAATAAAAATCAATAATAATAGTCACCAACTATTGCACACTTGCCTTTATTTATAATTCACGAGCAACACAGAAAATCTAAGCTGTGTGTGATAAAATGCAAAAATGATTTAATTACCCAACAATCGTTAAAGACAAATACGTCGAGCGGGGAAAATTCTACATCATCTCGTGTAAAAAGAAACAAATAAACGTCAAAATGCGTAACGTCTTGCTAACAAATCAAAAGATCCACCTTAAATTGTCCTAACGTTCGTCGACTTGTTTTTTTCCGGGTCAGATATAATCCGTGCAGATATAATAACCAGGGAGGCGGGACGTCGAGACGTCGTCCAACGTTCCCATGTGTATTCGCCCTAATCTTCTAAGTTTCACATTGATCGAGCAGGCTTTGTCGAATCGTCGAGTCCGATCGTGGATAAGTAGCTTTGTCAGTACCAAATTATACCAGCAAGGTAGCTCCAAATGAAACTGCAACAAAAGAAACCTGAATAGCAATAGAAAATAAAATACACGTTACGATCTGATCGGCCGACGCCCAAAATCTGTTTGTCATAAATACCTGATTTAGTTGTAGAAATCAGGCTTAGAAGAGCATAAAAGAATATTTTGGATTACTTAGGCCCAGTTGTACAATGCTAGTTTAAATTTAAGCTAAAGCTTAAACCCTTGACAACGATTATTTCAACAATTGTTGAGTTCCCAGGCTAACGATATCTACTTGTCATAACATTATCTTCTGTTAAAATTAAGGCCCGTTAAGATATACGAAAATAAACAAACACCAAGAATCAATCAATCCCTTTCTCAGTGGGAACAGTGAGCCCAAGGAACACAATTAAGGGTTTAAGCTTTGGCTTAAAGTTAAACTGGAATTGTACAACTGGGCTACTCTCAGAGCAGGTTTAATAATATTCCGTTCAATCCGTTTTCAATCAAACATAATCTCAGTCTGATGAATTCACACAAAAGCTGGGAAGCACAACAACCGAGGATGTATACTTTAGGCGATGAGCAGAGTTACTGGCGCGATCGCAAAGGATTCGGTGTTGAAGTGCAACCACAAGCAAGGAGGGGGTCAGGTGGTCCAAAATGACCAATCAACGACTTTCTAGAAAAATCGATATGAACGAATCGAGAAGAATCTATGGCAAGGACAGGGGCGCCGCCGTTTTAGCAGCCATATTGGAACATTCTAGATTGTAACGGACTTTTATACGTAACGAAATTTTACTCTGTAACACTTGATCATCTAAGACTTCACATAAAAATGGGTTATTGATACTAAATTCGTTTCTATTGATCCCTCATTCTTGAACCTATGTTGGTTTATGGTTAACATGAGACACGACTATAAAAGAAGACATGAAGCAGCTTTGGCAAAATTACAGATAATGGTCTATAATTTATAATATTGGTTTTTCCATCCTTCTAGTGACGGAAATTGAGCAGAGACAAGTGTCGTATAATGTTGTATACGAAAGACTGTTTGATTTTTAACACTCTTTATTAACTAACTAATCTTAATGACACATTACATTTTATGAGTCTTCTCTTTTTAGGTTACCGAGTCCCACACCTGCGTCCACTGCTGCCAACCTTGCTCTCCTCTCCATTCCTGCCACTACATCTCCCTTTCTTTTATAAATACAAAAAGTCGTTCGATATTTTTGGCTTTAGATTCTCGTACTTCTCCGATATGTTTCGGCATTACTCCTCTCCAGATCTCGTCTTTCCTCTCTTTGGTTTTGGTCCCTTTCTTTTGGCAATGGTATTCTTTCTTCTCTTTGGTTTTGGTCCCTTTCTCTTGGCAATGCTACTAAATCTCTTCGGTTCCTTCTTAGCACATCTCCGTCTTCAGTTTGTACTTTATACGACCTTGGTTCGTTGCATTTCTCTATACCTTCTTCTCCTCTCTGCCTTATCCACACTCTCGTATTATCATTTATGGGTGGTAACTCTCTTACTCGATGTCTCTTGTTATAGTGTTTTCTTATCGTATCTTTCTTTCTTAATATTGTTTCATCTGCCCCTGTATCTATCTTGAATTTTAGATTCTCACCTTGTATATTTAATTGTATGTACCAAGCTTCTCTTCCTTCAATTTCTACTTCATTTACTTTTAATCCTTACTTCTGGCACTGAACTACTGGAGTCGCTTTCGCTTCTTGATCTGTTGCCCTCTTTTGCTTCATTTACTTTTCTTGTCCTTCATACCCTTGCAAAATGACCTGTCTTTGTGCACTTTTACAAATTACGTCCTTCGCTGGACACTTCACGTAGGGGTATTTATCCTTGAAACCACATCTGTAACATCCTGATTGCTGTTTTACTTCCTTCTTCTTATTTTCCTTTTTATCTGATTCCTGCTTGTACCTGTCTTCATTTTTCTTCCATTTACTAGTTCTTCTATCTTCTTTTTCTATCTTCTTTCCTTCCCTGTATTTCGACTTACATAATCCACATTTTGTTCCTCTTTCTCTTTTCTTACTTTTTTATTATTCCTTTTAACTGTTTCTGATTGAACTTTGCTCTTTCGTACACTGTTTTAATTTTATTTATATATTTATTATTTAAACAGGTTATTATTTCTTCGTATTTGTTAAAGTCCGAATCTTTCTTGTTCATCGTTAATAACAGTTCATCTATTCCTTTTCCGATTACCAATAATAAATTATTTATTTGGGTTTTCTCATCCGCTTTATCTAGATTTACAGCTATTCGGTACCTTTCGTAGGTCTTCAACCATCCGGCCCAGTCTTCTTGCTTGAAGCTGAATTTTTCAGGCGTAGTGACAGTAAAGCTTGTTTGCTCTTGTGCCCTTCTTTGATGTGTTAACGGATTTTGTATTTGCATGTCTATTATTAGCCTCTGCAACTGCTGTACCTGGTCCTTTAGCTCTTGCAATTCGTCTTCCATTTTTTTATAAAACTGTTACTCGCACCTTTTCAAACACCTGACACCATGTCGTGTAATGTTGTATACGAAAGACTGTTTGATTTTTAACACTCTTTATTCACTAACTAATCTTAATCATATCTTAATGACACATTACATTTTATGAGTCTTATCTTTTTAGGTTACCGAGTCCCACACCCGCGTCCACTGCTGCCAACCTTGTTCTCCTCTTCATTCCTGCCACTACAACAAGGATAAGATTGAATAACTTAGTCGGAGGTTTGGCAAAGGCAGGAAGTCCAATGGGCCAGTTGTCATTTTAGGTTCTAGTTTCTTAATAGCCTTGATTACACCATCTTCTGTGATCCATTTTTATATTTAATGATTAACATACCTAAGGACTGAGCAAAGTAATCGCCAAAAGCATTAACTATTTCATCAGGACTACGCAGATTCTTATCGTCGTGAGTCATTTCTGATGGAACATTATTAGTCATTCTTAGACCGCATAAAAGACCAAAAAAGCTCTAGGATTACTTTTTAAGATGTTGTTGATATATTGTAAAAAGGACACATAAGCAGTTTTTAATTGAGGAGCTTAAGCATTTAAAAGGATTATTATAGTCTTCGACTGATTTGGTTGTCTTGTACCTTCTCTAAATTGTGTTTTCCTTTTTTAATCCGTTAATTATGTCCACAGTGAATCAAGTAGGATATGACGTGGCAAAGAAGACCCTTTTTAGAATTTTAAAATTATCGTCCAGAACAGAATAAAATTCGGCGGTATCAACAGTAGAACAAGATTCCATAAAGGATCAGTTAACGTTTGCGTTTTGCGGAAGTTATAATCTAAATCAGAAGTAGCCTTATTTTTGAAACAATATAAATATCAAGAGCTGGATGATGAACGTCTTCTGGTACAAAGGGGTCTTCTACTTTAGATACGGAGCATTGACTTTTCTTCAGTACCACTTACAAAATTGCAAGATTCATCAGTGAATAAGAATTTCGATTCATTAAAGATGACACCATGTCCTACGAGAATTTTGTGTTTTTCTTCTTGAATTTTTGAAACTTCGGTAACCACATTTGAAGAAGTCTCCTCGAAATCGATTACCACCAAATGTGAGGGAGTGAATTTGTTGCAACAAGTTATTGTCGGAGTAAAAAGAATTGGATGGATGTCATTTCCAACATCTACTATAAAGGCTTCGACATACGTTCACTACCTCAATTTAAATTTGTTACTATTTTACCATAACCTAGTAAGAAGGCACCAAAGCAAAGGGTAAAACAGTGAGATTACTGAAACGGCTTTAAGTAATTGGAGGGAAGATTCAGTTAACTAGATGAAAACTGAAACCCCTCCCTTGCCTCCGCGTAAATTTCACAGCTGGAATTCAAGCACGAAGTTGGCAAAGTTTGTCGAAACTACATGCGTCGTCGTTTATGAATTTTCACGGGAGCTCCGGAGCAAAGGCTGCATTTTGCCGCCCCTCGGCTAAACAAATAGTTGTGTGCTTGACTAGATAAACGAGGTAATTTCTGTTTGCACTCCGGGTGGAATGAGCGATGGGAGCCCTCCAAATGAATGCCGTCAAGAACTAGTCGGGATTACAGCGCGAAAACTGAAACGCATGCGGTAAATCTTTATTTGTCTAGCCGCTGCGAGCGAGGACTAAATCATCGTTAACCGAAAGCAATTTCCTCAGGACGAGATGAAAAATCTACGGCGTTTTAAGTGATTGCTGTTTGTACTTTATCATTATTTTTCTTACCAAGTCATAAAAGTCTCAACCTCAAGTTTTCGACTTGATCACGATTCATTATGATTATGGTTTAAACAATTACAGTTTCTGATACTGATGCGTTAACATATTTGTTATAGAAATTTGTGACCATAAATACAAGAAATTGATTAAAAAGTAACAAGTGTCTAAATAAAAACCTGGTCAAGGGGGTTGTGATCGAGAATTTATCCATTGCATTTGCATAGCAGAATTACTAAATGTTGCCTACTAGGTTTTTATTTAGACACGAGTTAGAACATGTTCTATTTTCTGTTTTGTTCACAAATCTTTTAACAAATATGTCACCGTGATGTCAAACTGCCTTAATATAGGAAGGACGAATGATAATACGATAGAAAATTCAAAAATGAAGCACGTTGAAGCGTTATTCATTATTCATTACAAACTGCATTGCATCACGCCTCATCAATTTACGCTGCGTTTCAAACGTCGGGTTCTGTTTATTGTTTTTAAAATTCATCATGCATGCACAGGTCATCACGTAATCAAGTACATACGTACACATCTATTGTCAATACAATTACGTAAAAACACGACAAACCGCGACGTGTTTAATAAACAAATTCGATGCAGAATTCAGTCAAACCCGGCGAGCGAGCGGCCCGTTCGACCGACAATAATTGGGGTTAAATGAAGCGCTCGAATTAATTGAGCTAATTAATTACTTGTATATAAATTAGCTCGGCGCTGACACGTTAATAACTGAGCGTGATTAAAATTTTGTGACGTGCAGCGGGGTATAATATTATTATCCTTCACCGATTGCGATCGACATGTCACGCGAAGTCTGTTTAGATGTGGGTATTCGGTAATTTTAAATAGGATGATACATTGTGCGTGTCTGCACTTCACTTTAATATTTTCTTCAAACTTTATCCCAATACACTTTTTAAATCAAAGTCACCATCTCATTTTTTTAACCGTTAAAATGAGAGTGGCAGATCAGAAATTGCAAATCGTTTTACATAAAGCCTAACATTTTTCAATTGGTCGTGCTTGAGGTACACCCGAATCATTATGGTTTTTTTTTGTTTCACAAAATTGGGTAAACATGTCCGGCCTAAAAAGAGAATCACGTCCAGAGGTAAACTTCTTGTTGACACAACCTTTTAAATAAGTTTGTCCAAACGTGGTACCTTCAGACATGAACGGTGCTACCACAGAACTCTAGAATGAATTACTTCTGTTTTACTTACTTTTAAACTAGGTGGCAAGCTTGCACTGCTTTACATCAGCTGTTGCTCCAGGAAAGATCAATGGAGATGGGCGCCAAGGTGAACCAGGTGAAGAAGATAATGCGAAATAGTGTTCCCAACTTGTCTCGCATTTGTAATAGTTTTACAATGAATCCAGGAGATTTTTACTTTACTCATTTGTACGTTGAAGGTGAAGGTACAAATATAAACGGCTACAATAAACAGTTACTTTCATTACTCATTCAAAGTAATTACCAATGTCACAAATAGGTCAAACATAAACGAGAGCTGATCGCCAAATAACTATGACTAAAATGATTCAAAAATATTCCTCTCGGGTGTACAATTAACTTAATTAATCCTAAGATCCTTCCGATCAAATCCACATTATTGCTTACTACAACAATTTAATTCAACTAGACAAAGATGCAAGATCTGTCGAAAATTCGGTCGTAAATAATGCAGCGTCACGAAACAGTAAAATAAAATAATATACGATACGAACTCACACAGCCCAAGAGAGTGGTCCTGTAGGTCGAAGATCGTCCTCGTTTTCCACTCTGTCTTCTGCGCGAAGTACGCCTACAGCCGGGCAGGTTCGTTGTTTTCGCTCGGGTATGATGAGTTCCAAAAGTACCAGAACGGAAAAGAAAATATCGAGAAGTAAAAGGTCTCCAAGATCTTAAAATACCGGAACGAAAAAGCCTAAATTAAAAGAAACAATGTAATTAGTAAGAAAATGGCATCAGCTGTTAGCCATATTACATTAGCTGGATTTTTATGTAAAAGCCAAGTCTTGCGGTGCTCTCGTAAAAATTCCGACCAAGTCGATGTACCTAATGTTGTAGCCAAAATTATTTTTAACGAATGAGTTAGCCTGTAGTTTAAAATTCCTAATAAATATCTGTATATCAGGGGACGTTTGTTTATGTTTTGATAATAAACCTAGCCGAAGAAACGTACAATATTAATAATAATAATAATAATATGTATTTCCAACAGACAGAAAAGTCTATAGTGGACATAGACATGTGCACATAGCTAACGATAGACTAACAAAAACAAAAACTACAACTAGCCTAAGTTAAGAAAACATAGCATAATTAAACTACGGTAATATGACGGTAACTTAAAATCTAAAATCTTAAAATCTATTAATTAGCTTTTTCTTGATGGTGGCAGCGTCAAAGTTATCAGAGAATATATCCACAAAATCTTGGTCAAGGCAGTTATATAATTTAAATGATGTTATAGGAGGACAGTTAAACCGATGAAAAGTATTTGGTATTGGATAATAGAAGGTTATAGCATTTCTACTAACTAGCCGTGGTACAATCAAGTTGATACTACTTACTAAATATATACTGTCAACAGTGCCGTGTATAATTTTTTGCAGGAAGATAAGGCAGGACACATTCCTTCTAGATATTAAAGACATATCTGAGATTACATTAAGCAAGCTTTTTTGATCACAATGTCTGTTTGGATATTCATTAAACATTTTAAAGTATAGATATTTAGCAAATTTCCTCAAAACATTTTCCAAAAGATTTATGTACATTTGATAATGAGGTGTCCAAATAACGCAACAATATTCAAGTTTAGACCGCACGAGCGCATAGAATAAGTGCTTTATACAAGTTGTATTTTGAAAATCTTTAGTGTTTCTTTGTATGAAACCTAATATTCTGACGGCGACATTTGTTATGTGAGTTATATGAGAGATAAAGGTCAAAGAACTGTCTATGATAACACCCAGATCCGTAATTTCACTGCAATTATCCAAAATATGACCGTTTATATTATAATGAAAAGATATTGGATAAACTTTCCTGCAGAATGTTATTTTTTACATTTCCTAATGTTCAAATTTAATTTATTTATCTTACACCACAATTTAAGACCGTCAATACTGTCTTGAAGATCCAAACAATCCTGATAAGAATTAATGACATTTACAATTTTGAGATCATCAGCATAAATAAAAGATTTACAATTAATGCTTTTGACAACATCATTATAGAATATGATGAACAACAGAGGACCTAAATTAGATCCTTGGGTGACACCGCTACGCGTACAGAAAGTATCAGATTTATAACCACCGTATTCTATAAACTGTTGCCTATTGGACAGTAGCGATTTGATTATGTCTATAACTAACAAAAGCGGTGGAAACCAAATCCACAAATTCATAAAGATTAGTTACTGTTGATCTATCTTTAATAAATCCGTGTTGTTCAGGGGCTATTAGATTAACAACGTGCGAGTATATAACATTTGAGAAAATACATTCAAAAAGCTTAGCAAAATTAGGCAGTAAAGCGATGAGTCTGTAGTTAGAGATTTCCGTTTTCTCTCCAGATTTAAATATTGGATAATAATTCGAGATGTTTTCCATGCGTTCGGATAAACAGATTGGCGCAACATAAGGTTAAATATATGGCACAGAGGTGTTATAAAACAGTGAATGCAATCTTTTACAAAAAATGCAGGTATATTGTCAGCACCGCAAACATTGTTTGGTTTAATTTTCTTCACAGCCTTGAGGATGTCACTGTCCTGAATAGTAAACATATTTAAGATTAGGCTAGGATCACAGTTACAGTTATTAATTACAAAGACATCACAGAGAGTTGGACAACAATTTTTATCACAGAATTCACAAATACTAGACTCATTATCACACAAGCATTGGTTAGAACACACATGATTAGTATCATTATTAAATACGGAGGAAAAATGGTGTGCAAAAGCATTCACAATGTCCTGCTGATTATTTAGGATGTCATCACCATACTTCATTCAGCCAGGAATAGATGTAGTTTTCCTCTTCTGATTGACGAATGACCAAAATTTTTTCGAATCAGATTGCAATGAGTCTTCAGCCTTATTAATAAAAGTGGCGTATTCCTGACGAACTTCTCGTTGAATATCCCTTCTTAGATCTTTTACTGTGTCTAAACAGTATTGAGATTTAGTCTTCCTGTATCGATTCCAGAGCTTATTCTTCTGTTTAATCTTTGAGATAATAGAGTTAGTAAACCATATTGGATAGCTTGAAGATTTAATATTTTGCCTTGGAACATGTTTATCCAATGTGTTATATAACATAGCATAGAAGTGGTCACAAGCAAGTTCGACATCATTGTCATTTAATATCGATGACCAATCAGTTTCTACCAGAGATGCATACAGTTCACGAAAGTTCGCTTTGCGAAAATTATATCATTAACACGGGAAAACGGAGAAGTTAAATTGTCAGTGCAGGTCAAATAAATAGCCAAGCAACGATGATGTAAGTCCTCCAAGACCAGCGGATAAGTATGCCTGCATATATTCAAGGTAAGATGTTAAGAGGAAGATATTAAGAGGAAAGGAACGACAGTCTTCGAGTGAATGCAGAGTGAGAAACGTCGGTAAAGGGCGAATTGGCCTGGTGTTACGCGTTGAGGCGCCGGGATGTGTTACCGAGCGTGACCTCGAAGGTGGCTGCAGAATATTGACCTGAAGAGGCAATGTTCTGGCAGAAGTAGTATCGCGGTACACCCTGCCTATTGGCAATGCGGGATGAGGATCATGCAATGAGGAGTAGTTATTCTGATAGCGAATATCGTCCTGATGGCAATGATCCGGGGCATTGGCCAGGGGGGGGGGGAGTGATACCGTGCATCAGTATACGACATTGTGTGTGACTTGTCGCAGTGGCCAGCAACGCTGATGAAGTGCACGATGTCGGAAAGACAATCAGCTGGTATTCCATATTCATTGTGAATGGGAATTCAGTTGGTTGTGTTCCTGACCATTGTGCTCCAGAAAGGTCTAACATAATTAGATGCTCACTGGACCGGAAACGGAATGATGCTGACTCTTACGCGGTCAGTGACATCAATTGATCCTAAGAATGTAAGCTTAGGAGGCAAGGCATGCTAATATCCATCGGGAAGGTGGGTTTTCGAACTACAGGTGTATCTAAATATCCACACCGCCTTTGATATGTTAAGTTTTCCTTTAGAAACATCTATCACTTAATTATGGCTGTTTATTTTATTACATGTAACCATGATAGGAAAATATATAAAATTAAAATCATGGATCTTTTGTTTTTGCATATTATTTCAACATCATTAGCAACTGGTGAGTCTTCACTTTAATATACTCCATTCAGGATGTTTTAAGATATTATTAAAATTATAAAAGGCGATCATTAACGAAGAGCCTGTAATTACAAGGCTATCTAAGAAAATAATCTGCCCATAATTAGTCCTTCCACGGTCGCCTGCCAAAGACACTTTCAGATTACGTTTGGTATGTAGTCATTAAGCCGTCCTTATTGGCGTCTGAATAAAGAAGCGAAATCCCGCGTTTCCCTCGGAGATTCTATTCCCGAATCCCTTGGAGTGAAGTTATTTCACGGTGCCCTTCAAGACAATCATAAAACGACCCCTCGGTTTATTCACCTGGCTCCTGTGAACGTGTTTATCGCCTCCTAGACGCGTTCCCGGCGAGCATACGTTTTAATGACGGCGAGATATTTCATTAACGCATGAAAACAAAACGTTGGTCGGGAGAGCCTTTGTTTGCTATTTCCGCACCGCCTCCGGTCGAATCCTCGAGAAACTTGAGGCGGCGGCATATCACAGCCGCCGACGTAACTACGTCGTCTCAAACGAGACCACAATGAGATAGATGGTTTTTATTTGCGAAAGTTGCTGAACGTCTTCGAATCTTGTCATGCTCACTGAGCAACACATGGACAATATAGGTATAATCAAATACATACTAAATAATAATAATTAAAGAAAAAGAATTTGTAAAATTGTTTCTACCAAAAAGAGTAAGAAAAAAATAAAATAACAGTATAAATTTTACACGCATGAAATACCAAATCTACTCGGGATGCAACTGATTTGATGTCGGGTTCTCTGAACGTTTAATATAACTTTCAGGGTTAAATTGAAATTACGTAAACAAAGAACTAGAATCGTTTTCCTCTACTGTAATTGTTTCGTTCATAAATTCAAAAACAGGAAGTTGCAGTTTTTCCGTATACTTTCTAGGCGGACTATAGTTACCGAACGTTTATTATCAGGGATGCGAATTCAGTCCACTGCTTGAGTAAAAAAATACGAAAACTTGCTACTCAGAGTGTGTACATCATCGGTACACGTGACTTCTTAAATTAAAATTGGCTTGATTAAATCAGTATCTAATTTTAAACATGACTAACCAAATGATTTGAATCAACTCAACCTTGCTTACAATATGACTTACTTTTAGAAGGTTCGGTTTTGTTTATTTAATGAAAACTTTTTTATTTTTATGCTATTTTTTTCTTCTAAATTTTCTTTTGTTTTATTTTACGCCAAGAATTGCATAAATGTCTTAAAATATATAGATAATTAATTAATTTTAGAAAGTCGTACCAGTTTTAATTTAACTTGAAGGCTTCCGCGGCCGTCGTCCAAGTTTGAATTGGCTTCCGGTTGGAACCGCGTCACATTGACTTCTTCTATTGCCGACGTTTCGTTCTCCATTGCAGAAGAACTCCTTCAGGGTTGCTGCTGCTGGTGTTGTTGCTGTTGAAGTCAACGTGACGCGGTTCCAACTGGAAGCTAATTCAAACTTGCAACGTATGCTTTTCTGTTAAACTTACAACAAAAATTAAAACTCAAATAATTTCGACTTACCGTATAAAATAGCTTCAGCCAAGCAATACGATTCTCTTTATCTAAGCAAATTGAAATTTCAGGACGCAGGAAATTATAGAATCTTGAGAATGTAAGGGAAGTAAATTTGCAAATTATAGAGGGCGCCACTAAATTCTGTTTAATGTTAGTTGAGACGTAGAATTCAGAAAACCGTCTCATTTATGCAATGCCCACAGGACAACATTGAATCGTTTAATGACCGTAAATAAAACACATCCAAACTTATGAATGAAATAAATAAACTTTAATGTAAATAACAACAGTTAAATAAGATATGAATTTAAATATTATTAGCATAAGAAACTAGAGCTCTTTGATTGAAATTGATCTAGATCAATGATTATTCGCAAAAAAATGTAAACAAATAAGTTCTTTATTTATTAACAATTTAACCAAAACAGGATAGACTAAACGAACATGTACAAAATTGCTGCATAACGCAGTCTGAATACAGTGTACAGCTGTCAAAGACTAATTGTCCTCATATACACTGTTCGACAACAACTAAAGACAATTCAAAAAAATTTAACTCACGTTTGGTTGAGTTACAGTTCAGGTCTCACGTTACTTAGTTCTGACGGGATGAATCTGACTTCTTAGGTCGTTAAACAAATTCTAAAACTTCATTTCTTGGGTCGTACACCATTCGATAGATGCACAATAAATAAAACATCCATAACCAACATACCCATAACACAAGGATGCGCAGTATTACCACGCAAAAGTAATTATTCTTAAAACATCGTACGAAAAGTCTTCACATAACAACAGACGCATCCATAACTCTTCCTTAATTGTTCGTACGGACTCAGAGTAAATCAGCTCATAATTCTCACGTAGCTTAAAACAATGTCGTTCAGCAGGGTAATGACGCCTCTTTTTTTCTCTGGCGGGAAAAGGTACATAACCACACAATCGAATAACCACTATCAGTGACCAATAGCCAAAACAATCTGACCAAACTTCTTGTATTCTTAAACTTGATTAGCTACTTAACAAATTCAACACAGAAGGAATGTTCCAGCAACGAATTTTCTCACCAAAAAAATTCTACACAAACAGATGCACATACCTCGTACGTACATTACCATCATCTTTTTTTTTTCGATCCCTTCATTACCGACCGAAAACAATGTTCTAAATTAGACTTTCATTAAAGTTTCGAACTATTAGAACTGCAAATTAGCTCCTCATTAGCTCAGAAAACGTAATGTTCAGAAACTGATTAAAATGCTGACACAAAGTCAAAAGAAAAAATTTCAAACAAAAATACAGGGATCTGTTTTAGTGATAATCTAATTCTATAGAATAGAATTTTGTGCGTCTTCATTCAGACAGTAAAAATTCGTCAAATGTACATAATCTGAAAAATTAACCGTTACAAACTCGGACCAGTATTGTTTATTTAATAAAAGCTTGTTTATTTTTATGTAATTTCTTTTTCTAAATTGTATTAATTTTCTTTATTTCTTGATGGTTTTTTGTTTTATTTTACGCCAAAAATTGCACAATTATCAAATGCCTTAAAATATATTTTTATTTTAGAAAGTTGGATATTTATTTAATAAAAACTTTTTATTTGTGTTATTTTTTTTCTAAATTTTTTAAATTTGCTTTATTTCTCGATCGTCTTTTGTTTTATTTTACGTCAAAAATTGCACAATCGTCAAATGTGTTAACGTGTATCTTAATTTTAGATAGTCGAACCAGATTTGTTTATTTATTGAGAATTTTTTAAATTTGCTATTTTTTTAAAATTTTATACAATTTCTTTATTTCTCGATTGTTTTTTGTTTTCCTTTACTTCAAAAATTGCACAATTGTCAGATATTTTAAATGTATTTTAATTTTTGAAAGTCAACCCAGTTTTGTTTATTAATGAGAACTGTTTATTTTTGTTATTTCTATCTAAATTTATATTTTTTCTTTATTTATTTGTCGATCATCTTTTGTTTTATTTGACATCAAATACTGCACAATTGTCAAATGTTTTAAAATTTGCACCCAGTTCTGTATTTCATGAGAATTTAAAAAAAAATAAAAATCGCTTAATTAAATTCAGTGATTTTTAATCAAATGATTTAAATCAGCTCAACCCTGGTTAGATAAGTTGGGACAATCGAGATAGAAATGCGTAAAAGTATTGCATAGATAAAATATAAAGGAAATTACACTTTTAAAGGCGAAAAAAAAAAAAATCTGTAAGTGGCCTGAATTCGCATCCCTGGATCCCTACTTATTTAAAAATTATTTTTTATATCATTTCATTATTTTCTATAAACAAATTTAAGAAAATTTGGTATCGCTGTAAAGCAGCGCTTCTTAAACTTTTTCTTTTTCATTCATGACCCCATTTTTCATCACGAGATTTTTCGCGACCCCCAGGTATTAAATAATATGAAATAAAACATGCGCGTTTTATTCCGCAGCGCTTGCGTGGCAGATCACATTAAATATTGTGCGTTTGTGAAGTAACAATGGAATATGAAAAACCTTTGATGCTATAACTTCCTTACTTTTTATCCAATTTTAATAAATGATAAGTCAAATAAAATCGCTTAAAAAATGCCACAATTTGAATCGATTTAACTTTTTTCTTTAGTTCCGTTTTTGAAAATGACAGTCAACTTTT
Source organism: Dorcus parallelipipedus (assembly GCA_958336345.1). Lineage (NCBI taxonomy): Eukaryota > Metazoa > Arthropoda > Insecta > Coleoptera > Lucanidae > Dorcus > Dorcus parallelipipedus. Next base: position 41,149,484 of record OY284482.1, on the reverse strand, counting down.
TGTTTTCAAGTCGCACTATTATTAATTTTTTACTCTTTTTAATAGAGATTTTTTTTTCTGAATATGAAAATGTAAACAACCATATCCATGAATGGAAAAAGAGAATTTAAGGAATTAATGTAATATTTTGAAAATCAAGCATTCGCATTAAACAGTATTAACGGTACATTCTACATTTGCGAAAGGATAAGTGAGCAGAGGACGTCTGTCAGTAGCGCATATTATTAAAGTTTTAAAATTATATTAAAATGAATAGTGAGGACTGTGTGGATATGATTGAACCAGATTGCTTCCAAGTGCCGATAAATTTGGAAGACTGGCTTGAAATGTGCGAAATTTTGGATCTTTCAAAAAACAAAGAACCCAAAAGAATCACACACGAAATTCAAGATCAAGATTTAGAACTAAGTTTTGCAGCAATGGACATCAATAGAGATGTCGAATATGTCTGGGAGACAATGGGGGAAACTTCGAACAGTTGCTTTAGTAAAAATACGATTACTTGGTTTTTGTAAATTTCGATTTTTTTTTCATTTAAAATAAAATTTTCACTTGTCATTTTAATGTAACTATATTCAGAAAACAAATCTCTATTAGCTTAAGCACAAAAAAATATATAGTGCTATTTAAAAAAACAAAGTTAGCTACGTTTCTGTCAAAAAAAAATTCACAGTAGATCAGGTTAGAGTGTTTTTAAACCCATTTTGTCAGACGTATCATTTATTAAAATCGGATAAAAAATAAGGACGGTACAGCACCAAAGGTTTTTTATGTTCCACCCGTATAAACTGAAATTCAAGTATTTGGATTTAATTTTCGAGACGCCAACATTTCGCTTCGCGACCCCAAATTAGATCACGACCCATAGTTTAAGAAGCGCTGCTGTAAAGAGAAAAGAAATTTCTACCGAATGAAGTGCAAAAATAACTACATACAGTTGTAGGTACAAATATTTTTATAACTATCAGAACAAATGCTTTTTTCTTTATTAGAAATTCAAAATCAACGTGAGGATGATCGAATCTGTGTTAATTTAACCGAATTTCTATCTTTAAAAATAAAAAAAGTTAGCAATGGTGATTCAAATTGAACAACCTATATATTAAAATTAGCCAATTACTTATATACAGTAAAACCTCTCATGACGGACACCTCTCTTAGTAGGACAATTTTTAATTCCCCAAATTGTTATATGCATTAATACCTCTATTAGGCGGACACCTCTATAAGACGGACATTAATTTAATTAAATTTTCTTCGGAAATTTACCTCTTTTACACGAACACTTATAAAATGGCAGATGTCTTTTACACCATTTATTTCAAAAGCCGACAAAGAGCTATCGGTGCTGGTGCCGGTCTTGCTTCGTAGTATTTGTTAGAAAGAATTTATGAACCCAAATAAATATTAATTTATGGTCGATATTCCGTTCTTAATTTTGTATTCTTAAAAATTTAGTAAATGCAGTTACTGTTGTTAATTTGTTAGTTTTGTTGCCGCTGAAAAATCAAGTAATTTGTTAACTTATGTGGAATCTCAAATTACAAAAACAAAATTCAATAATTGTAAACAAACAGAAATTGGTGATTATTTTCAAAATATATAAGTAAAATTAATAAATATTTCAATAGTTGCTTAGTGTTTATTTAACGTTAATTTTAAAGCCTCTGTTAGGTGGACACCTCTATTAGGCGGACATTCTGTCAGTCACGATGGGTGTCCGCCTAAGAGAGGTTATACTGCATGTATGTAAATTCAAGGAAATTCAAAAAATAGAGCCTACGAGTTAACCAACTTTTTAAAATTAAATATGTACTACAATATGACCGAAAACATATTTATCTGTGAAATGGCAGCACCAAAACCGCTTATTCTTCTCGATCAGAATTTGACGCTTAATGATTTGTGGTTATATTTAATGGATCTTCTAACTTCTCTCATTTCGGAAGTAACTTTCGATAAAGAACAATTCTTGTTCGGCATGAAACTCTTCCAGAATTAGAAATCTGTTTGCAACGGCGCGGCGCGGCAGGTCAGATATTGAATCTAGAAAAAAAAAAACAACCTCAACGTCGATAAGACAAAAAACGACAATCGAAAATTATGCTACCAACGTATCAACTACCATCACCGGCTGGGTTCAGCATAACGTTCGAAGCACGCTCTGAGCAGAAATGTGAGAGAGAACGAATGCGTTTCAGTGCAAGTAAGAGTGAGAAAAGGAATACTCCTAGTGCTAGGAGCGTTAATGTCGAATACACCTAACAGTTTCATGGCAAACTTTTTCGGTCGTATTTAATATTAAAAAATTGAACTAAATTTAGACACGTAGCGTTAACAAAATCATAAAAAGTCAAACAAATAGGAAATAAATATGTAGAAACTAAATGACAAAAATAAAAATGTAGAAACTTAAATTAAAATTTTGAAGTTACGGATGTACAGGGTCAGGGCAATATGTGAAGGAAGTACCTGGGTTCTTTGTTTCATCTGTACAGTTTCTTAATTAAAATCAATGGATACTGAAGTAGGTAGGTATATTTAATTGAAATGATGAATTTTATAGTAGGTACTGGGTGATCTATGACGTCGGGGAAAACTTCACCGGTTGATTCCTATGAGTAATTCGAACAAAAAACTTCTAATAAACATCTGTCCGATAATGCTGTTTAACGGAAGCGTAACCCTTCAAAGTCTATTACATGTTGAATGTTTACAACTTCAAGACGATGTTAAGATACTAATTTTTATTTTCATAGGTAACAAATGAAATACGAAATAAGCCTACTGCTATTGCTTTGATTGACTAACGCTACACGTTATAAACTTTGAAGGGTTACACTTCCATTAAAAAGCATTATCGGACACATGTTCATTAGAAGTTTTTTGTTTGAATTACTCATAGGAATCAACCGGTGAAGTTTTTCCCCGACGGCATAGAACACCCTGTATAGTCTAGTATATTTATTCATTCATCAGTCAATGTATAACATCTTCGGATACGTCAAAATAGATAACAACAACAAGATTTACAAATAACCTGTGAGCATAAAATTTATGAATACAGTTCCGTGCAAGAAAAATTGGTCGTCAATGTCACTCAAAAATTTGACAAAATCGTAACTAATTAAAAGTGTTTTCTTATCGGATATGTTAATAATTTTAATCAATTTGACAAATACACTGTGATCAACAATGATTAAATAATATGTAGTATTATAGACAGTAGTATTAGACAGCAGTATTCTTATAGGCAGCTGTTGCGGAATGAAAGATTGATAATATTTCGGAAGTACATATTGCGATGTTTTTGCGAGTTAAATGAAGTTTGTTTGTTAAATTTTAGGATTAGAATTTAATTAACTCAAATGACAAAGTCACGCATAAAATTTAACATAAGACTCTTTTCTTTATTGAATTGTTTATTGATATAATATCTCAGGGTACCAAATTGTATTGCAAAACAAATTTGTTTGAACTGGGTTCTGAAATGTATTTGTCCTAATGGTGATGATTTTAAAATGTCGGTTATTTTTGTCACGTGCTACGTGAAGTGTACGTAGGTAAGTAAAAATCGATTTTAAAGATTCACATACAAATTATTTATTAATAATAAATTTGCTGTTTATTAACATCTTCAAATATGCAAGTAAAATTGGTTCAAAGTAATTGTTAGTACATTTGGAGGATTAGTGTAAATGCACATAAATTTGACATAAATTGAGTTGTCATCGACTACGTCGTAAGTACGTGGGAGTTTTAATCAAAATTTTTAATTAAAAATGCGATTATGGTCTCCTTTATCAAGAGTGTCCTATGTTTGAAATATGCCTATACCTATTGGTAAGTATTTACAAATTATTTTGGACAAACAGTTTTATTAACCATATTAATAAATGGAATATTCTTACGTGTTCTGGTCACTACCTTCGATTACAAATGTTGCTCTGAAGGAGCTCAAGATTGATTGCAAACTGTTAATTGTTAAATTGTAGAAGTAGGCTCGAGGTTTGTTTCGGATTTCCGTGCTGGATGAACTTGCCACGCCCGGATAATCTTGAAACGTCTTAGATGATCTTGAAACGTCTTCCATGATGACATGGTCGGCTCGTCCTGGAGTTTCGACTTCGGAGGACAGCACTTCATCCTTGGATATCTTGGAACTCGACTCATGTTGTGTGAGATTGTCGTCCCAATGTTCCTGATCATCCTGGAGTACTTCGTGGAATCTCTGGTTGAACCAGCTTTTCGTTGTTGGCGAAAGTGTAACGTCAAGTATGTCAAATGACATTTTCTAAATCAGACAGAAAAGTGTTTTAGTTATTTGTGTAAAATAAAAATTTCACAAGTGTTCTGGAACACTAAGGTAAAGTACAGTTACAATTTCCAAAATAATAAATCTAAACTAATTATATACAGGGTGAAAATTTCAAAATATCAAAATAACATAGCAATATGTATTTCAAATGAAAACCTTCAATTATTGTTGATCACTCTGTAGAATATACATGAAACATGTCGCTGTACAATCATAACTATTTCACAATAGAATACTTGTCACCGTTCAAAAAATGACACTGACGACCATTTTTTTTTCTCTCTTATTAATTTAGCTTCAATTTTATTTAATAGTGTATAGACCCAACATGATAGGACTTTACACAGAGCAATATAAAAAGCATTAAAAGCATTAAAAAATATCGTTATCAAGTAGGCTTATGTCAAATGCAAATTTTGCAAAGTCACGTCGTAACTATACGATTATTATAAACATAACCTAACTTTTTATATCCGTTTAATTACGATTTTCTACAAAATGGATGATAATGAAACGCAATTAATGAAATATAACATTAATTTTATTACAAATACCTCGAAGATGTAAACAAACTCTTTGACAGTTGACGCTGTTGACAGCTCGTAAGGTTGATACATACGTACCAAGCTATGACGTGCCGTCAAAAATAAAAGTGAGCCTTCTCCATAACGGATTTTTTTCAACACACGTTATTATACAGACAGTTTTTTCTCTAAATTCTGAAAATCTGCAATTATTTTAAACAATGTCTCTTGCGCTCTCGTAATGTATACAGGGTCTTACTGTACTTAAAACATTTATTAATTGTACAGGCGGTTTCCTATTGTGAAATTACATTTTGTAACAATTTGTTTGAGAACAACTTGTTTATTTATTTTTATATGCACTAAAAAGCACGTTTGAGTGGACATCAAGTTTTCGTCGACATTGACCATCAGCTGCACTATTGCTGTACATTAGATTAAGAACAAGTAAAATTTCGTGTTACGCACGCTTAGGTGCTTTTAACCCAGAAACGCAATTTCAATTAAAACACGTAGTAATTGTTTCATAATTTGGAAAAGTTTTATGTAATGTAACGAGTAGGTGCGTTTTTATACGTCGATACTGAAACAAATTATGGACCCCTCGAATTACCGCACAAAATAAAAAGCACTTTCGGTGGCAAGAAGGACGTACTGCGTTAATGAATACCCCCACTACTACAAATTACATAATGGTATAGAACGTTTCAAGTTATTTGAAATTCATGAAACCGATTATGAGTACTAGTACGTACCTAGAGTTATTAAGTTTATTATGCGTCACAGATCGCAATCTGTTTGTAACCATCATAACACATTAAGTATTTTATGAGTTTCAAATGTTCTGTATGTATAAAGATTGCACCGCATTTTTAAGCAGAGATTAAATTTAAGTCGTGTTTAGAATGTGATATTCACGTAGATCCAGTATAATGTCAGGCGCATTCTAACTGAAGTTTCTGATTGAAGATTCTAATTGAAGTTTAAGTGTCAATTAGGTGGTGATTGACATTATGCTGTCATGTATTCACGATTGTCACGTTCTAAACACGTCTTAAATTTAATCAATGACTAAAAATGCGGTGCAATCAGGCATAAGTCAACTACTTCAAATATGATTTCTTGGCAATACTTCTTTTTATTAATATTATTTGTGTTTTTAATTAATGACTTAAGCTCTGCATCACCCTGTAAATGCTGAGGCAATAATAATTATATAATAATAGATTCTCGTCTTGAATAGAGGGTTTTGTTCGTAGATCCATTCTTTATTGATAATAAATTATTTCATGTCTGAACACAAAGCACATTCTCCCATTGCGCTCTTGTTCGTGCAAACCAGAGAGATTATTGCATGAATTTAACTAACCCGGAAGTGGGCTAAGAGGAAGCGGATATGAAAATAGGAAATCAAGGCAGCTTTACGTTGCCTGTGATTAATCGAGACTTTGTTTATATAACAAGGCAATTTACCTCAAGTGGTATAGAAGGATGTAATATTTAAAAATAATCGCTTGTACACATATTTTATTCATGTGGCGTGTTCGTGACGACTTGTTTTCAATTATTTCGTGAAGTTTCGGTATTTATCCCGGCGCATGCCGGAGGGTGGCGTTCATGCAGTTTAATATCCGATCCGCACATACAAAGTTTGTTGGTGGCGTATAATTTTCGTAATAATTAATTTCGGCGTCTGTAAGCCAGTTATAAAGTTTTAATTGCTTCTGAAAACGATTGCGAAACAATCACGAAACGAATCATATTATTTTTATTTTTTAGCAACTAAATTATAATAAGAAAACTTCACTAACATAAACATCTTATACAACAACCAACCAAGCCAAGATATGATAACAGTAAATGATATAAAAGGAGCAGGATTATGTGAGATGCAAGTTTATACAGTCTAGTATACAGAATGCAAGATAAATATCTGAAGGAGGAAGTTTGTACATATTATACAAAGTTATCTACATGTACTCGTTTTCTAAATTGTTTATAATATTGTTGCGTACTCGTTTCCTTTCCAGTAAAGATTTGGTTTATAAATTCGAGCCACTAAGAAACTCTATATTTTTACGGTATAAATTATAAACTTTATGTATTTTACAAGAACTGACAGTAAATAGTAAATATTATTGTTGCTATATCAACTGACGTCATAGGTATCGGCATTACATCACCGTAGATAATATTCGTTACACTACCCCCTTCTTAGGCACATTTCGTCCCGAAATTGACTTAACGTTGCCTACTAAATTTAACCTACAACCTCTCGTTCTGTTTTTAATTCAAATAAAGGTGCGAAATTGCTTCTTGAATCCCCGAACACAGTTCGTCTCAATTCAGCTTCTTTATTGTCGCCAGCATAGGGAGCTAACCGATTGAAGTGAATTATCCTTGGTTTGCCGTTCGGACACTTGCGAATGCGGTAGATGACGTCATTTATACGTTTTATTATTTCATACGGTCCCTCCCAAGATGTTTGTAATTTCGGCGATAAGCCTCGACGACGTTGTGGATTATAAAGCCATACTTTGTTGCCTGATTGGTATCCACCGTTTTCTGCTCTGACGTCATAACGTTCCTTCATTTTGTCACTTGCCTTTTGGATATTCAAACGTACTTGTTCGTGTAATCTTCGCCAAGTAGATTTTCGCCCCGTTTACTTCCAAATTTCAAGTCACACGGCAACCGTAACTCCCTATCAAATATTACATTTGACGGCGTCTGTCCTGTACTCTCATGTATAGATGATCGATACGCTAGCAAGAACAAATGAAGGTAACAGTCCCAATCTCTTTGATGGGTAGAGACGACTTTAGATAAATATTTGTTGATCGTTCTGTTCATGCGTTCGATCATACCATCCGATTGTGGATGTAAAGCAGTAGTTCTAGTCTTTCGAATGTCTAATAATTCGCATACCTTTTGGAACAGAACTGATTCAAAATTTCTGCCTTGATCTGAATGTAATTCTAATGGGACTCCAAATCGGCATATCCATTCTTTGACCAGACAATTTGCGATTGTAACGGCTTCCTGATTAGGTACTGCGTAAGCTTCCACCCATTTGCTGAAATAGTCCATGACTACAATAATGTATTTGTTTTCTGCTTCGGTTACAGGGAAAGGACCAGACACATCTATTGCAATTCGCTCAAATGGGCTTCCTACATTGTACTGACGCAACGGAGCTCTTCTATATCTCTGTGGTCCATTACTTGCTGCGCATATCGTACATTTCTTGCACCACTCCTTCACATCCTCCTTACAGTTGACCCAGTAAAATCGTTCTCGTAACTTTTGTACTGTTTTCGTTATACCAAGATGTCCTCCTGTAGTCCCGTTATGAATTTCTTTAATAACTTCTGGTACTCTCTCTCGCGGTATCAGGATCTGCATTCTCTGCTCGGTACCATCTTGACTCTCCAAAACACGTTTCAGAAGATTATCTTCTATAATAATAGAATCCCACTGTGCCCAGTAAGACTTTACCTTCGGGGAATGTCGCGCAACCTCTTCCCATGTCGGTTTACAACCATTCTTTTTCCAATTCATGATCAATGTCAGATCTGGGTCAATTTCTTGAGCTTTTCTAATTTCTTCAAATTGCCAACGTTCATCCGTAACTGTCGTCCTCAAAACAGAGATCGACTTCTGTTCCACTCGAGAGCAATGTTTACAATCTTGGGGACACGGCCTCCTAGACAATGCATCGGCGTTGCAATGATTTAATCCAGGTCTATGTTCGATGTCAAAGTCATATTCTTGTAGTCTCTCAATCCATCTGGCTACTTGACCTTCGGGATTCTTAAATTGCAGTAACCATTTTAATGCTGCATGATCGGTTCTCACTAGGAATTTTCGCCCATAGAGATACTTGTAAAAATGCTCAACTGATTTCACCACTCCTAATAGTTCCCGTCCAGTAACGCAATAGTTGCGCTCCGGCTTCGACAAAGTTGTACTAAAATAGCCGATAACTTTTTCGTGGCCATCTTGTAATTGAGATAAAACGGCGCCTAATCCGACGTTGCTTGCATCTATATCCAGAATGAACTTACCATGTGGAAGGGGATAACTCAAGACTGGCGCAGTCGTTAAAGCCCGCTTTAAACTGATAAAAGCATCTTGACAATCTTCTTCCCACGAAAATCTTCGTCCCTCTTCTGTAAGTCGTGTTAGTGGTTTCGCAATATTGGCAAATCCAGGCGCATATCTGCGGTAATACGTACACAACCCAAGAAAGCTTTTTAATTCATGTTTATTTATTGGTACTGGCCATTCTACTATTGCTTTAACTTTTCCTTTGTCAACTGCAATTCCTTTTTCAGAAACCACATGTTCTAAATATTGTACTTGTTTCTGGAAGAAGTGACATTTTTTTGGACTCAGTTTCAATCCAGAGCCTTTCAATCTTCGAAATACATCTTCTAAATTTTTCATATGATCTTCAATTGTTTTTCCGAAAACAATAAGATCAAGATATACTAAGCACGTTTTCCAGGACATTCCTTTTAATACTATTTCCATCAACCTCTCAAATGTTGCAGGAGCATTGCAGAGACCAAACGGCATTACTGTAAATTGCCATAGACCAGTACCAATAGTAAACGCGGTTTTTTCACGATCTTCAGCAGCTAGATTAACTTGCCAATATCCGCTTTTTAAATCTAGTGTCGAGAAAATGCTTGCGCCGCCTAGTGTATCTAAGGTATCGTCTATTCTTGGTAACGGGTAGCTGTCTTTCTTCGCTACGCTATTAAGTTGACGATAGTCTATGCAGAATCTTGTTGAGCCATCCTTTTTCTTCACTAGTACCACTGGTGACGCCCACGGACTACTTGAAGATTCGATAATGCCTTCTTCTTCCATTTCACGTATTATCTTCTCGGCTTCATCTCGTTTTGCCATAGGTAATCTTCTGGGAGCTTGGCGGATGGGATGCGCATTTCCGGTGTTTATTTTATGCTTGACTAACCCAGTTTTACCTTTTGGTCCATTGCCGATATCAAAAATGTCTTGATATCGATAAAGCAATTTCTTTGCTTTTATTGTTTGCTGGGGATTCAACTGACGACATGATGTAGAAATTAAATTAGACCACACATCGTTATTCTTAGCACATGACTTCTGCGTAACGCTTACTTCCCTTACGATAGAAGATATTGATGTGCAACAACCTACAATTGAGCCCTTCTTCATGGTTGCGGGATAATAATTCATGTTCATTACAGGTACCGGTATGATTTTTCCTGTCTGAATTATTGCTTTTCCAACAATAACCCCTGGAGCCACATCCGCGCTGTGATTTCTTGGCTCAAACATCACTACACTTCCATCATTATGCAAACGAAATGGACGGAAAATTGGAATAAGAACGTCGAGCGAAACTGAATGCAACGTCACATTTGATTCCTTCTCACGTTAAACCAATTATGCTGAAGTATCGAAAAAGATCTCCAGAAAACCATTTCTTTTTCTGTAAATTCTTTTTTTTTATATTATTATAAAATTATCAAATATCAAAGTGTTTAGGGTTTATCCATGTCCTCCTTTTCAAGCATGAAACTCCACTATAAAATCGCAAATAAAAATTACCGTCGTAAATGCGCCATCACTTTAAAAGGTCGCTCGTAACATTCGATGTCGTTTTTGGTTATCGCCTGCGAGCCCCGAATGTAACCTGCATTGTTATGTAAATTTTATTGTCTGTAACCTGTAATTTCGGACAATGCGGCAGAAAAATAAATCATTCTCGGTCTTGGAGCGCGTGGGACGACGAGCACGTAATGCATTTTGTTCTTTTACGTTTCCTCCGGGGAATCACCGAATCGAGCTAATTCCGTTGCGTTAATCGCAACGGAGCGCTCCGGGCGAAATTGACGGTCTTTCGTAAACAAGTCTGAAGAAGAACTGAACGCGACTGAAATTTAAAACGTCTCATTTGGCGAAATTCGCGCTGAAATAAGTGACTAGGATCCGATTTTTTTTTTGTATTTTCCTGTGAGAATTTTTATTTAAACTTGACAACGCGGCGTCATTGGCAGTTTTGTCACTAACTTTCGTCTGTTTTTTTTTCCAACAATCAATTATTTCATTTGTTTCATCATTGTTTGCCGATTTCGACAAGCTTCGACTATGTCGATGACTGTATTTGGCATGTGAGTGAGGTCTGCACAAGAGGCTTGTAAATGATCTTGACAATGACTGCACAAGAGGTTTGTGAATGCTCTTGACAATGGCTGCACAAGACACACTGAGATGGAACGGCTAGCGTCCTCGTTTTGGTTCCTTGGTCTGAATGTGTAATCGAATCACCGACGATCAAAGCTGCACCTTATTTATCAGGGGGCACTCTTTTTATATTTGCTTCGGGGGTTGTCTTAGCGACCAAATTGAGGATGCGATCCTATTTACGAGCCAATCATAAATGAATGCTGTTTCACTTTAATCCGTCAAGGGGCGGCTGTAATTTTGTGTATTTGCGACGATCATCATTGCTTTGTTACGTAGATGTCAACGTGACGCTTCGCCCATACTTATCTACATGACATTGTTTGACGTTGTCAGTCTAACGTTTCTTGACGTCTGTCCTCGTGACGTTTGTTGCTATATGCCATCGTGATATGATTCGTTGGTCGCTAATCAACATATTATGAGCTCCCCCAAACAATTTAAAAAAAATAGAAATGGAAAATTAAAAACAATAAATACAGGGTGTTACCTAAACTGCGGCCAAACTTGAAGGCTTCTCATTTTTGATTCCCGTGAAAAAATTATAGTACTTATTAGTTATTACTGTTGCAATCTAGTGAAAAGTTAAATCAATTCAGTGAATAGAAATTGAAGGAGAATGAACTAATAATTAATCTTCCAAGATGCCACACATTTCCCGATATTCAAATCTGACATCATTGATTTGGTATTCAGATGTTAGTTCCAGTACAAGTCAATCTCGTAATGCATCCTCCGTTTCTTATTACTTGCTTCTAGCTTTCCTCTGTAAGTACACACTTCTCTCATCTTCTCAAATGTTTGTACATAAACAGCGAAGCGTCATGAAATATTTCAGATCTGGCGGTGGACTATAAAAGCGTCACACTTATCCGGAAACGGAAGATTCAAAATTTCACGTGCGATCGAAACGGAGGATCAAGTAATAATTCAAAGGGACAGATGTTCAAATTACGAACGGTTTCCAATTTACCTCTGCGGCTTGAGGCTGTCGCGTCGGAATAATTAATTCATTTGAACGGATTTACTCGTAACCACCTGCTGGTGGAAAAACTGCAAATAAATAGCCCTACCCTCGGACCTAATAATATCAGTCTTATAGATTGCGTTTTTTCAAAGTTGATTCACGGTATTTTTCATCATTGGAAACAATATACGGAGACCTGCTGTGAAATAGGCTCCCTCATCCCTCTACAAACGCAAACGAATGGACCTTTACAGTTCGACAAATTACGGAAAATTAATTAAAAAGTATTATGTATATAGGTACTGTAAGAAATCGGCATTTTGTAAATCATTTTGGAAATTAAACTCGATAAAACGTCCCCGGTGCGACCTCGCAAAATACGCCCGCCTAAAAATAATGTAAACAAATGTTACAGCGACTTGTTTTTTCAAAGGCTTTGTCGTCGTGATATTGAGACTGATCGTTGCAATAAAACTGCATTCTAAGAATGCCGAAAAACAAACCAGCTTGGCAGATTGGCATCGTCAAACAGCCGCCGAGATGACTTATAAAAGAAGCCGCTATTATGTAAAGAGATTTGTTTATTTTAAATCGTATACAATTATAAACAAACATGACTAAGAGCGGTTGATCTACGGTATGCTTCGATGTCTCATGGAAAATTATGCAACTTGTTCCCGCATGCAAGGTTTTGTTCGTAAGCGGAATTTCCGGTATGAACCATATAAAAGACGACTGTTACCGGGATTAGTTATCACACAGTTAGAAGACGTACGGCAGCAAAGTCATCGGCAGAAGTGACAATGTCTTAGTGTGATCGTGACCCATCATAAGTTCCGTCTGTCTCCCTGCATGCAGCACCATGGTTTGGTGGCCGAACATTAATTTATTTGCCGATTAGTTATGTTATTAGAAACTAACTACTGCTTTATTTGAAATACAGAATCCCATTTCGTCCTTTTGTATAATTATTTTGAATTTGTTTTGCGTTGTTTCGTATGATATCGTTTTGAATTTGTTTTGTATTGCTTTGTTTGATTTCATTTTGAATTAATCTTTAATTATTTTTTATATTTGACGAAAATTACTTTCATAATAAATTGTCTAAATCATTAATATTATATTAATTTTGAATTTATAATTGTTTCTATTATTTTGAATATAAGGGTGTGGAAGAATGAACTGAAAAAATAAAAAAATAATAAAATCAAAGAATACTGAAATTATGGTAATTGGTAGAGAAGAGCAGAAAATACAGTTGATTATAGGAAATGAGATTATACAGCAAATAAGTAACATAAAGCACTTCGGCTCAATGGTAAAAAAAGGAAGGAAATCTGGATTAGATAACAGAATAAGCAATGTGTAACGTGCCCACTAAAAACCCTTGTTTACTTACTCCTACTTACAAGTAAATACCTAATAAAACTGTACAAACAAACACCACTTAAAATTTATTGCCAATTTAAATAACTGTCCCGTGAAATTCCGAAAGGTCGCACAGCTGGTTGGTAATACTATCTGCCCTACGGGTACACTACCTGCTACCGGTTACTGAGTACTGCGGCCGCCTAAAGTTATCTTACTGACCTACATATATTCGGTTCAGTTGAACGACCCTTCGGAGTGAAAGGGATGATAATATTTGATTATATCTCGTGATCGATGCTAGCCTGAAATATACGTCGTGATAACCCGTTCTCTTGCCGTGCGCAATGAATGGTGGTCAATTGAAAGAACAAAGTGCTAATTACATTAATAAAACACGAAATTTGATTTAATTATTTATTGTATAAAAAAATAGTAAGAACTCCTTGTACCAGCCACTGCGGGATCTGCGATAATGAGCGAAAAAACCTTGCTTTGAAATTAAATACAAAGGAACAAAAATTACGATTTTCAGAAAGTACAGTATAACAGATTTCACTTTCGAATATCGGCGCGATCTACTTTCTTTCGATTCACACCGTTGGTGGTTTAACGTCTACACAGATATTTGTTGGAGAGTTCTGCTCCTTAATTAGCTTCACAATTAATTGAAATTCAACTTAACTCGAAACTTGGTACTAGTATTCGTCACTTCTGATCGTACTCTAAGACTTGTTCTATTTAATAAACCAACTACTTAATTAATGGAGTTAATTAATGAATTAATCAGATGTTCTGGAGAAGTATGTGATACAAAATGCCGCCCTCAGCGATCAATTTGCAAGTAAATCAGTAGCAATCACCTGTTTTTCAGGGACTCCCGTGGGAGGCGTTGGATACCTATCTCTACCTAACCTGATTAATAAGGTGGAGTGTAGTGAGCCTACACTACTGCTACCCCTCTCACCAGAGCGTTAATTAAGGTCGAAATAGTAGGAGCTTCTCGACTACTTTCGCCTTGCTTCGAGGGTGGTACTCTGTACCCGCCTGCCTGGATTTTAGGTCCCTCTATTTGTCGCCCTTTCGCCGTCTAACCTACCTAATTAATTTATAGCGTAAGAAATCAGTTCTGACTGCTTTTTTGGCACTCCACTATGGGTGGTTTAGGCCTTGCGGTCTCTAGGCAATCGCTTCTAATTAAACGCCAAATCTCTCGGCAAAGACCCCACTTCGGTTCACACACATACAGGGTGAAAGAGAAACTTTACTAAGAGAATGGCTATGACTATGCAGTTCAAATTGTTCGGCCTCGTAGTTTCACGAAATTCGTAGTGACAATTAATTGGCCTTGATTTCTTTGTTTATTTTGTGCTGGCGCACTTGGTTCCAGCAGCAGATATAATTACCTCACGCCAGTGATTGAGATTGGCGACTTCCCTGTACAAATCGAAAACAACCGCTAGCGTGTTTTCAACTTGACGGAGAAAATCCCCAAGGGTAGAATGGTAGAAAGGTAGATGTGGGGAATAGTTCATTGCTGCTGGTTGATTAAATTACAGAATTGGTCTAATAACTAAAGAAACAATGACCAACAAATTTTTCTAAGGATGAAGGTCTCGCTTCGATGTAAATAAAAATAGTTTGATTAAAGTTATCTAATAATTGCAATGGTAATATGAACTTTACCGACTCTTTATTCACTAATTAATGCAAATCCAATTATCCCTACGCAATTGTTACCATCAAAGGTGCGCTGAAGGAATACAAATAAATATCAATTACCAAAAACGGTTAATCCGTGTTACATCCGCGCACTGCTCACTCTGCTTTAATCACTCGCGTCGCGACGCGTACGTGTTTGGTTTTAATTGCCTTTGCGAAATAAATGATTTATCTAGAAAATGAATAAAGACTACAAGCGCTTAAGGAAAAACAGCTAAGCCAAATTAGGATTGAACAGAACCGTTCTCGGTCAAGCGTCAATGCTATCTCCCTGTTTTTCGCGTCCCGTACTTTGAAGAAAAAAATTAAAACACACCCCTCGGACTTGCAGCTAAATTTTGAAATAACTTCGACCAATGGTAACCGTTGATTTTAATTCTAGCCCACGCCCTGAATGCATTTTCTCATAAACATCTATAAATTACGTGCTTCGAAACTGTCATAAGGAACGCGTCTGCATCGCAACATCTGCAGTTTGTTTTTCTCTACTGCGTTCCAAGCGCCACTTGAGTTGACCCAGAATTATGACGCCAGACTTGGAAGAGAAACAGACTTTAACTTGAGCGTAATTCGATATGCCTTTTCCGCTAATGTACATGAATCTGATTTTAACGCGACAAACTTTTGTACAGAAATTCGAAACGCAAAGATAAAGGTTAATCGGCTGGCAGATTTATGGCTCGCTGTGTGGTCCGTCATTACTCGAAAAGGGACTGCACGTCGCCCTGGATTGCTGGCTTATCGCTTGCAAAAAATTCCAGGAATACGAACATCTGTTTGTTATTTGAAATAAAACGTGCAACAATCGATTTTGTCTTGAAACAAATTTAGCGAACGCTTCAAATGTTAGCAACTTTGCTCTTTTAAAGCTATTCATAAATAAGAGGGAAGTTAATGGAAAACAAAGGTTTACAAAACAAAAACAGGAAGAGGAAGAGGGCACCCGCGAAATATATGGAATGTCCAGATGGTGAAGGTGTTAGTGAACGAAAATAGCGAATACAGTACAACAAAAGTGAATTGTAATTGATGGTATCTCACGTGATTGAGCTCTGCCCTATAAAACTAGACAATAACAATATCAATGATTGGCAGAATTGCGACAGCACTAAATTTAGCCCCTACTTTTTTTTATAGTAAAGACAAACCATATTTTATATGGTACAAATATCTTCAGCAACTTAATGCTTTAAATAAAGATATGTATCTTTGTGTTGGCAAACGGTCCAAAAGAAGTTCTAGCCGTCTGATGTACTTTCTAAAAAAAGCAACGAGCAAATTTGGAATCGCACTTAAACAGACAGAGCAAATCGCGCAAGCATGGCAGCAGCAAAAGTGGGTCAGACGAGTGCCCCATTATGGTGCCATTAATTCCTACGTCTCACTGGACATAACCGTGAAACAACATGTCCGCGAATCAATAATTCCCACCCCCTCACCGTGAATTGCATAATATTGCAGCAAAATACATTGAGATTTTTCCTACGTTTGGGTCTTGTACTTTATACGCAACTGCGTGGCTCTGGCAAGTTCAAAAGAAATCGTTTTATTACGGTTCTTCCCCGGATGACGTACGCTTGGGGTTTGTCGGATAATGGCGAAGATTTCTGCCGCACCGCTGAAGCTAATTTATTGTGGCCTCGTGCGAAAGGAAAGCGAATTTATAATGGTGACTGAATTTACGGCCTTGCGTTACATGAAATGACACATAAAAGATTAAGGCCGACTAATTTCCACATGTTTTCAAATAAGTACTGAGGACATCTGAAAACAAATTACAGAAATATACGTAAATACAAACAATAGTATATTAAAAAATAAGTTTCTTAAGTGCATACGCACATGAGTTGTGCTAAAATATCGTATGAAACGTGTATTTTATTTTTTCTATTTTGGTTCTTAAATGTAAAAAAAAATGCTTGTGTTGCATGCATTGGCCAATAATTTTATTACTCTTTCTTAACCAGGGACGTATCGTCGTTCTCGAAAACCAACGTACATAGGATTGTTTATACATTTTTCCCATACTCTCGGATATCGTTTCCTTTGGTGGTGCGTCCTTGGCAGAATAATTGTCAGTCACCCTGTATTTCATTTTTCTCAGTGAATGCAAAAATTGTAATCCGTTCCAGATCTGAAAATATCAGGGTTTGTTTCTGTGTTCTGGCAGTGTTAGACTTAATCATTCCTTGAATAAATTACAAGAAACAAAGAAAATAAATTCGCTTTTATTGTTCCACAAACCTTCCGTTTGACCCGTAAGAATAATTACAATTCTGGAATAGACCGGAATGTAATTGCGTTTGCATTTTTATTCGTTTGATGTAGCAGGAACGCGTAGAATTTAGATTGCGTTTTTTTCCAGGAGAGGAGGACAAGCCGTTAATTGTGTCGCCGGATTAAAAGTGTCAGTTCTCAATATTAAATGCACGGCTCCGAGAAAAATGCAGTGTAAATCTGGGCCATGTAAATCCATGGATTAATGACCGCGACCTTTGAATATCAAACGCTCGGAAAATGGCTATAAATAATTAATAAATTCAAAGCCGGGGGTTGAATTATCATCTCGGCCACTTTATGCACGTCTGTCTTTGCGTGATTGCGCCCGAACAACCCCGCGATAAGAGGGGGGGCAATGCGGGGGTGCATGTATCGGGTCGTGCATTAGCATGAATTTAAATATTTCGCAATAACAATTGTCGACCGTGATTTATGGCACTTTTGATCTAATGAGAAAAGTTCACTTGCTCCCCCCCTTCTACGGCTTCTACCGCACGACGAGATAGGAACTTTAATTATGTTTCCCGCTGAAATTCTCGCCTTTGTCGATAAATTTCATAACGCAAATCTTTTAATTCTGTGTCGAACAGAAAGGACTAATTTGGTACAAAACTGTTGTTAATGGAATAGTGGATAGTAATAGATATGAAGTGGGATTATTGTCCAAGGAATTGTATAAGTTATTTTTGATCTACAAAAAATATCTAGTAGTCAAAGTTTACGTTAATAATAAATTATTAAAAATAACTTAGGCAAAATAAAATACAATTTTTTTTAAAGAAAAACCAGAAGTCAGTTGATTTATACACAGGAGAGAACAACATAAAAGCAATGGACAAGTTGGGTCAGCTCCTGCCCTCCCCGAGGGAATTTTTCGCGATATTGGGGATGTCGAGACCGGGTTTACAAGATATCCCCGTAAGATTTCACCGAGCGAATCTGGGAATAAATGAATATTACATCAGTGGCTGCGATAACGTCGCACCGACAAAAACCGTCCTAACTATATTCGTATCGGTCTTCTTCTTCTTCTTGACAAAAACTCCCGGAATCATAACTACTTTAATTTCTAAGGCGGAAAGACTTCGGTTTCAGATAAAGTTTTCTAATTTGCGAAATGGTTTTATGGAAAACTTTACGAATTGTTCTCTGGACGGATGCGAAAGAGAGAGAGTTTCTGCATTAGTTTATGGCAACTGCAGAAATTTAATTTCCAAATTTATTCTTGCTTTTTTTTATAAACTTCTAACTTCTAACGTCTACTTTTCGAAATGTAGAGTGCTGAAAAAAAAACAAGAAGACGCAAACACTATTTTTTTTTAATCAGTAACTTGAGTTCGCTCGTAACATTGGACCTCGAAATAGCATCACATTCTTATGCGGGGGCGCACAGACACTGGAATCTAGAAAATATGTAAGTAGGACGAGTAGGAGACGCCAATACATCTTATTCAATTTTGCAACACGCCACTACATCTCAGTTCCCAGGTCAATCTAATTTCCTCGTCGAACGTTGAATAAAACAGTACAAAATAGAAAGACAAAGAAAAGGATGGTGACCACTGAAAGGGGAAGTTTTTGGAATAAAATGAAGAATAGATTGGTTTGATAATAAGAACTCAAGACTGACTGCAGGAAGCAAAGAAGCACAATATAGCTTGACGCTTACTAGAAAGATACAAAACAATAGGGAGAGGAGACGAAAGCACAAACGAAAAGGAAAAGGGAAAGAAACTTTAGGATTAAAACGAGACTGTGAACAATTTATACTACCCCTCATAACATTGCTTGTTGAGTACACTGATAAAAGTTTTGGTGTAAATTGACTGTAATTATCGGTGGCTGCCAGTGGCCACTGATTAGTAAATTTAACTCATAATTACAGTAAATTTACACAAAAATTTCACCTACACTGATGAAAGTTTTTGTGTAAATTTCCTGTAATTATGAGTTTAAATTTACTATAATTATCGGTGCGGTCACCGGCAGCCATCGATAATTACAGTCAATTTACACAAAAACTTTTATCAGTGTCCGAAAAAGCAGATGACTTACACTTATCAATAGGAAGGGAAGGAGAAAAATAGTGATTGCATGAAAAGTAATAAGACATCATAATGAAAGCCACAAAAACTACAATTTTGGGAAGGTAATTAAAGATCTTATGTGGCCAGAGGGAAGATCTGAAGATCGGATTGGAAAGTCATTTGACAAATTCGGAAATACATTTGACAAAAGGGGAAAAGCAAAAGAAAAAGATTGTATCTAGGTGTGTAAGATATTGGTCCGAGAAACATACGAAACATAAGAGTAAAGAGATGAAGGCACAAAAAAAAGATTACAACGAGACTGTGGATCAATTTTACAGCCCTTCATGATAGTGCTGGTTAGTTCACGAATAAGCAGATACTAAAATTTTGACCCATTTTCCCTAATACTCATTGTAAACTCTATCACTAGCGCCTTTAGAATGCTGAGAACGTTCTGAAAATAAATTGAGAATCCAGCCATCCAAGTTAGATGATGACCAAAGATTAAGAAATAGTGATAATAAGGCATTCAATACCCAAAGATTAAGGGTTCGTCCAAACTTATAATGACTTGGGAAGAAAGTATCTAAATTGTGGGATTCCAGATACCAGAATTTTGACCCATTTTCCCTAATATTAACCGCGAACTCCATCACTAATGCCTTTAGAATATTGAAATCGTTCTGAAAATAAACTGAGAGTCCATCCATCCAAATTAGATAGTATCCAATGACCAAAGATTAAGAAATAGGGATAATAGAGTATTCAATACCTAATGATTAAGGAAGAGGGATGATGTGTATGCAAGCCCCTTGATTTCTTTTAGTCTTATAAGTTGGCATGAGGATCTCTAAACCCGAGGATTGCAAATACCAGAATTTCAACCCATCTTCCCTAACATTCACGGAGAACTCCATCGTAATGGACCCAGAATACTATGGAAATAAATTAAGAGTCCAGCGTCTGTTTGACCATTGAATCCAGTCAAGTTAGCTGGCACACAATGTCCAAAGTTTAGGAAAAAAGAAAGATAAGAAGCACAAAGATTAAGGAAGAGCAAAGTTCTTGTAAACTTGTAATAAATTTCGTTGAGAATCTCTAGATCCTGGACCATTGTCTTTCCTTAGAAAATCCTTAGATTTTGCTTAATTTTTTCGGTCTCTGTGAATTCACTAACATTCTGTGCCCAAGATTCTCTTAGTGTCTGCAAAATGTCTAAACGTCAAACGTTTTACGTATCTTAGAGTCCTCGGAAAAAGTGAAAGGCCTAAAGTGTAAACTCTAAAACTCGAAACGTCAACAATAAAACACGACCATAACCTATAACACAACACCCCTCACATTCGCAAAGACTGATCCGACTCAAATTTGTATTCTGTGTTGGTCACGTGACAGGTCATTCACATTTTCCGACTACTCTAGTGCAAGTAAGATTTGTTTGCGTATTTTAAAAAGAGAAAGATAATAATGAACTTTCGTCTACACCTGTTTTTTCTTGTTTAAGGATTAAAGAAAAAGATAGACTGTTGAATTTTGCGGTACTTCGTAGGTTACTTCGTTTATCGGGCGTCTAAGACGTGTTATGACTACTGACAATCCTGCTGGCAGCTTGTCCTAATCCGACTTTAGTCACATTGCAACCAACATGCTTGACTGCGAACTAGATGATCCATATCTATGATAGGAATGAGTTTGAAGAACATTACTAAAGAGGAATAATAGAAAGAAAAGGAAACGCGTGGACGAATGCCATAGAAAAAGCAATTACATTGGAGGAGGAGAAGAAATGGCAAAAGAACTCTAAATTAGAAAAATTTAGATCACTGCAAGAAGCAGCATATCAACCGCACCGAGCCAAATATGACATTTTCCATAAAAAAAAACTTGAAGGCTTCATCTTCTTATGGTTTCCAATTGATCGTGGCAAAATTCACCTTTCTTGCCAACGTGCAACAGCAACAGCTGTGAGGAAGTTCATTTGCAAAAAAAAACGAAACGAATTGTGACGCGAAGCTAGAAGAAGTCATTTTCCTGCATGGTCAACTATTCAAGTAATGTTTTATGTAAATCATGCATGAGTTTGTCACATCACTAGAGAGCCCTGCCTCCGACTACTACTTTCTACTAAAATAAAACGGATTTGTTCTTGAAAAACAAAATTCATTACTTAAGGGCGTTTAAATTCGGGTCTGAACGCAACTAACGAAGTTATTAATTACCGAAAAAATACATGAACGCGACAAGTAAGGTCAGTTTAATGTGAGCTGCAAAAAGGGGTTGCAATTTTAGCCTCAAATGAGAGAATGTCGTGACCGTTGTCGTTGGACGAGGAGGAACATCTGGAGAAGAGCAGGATCGAATCGCACGAGAAAATGACTTCAGGAAAGGGGAAGCGCCAACGCAAATCATAAAACTGCTAATCCGAAATATCTGTCGTTTTTTCACGGGATTAAATTTTCTTCAGAATTAAATACACGAAATACCGAAACGCCGCGAATCGAAAAAAAAAACCTAATTGTGAAAATTTCGGGGCATTATTGTTACTAAAGAATTATTTTTTGTGGCGTGGTTATTTTTAGCACCGAGTTTAATCTCGCGTGTTCTCTGATGGTGTACAAGATTAAAAAAAGTCTTCTTTGCAAATTAGAAAAGTTTCATAAATTAAAGTCTTGTTAGGGAGGACAAAAGCAAAGAAAAGGCCGGGTTCGATGGTTTTGTAACTCAAAGAACCTCTGCAGGGATTGATTCGAAATAAGGAGGTTTTTATCAGACCTGCGGAGATATCAGAACTCCTAATGTAACATTCATTCATTCGCAGGAGTTCTTGCGGATTTTTTTCTTGCGAAAGAGACTTTCCGCGGTAGTCTTATCAAGAAAAAGGAAAATCCCCGAAGGATCTAACACTTCAACCATTTTATTAGTAAATCAGTAATGATTAAAATTATTCTCCCTTTGAAATTGGATAAAATAAAAATTTAATTTCAGTAAGAGCGGAAGATATGAATCGTGAATTCTTCGACTTCATCTCGCTCGTACGTACAACAAGAATTTTTTCTTTGAGGACAAAATACGATATTTGATTAATAACGGAACTCAAACGAATTCTAAAAATGTAAATGCTTTTCGGGCAAGCAATTTATTTCTTCTCATGTAACTTATATCGGCCTCGTCTGTTCGTTTTATAAATTTGACGTTTTACGTCGAAGTTACTCGTTTGAAATTGTATTGTAAATCTGTTTGTATCCGAAATTATATTCGCAAATCAAACCTTAAAAGACGTAACGCGATTTATTTATGTCATATCTTCCGGTTATTAAAGTTTACTGCGTGCATTTGTGTTACCAAATGAATAATATAAACTAAACATAAACTTCATTTTTTTATTATATGCCGATCGTATAGATCCGATTGTGAGTTAAGAGAATACACGACGAAATGACATGACATGACAAAAACCGCAAGGATGTTCCACGAAAGTTAGAAGGAAATACTCGATAGTTCTTTGACTTATCGATCAATCGATCGACATATAATAAAAAAATTAACTGTACTTAAAATATTATATGACGTAATGCCGCATTATCTTTTACTGTGAATAAAAAATATTAAAGACATAGATAAGGAGAAATAAGATAAAATAATTACCATTGCAAACAAAGAAGAAGGTAACTTTTAAAAACTCGACGGAAAATAAGTTGTCAGTTTCGGAAAAATAAAGAAACTCAATTCCAGAAAATTTCTTCGTAATAAAAATCTCAGAACGTTAAAAATGAGCGTACAACAAGGTAGTGTATTGAATCCTCTATTGTTTGTAGCAAGGAAGAAGAATATTTTCCGACACTGTTTAATTCATAAAATCTCTTCTACAAATGTCTCAAAGAAAAAAAAGTAAATAAAAAGAATGAACTGCTAAAGTATATAAATGCGAAAATAAGAATAGATGCATGGAATTACAATTAGGCGCGGCTACTTCGAAACAATTGAAAATCAAGAATCAAATTTGAAAGAATCAATGTATGAAACACATTTTCAAAAGTGCCTATTAATTTAAATTGTCAAGTGAAAATACTCATAAATGAGAAACATTTATTAGAAGGATAAAATTAAGGGTTTATGAAACGAAATATGTACAATAGTTTTGGTCACGACATCCTACGGCCGATTTTTGATCTAACATATTTCAAAAGTATGTTATCATAGCAACCAATTTGCTGCTCTGTAAGCCACCAAATGCGAAGCGGTAAAATAACACAATTGCAGCGAAATATGAACATTTCAAAATTTAAAAATTATTGGTGTTAGACGTTTATTGTTAAGTAAAAATGTAATGCGTTTAGAATTAAAGAATTATAAACGTTTGCCTGCAATGCGAGTTTTATCTACGTTCACCCAGACGGTTGTTGGGATGACGATGCTGCGATCCTCTTGAGTTTACATAAACAAACAGTTTTCGGGCAGCAAAGGTTTTGCTTTGGAGAACGACACAGTCGAGTTTATGATACGTAATCGATAGGCGCATTAATAAGAGTTTGCGGTGTTAATTAATATGATAGAAAGGTGCGGAAAATAATTAATTAATACATGCGCATAGTTGGCCAACTTGCAACTTGTAACTTGCGCTTGCAACGCGCGGTAATTGTATAGTACGCGTGTATTATATTCGTGGCGTGCGTATACAGGGTGTGTTCGGAAAGTATTGTGCTCTACACTGGTAGAAGCAGGAAGGCGTTATCTAGAGATAAGTTATTAATTGTAGCTAATGCATGATATGTAGAGAATTAGCTTAAAGTATTTCCTGCATGGTGTATGAATGAAGCGATTTCCCCGGGTGAGGCTCGGTTGTCGTGGCAGGTGCTGCATCACCTGACCGTTGGCCAGTAGGTTGACTGGTGTAACCACGGTGGCGTAGGGATTGTGACGTCACTTGCATGAGTAGTGGTTACTCCGTAAGGGAAATCGTACTAACAAGGTGGAAAGCGCTACCGAGAGTGAACGAGGTACTGTTCACGGTCCCATGGTGACCCCTTAGGGACCCGGTGCAGCGGACAGGGAGCCCTAAGGTTATTAAATTGTCACCACCCCTACGTGCCAGGTGGAGGGGACGTAACCTGGTGAGATGCCACGTTGACGTTGATTTGTGCCACCTGGTGGAAGAGTGGATTGGTGGTAGAGAATCCACGGGTCGGAGATGACAAAGACGTAGGGTAGAGTATGTTTGCATGTCATTGAGGCTATCTGTGTTGCATGTGGCGTGTGTTTCTGGAAATAACGTTTCAGAGCAATAGTTTATGAAAGAGCAACAGATATGATAATAAAGGCCCAAGGTTGGACATCATCAGGAGCGATGATAGAGGCACTAGATTGAATTGTGAATTGACCAAAAGGTTGTGCGGACCGTTGGGGCCAGGGGACTGGGGTCCCCGGTGAGTAAATAACTGTTGTCTCTTACAAATGATTGTAAACACATGTTATTGTTGCATGAACGCACCATGTCAATGGGAGGTGATGGTAGCGGACGGTGCCCGGTAGCCAAAGGAAATGGTGAGCGTTTTGATTACTTAAATTTATGTATACGCGTTACCACATTTTAATAGTACTGAAAAAAAAAATTATGTTGGTAATTTCGGCCGGCCTTACATTGGGCAGTAAATAACTAAATTCTAAACTAAATTCCGACTTTTAGGTCGGAAATTGGCCGCACGATGACGCGACCCAACCTGTTGTCTAATATACATAATTCAATAATGGTTTAAAATAGTTTCTCGTTTATACTGCAATAAAATAACTTATTTTTAATTATTTGTGTGTTGCAAAAACAGAGGAGTGTCGAAATTATTTTAAAGCGTAATTAATTTATGTTGCCATTATTATAAAACTGGCAATACTTTCTTCTTTATCACTTTGCGCGTCCAGCGTTTTACAGCATGCAGATCTCATTCGCTATGCACTTAATGGTTATTGTTATTAGGCAAAGTGAAATACGGCACAGATAAATCCTAATACGTAAATGGAATTGAATGCATGTTTATTCGCTAAATGCATTTATATTAAACAAATGCGTACAAAGTAAACAAAGGATAATAAATTACATAAACAAAAAAGGACAAACAAAATTTTAAAACGACAATATTTCTTTTAACAATTCAAGTACATATGCAGTAAATAAAGAATAATAGTAGAAATGCTAGTATGATTTTAATAGCGTTACCTGATACGTACAGGTTGTTACTAAACTTCGGTTATTTATTAACTTTTTATTATTATTTTTTTATTTATTATATCGTTGCTATACTGTGATGTTGCCCTCGAAATGCGGGTCTTCTCAGTGGTTGCAGCAAATGTGCATTCTGTTGCTTCATTTGTTGTTTTCTATCTCCAAGTGGCAACACCTTATACCTTGGTTATATTGTCCTGATGAGGTCTAATAAGACCGAAACGTACGTCGACAGTTACTTTTCCTGGCATTAACCCTTCCGTTATTATTTATTAACACTACAAAAACTATTCATTTTGTAAATCTCAATGACTTATTCCTAAAATCTTAACTGACCTACCGTAAGAGAGAAAACTACCTTTGTTTTCAATATCTAAAGTTGCTAAATTGATAAAATACCGCAATCACAGGGCTCATACGTTGGAGAGAGAAAATCTGATTTTACCTAAAACTGGCGCTTTTTCTACATATTGTTTTTAAACTAAGAAGAGTCAGACAAAATGATATGGTAAAAGTAAAGGTCATTCTATCAGAAACCAGTAAATTCAATCAATAACCAGTTTTTAATAACATTTAACTTTGTGCCGGACATTTCAATTGATATCGTAACGATTTTACGGGTTCTATTATTTTTTTTGAAGTCATTTGGATTTACTTTTGTCATATGTCCTAATTCTTCGTAATCATTCATAAACTTTTGACATTCTTTTTTTAATTGAGAGTTTTTATTAAGTTTGTTTTCTAATTTAACAAATCTGTTTAGAGTCATTAACCTTGATTCGCCTAATTCAGAAGGCTGTGAATTAAATGGTAATGATACTATGAACCTGCCATTAGCATCTCGTTTTGTATTTAAGAAAAAGTGATTCTCACATTGTTGTTCTTCTGAACTATATTTTTGTTGTGAAATTAATGGTTCTTCAAGCTGCCAAAATTTCATGATATCTTGATGCAAATCTGAATGTAAAGCATGAAAATTTAGTGCTTGAACATGATTGACTGAATTTAATTTTTTAGGAAGTGAAACGATTCCAGAAAGAATCCACCCTAACTTACTCTTTTGTAGTGATATTTTGTTATTTGCATGAGTTAAATGAAACTGTCCAACTGATAATAAATCGTAAAAGTGTACAGCTCCAATTAAGATGTCTATTGACTTACTTATGTTGAATTCTGGATCAGCTAAAGTGATGTCTTCCGGTATGTTTAACATTTCAGAAGGAAATGTCATAGAAGGAATGTTTTCAGTTAGTTTGGGAACTACTAAGCATGGTAGTGTTAAAGTGAATTCAGTGTTTTGTGATTTAATGATAACATTAGTGCGTGTTTTGCATTTAGAAGAAGCACCATTGATACCAAAAATATCAATATTTGCAATCTGTGTTTTGAGTTGTAATTTCTTACAAAAATCCTCTGTGATAAAATTTGTTTGCGAACCTGAGTCCAATAAACACCGCGCTGTAACATATTCATTGGAAGAATTTTTTACTTGAATCAATGCGGTGGAAAGTAATACCTGACTATATTTACGAGATATGCATTGATTGACAATTGTATTTATTGGGACTTCTGTCACCTTGACAGAAGAATCTTGTTTGACATTTCTTGTTAATGAATTGCTTGATGTTGATGTTTGTTGGTTTGTCGAACTTTGTAAATGAAGCAAAGTGTTATGAAATTGATGGCAAATTTTGCAACTATAAGTTGATTTACAATCTGAAGTTTTATGATTATCTCTTAAACAGTTTTTACACAACTTAGTTTGTTTTGCAAATTCGTATCTAGCTTTAGTATCAATTGAAAGATACTTCTTGCAAAAATATATTTGATGATCATTTGAGTTACAATAATGGCATTTGCGATTAGTAGTCGTTACATGTGTATGAGTTTTTTGTGTAAAGTGAGAATTAGAATTACATTTATTAGAATGTGTAATATTTTTAGATGTATTGAATGTCTGTTTATCATTTACATGAATGTTTTCCAAAAAATTACATTGCTCTGTTAAAAATTCATTAAACTCCTCAATTGTGGGCAACTTATTTGACATTGAATATTTACTAAAAGCACGTTTGGATGAGTTATCTAGTTTTTCATACATTAAATGAATTATTATTGCATCCCAATAATCTACAGCTACATTTAAACTTTTGAGTGATCTTAAATGCTTATTTAAGTTGTCTTGTAAGTTTCTTAAATCAGAATATGATTCTTTCTTAAATGACGGTATGTCTAAAATAGCTTGAAATAAAAACCAGTAAATTCAATCAATAACCAGTTTTTAATAACATTTAACTTTGTGCCGGACATTTCAATTGATAGCGTAACGATTTTACGGGTTCTATTAATTTTTATTTTAAATAAAACACGAAATAGTTAATAAACTAATTTATTTAAAAGCAAACTAATTAACACTAAATTAAACACTAATTTATTTACAAGCTTATACCTAATTTATTTTAACAGCCGAGCGAAAGTCTTATTACACGAACTTTAATGCCGAACTGTCCAACGCCGAATTCTTGCCGAACTCTGTGTCCCACTCCAGGCCGCGTGCATTTATAAGCCGAGCCTATTGTTCTCGTACTTTCTAGACCGCGACAGACTGTCTGGTCTAGTTTATTCTGCCGCCAGCATTCTCTCGGTTGTCGCCTAAGGTACGTCGACTAGACGGCTGTGACGCAAGAGACAGTCTGACGCCGGCTGGTGTCGACGAATCATTACAGTATATTTGTTTTTGGATCGCTGATTTCAAAAACAAATTAAAAATACCTAACATGGTCTACTCTGAATGTGAATGTGAATGCATTTTAGATTGTAAAAGCAGTAGTGCGAAATATTTTTTTGCGGTTATTTGGTTTATCAACTCAGAATAATGTAAAAAGAAAGCAACTGTGATTGAAATCAATTGAATTTAAACATTTCACAAAATCTTTTAAACGGACACTAAATAACGCACAAACACTTT
Organism: Dorcus parallelipipedus; assembly: GCA_958336345.1. Classification (NCBI taxonomy): domain Eukaryota; kingdom Metazoa; phylum Arthropoda; class Insecta; order Coleoptera; family Lucanidae; genus Dorcus; species Dorcus parallelipipedus. The sequence goes on along the minus strand of OY284482.1, from coordinate 41,120,853 downwards.
ACGTTTCGCTCTCGTTTGATAGCTTCTTCCGAAGAACCAGCTTTAATTAAACATTTCAATATTTATTGAACATTTAAAAATACTCTGCCCTAAGATAGTGCCAGATTTGTTGAAAACAAACAATAGAAAACTAAATAAAATAAAAAACAAATAAAATAAAAAGTAATAGAAGCAAATTTTACTTCGAGAAATAGTCCAGTGTTTCCTTTGTGACAAAATATTGGTTGACCTTTGATTTAAACACACTGGAAACAAGTCATATAGTTTACTACACATTTGTAAAATTGCAGAAAGCTAAAAAAAAAACTGTTCGTACTGTCAATAATTTGACATTTTAGTCATTTGTTCATAAATTATTAAAGCGGAAATGACGCAAAAAAGAAATCAGATTGTATTTGTATGTTAAAAGAAACATTTTAAATAATTGTTTTATCATATACTCGGCTGTATGTTATAATAACTAACCATTTATAATTATTCTACAAAAATTAAAACTGAAAATAAAAAAGCCAAATTGAGAGGAAAGTTCCAAACATACGAAATATTTAACCCTGAACAAGAAATGGTCTCAACCTGACCAGCCTAAATTGCAGCCACTTATTTTTATTTCATTTCTTATGATCCATTCCCTTATATCTTTTGCTTTAATTCTGCATTTTTTACTCCTACTACTTCCAGATCGTCTTTGACTTTCTTCATCCACCTCTTCTTTTCTTTTTCCATTCTTGTTCCCTAATTACAATATTCTTTGGCAGTTTTCCTTCTGCAAGTCTTTCTAATATGTCCCAGTCGTCTGATTCTGTTTGTACAACTTGTGTTACTTTTCTTCAGATATTGCTCTCTTTAGTTCCATCATATACGTATTTTCCCATATGTATTGTGAGAAAACAGCATTTCGTAAATCATTAAATTCAATACGTAAGTTAAATTCAATAAAATGTCGCAGGAAAATTTACCCACCTAAAAAAATTAAATAAACAAACGACTTGCTTTTCCAAAGGGTTTGTCATCATGAGTCAGATCTGCCCTTCAAAATAAAACTGTGTTCGGAGAATACCAGCTGCATATTGCAATATCAAAAAATCGCCGAGGTGATTCATGAAAGACACCGGCTTACGCAAACATTACTAAAAGCGAACGATCCTGGAAAATCACGAAGACTCATAGGGCAAGTGTTCCATACGCAAGATTTTTCATAATCGAAATTTCCGGGCTAAAACTATATAAAAGGGACTGAGTTTTACGATAGACATCACATAGCTATAAGTGGTATGGTAATCAAACTTCGAATATCCGTCTGTCTCTCTGTATCTAATACCATGGTTTGGGTGAGGAAACATTAATTTAATTCTAATTAATAATACTCGTCCCTTACGGTATATTTATTCTTTTGATTTTCTCGATGGTACTTCTTTATTCGGTAACATCCTACTGTTTTGTTTTCCTTCGAAAGCTTTCATCTTTTTCTTCCATTTCACATCTTGCTGTAACATTCACTCCTAAGCAGGTAGTAACATTACCTCATCAAATATGTGTTCACGACCCTAATAATAATGTGTTATTACTCTTAACAGTTTGTATGAATGCCGAAGGAGAGAGAAACATCTGTAAGTCTGACGCAATTTGAATTACGGTGAAGAAAAAAATTTTCCTTTAACGTTACACTTTGTTTCGTTCTCGCCCACATGTTCGCTTGTATGTAACCTCATCCGTCCTGATTTTTTTTGTTAATTTTTGTTACAAGTTGGAGTTCGCTCTTAGTCTTCGTTGTTACATCTTCGGAAAGTGTCTTTTATCATAGATCAGTCCTTTTCTATTTAGTCTTAATTTCCTGATCGTTACCTCCAGCGCCGGATTAAATAAAGTTGTGGACAAAGGGTTCCCTTGCCTTAGTCCGGTTCTTACTTCAAAGAGTTCTTATTTTTTCCTACTAACTCTATCTTTACTTCTGGTACCTTTTACCATCCTAATAGGTATCTCTAGTTCTTGCATTGCTTTCATTAATTCTTTTGTCTTTATTGAATCGTAGGTCGGACTGAAGTCTATGAAAAGCACGTCGATTTCATGACCTTCTTCGTGATGGATAGCATTGTAACTCCTTTAAAATAAGTATATGGTCTGTTGGGTATAAGTTCTTCCTAAACTTTGCCTGGCATTCACCTACTGTGTTTTCCATACTTTCTCTCAATTTTTGATTTATCCGGATGGCCATTACATTGTGTGTTATCTCTACTATTCTCCGATAATTTTCGCATTTTAATCTGTTCCGTTTCTTATACATGACGTCCATTTTAAATCGTAACTCCTGAAGATTTTAGAGTAGGCAACCCATCAATCAAATCAGAAATAACTTCGTGTTTTCATAATGTATTAAAAGGACGGAAGTAGAATGTTTTGCCTATTTTCTAATTCTAAGGGGTCACGATTTAAAAAGGATATTGTGTATGGTACAAAATACTGTTTCCTTAAAAGTTTATGACATTTTTTCTTTTCTCCAACTTTAAACTATTAGCTTGTATATGTCTTTCCTGAGCTTCTGCCCTTCAAGCTTTATTAGTTCCGCTGATATTTCATTTTCTACGGGACTTTTATTATTTCTCATATTTGTTTATTATCTCTTCAGTTTGTCTTTGTTCCGGTTCTGGTTTTCAATCAAACTAATTCTAGTTTGAAAACTTAGAAAACAGGAGTGCATTTTTTAATAGTCGAAAACTTTAAACCACACTGATTTAACACTTGATTTACTCGGAAGCTAAGTAGCTTAAGTGCTGCAAACTGGCAAACATCGCCGAGTTAAAATATAAACACGTAAATCACAGCGAAGTCGTTCGCCACCGCCGGCAACAACTTCCAATTAGGACTTTATCGGGAGATAAAGGTTTACGCGTGATACTTTAATCCAGGAACGTTCTCCCGGCAATTCCAACGAATTGCAGGATCCACGTTAACTGCATACATAAAACAAAAACAGGGCGTCGATTTTAATTTAGCGCGCGTCATTTGGAGATAACAACTGACACTTGATTGATTTAATCGTAGAACGAACGGGACATAACACAAATGTTCTTCTGAAAAGCAGGAAGCAGTAAAAACTGTGTTTTCATCCCCCGGAAATAATGTCCTCTTTCTATGTGCTGCCTTAAGATTAAAACCCCACTAAATGAGTCCAGCCCCTAGCCGTTTCTTTCTTTGCCTATTCAATAAAAAGAAGATTTTTTTCCTTAATGAAGTTCTGTAGGTTCTTAGGATTTTAGTTTTATTCTTTCTCCGTAAAGTACTCTTAAAATTGTTAGAGGCTCATTGTTATAACAAATCTGTTTTTATTTAATTAAGTTTCTTTTGTGCAGTCGAATAAGCCTCTTGGTTACAGCAGGATTACTAATTCCTCTTTGCCTTCCTCGTTTTATAAATATAAATAAGTGTGTCTTCGTTAATTTGGGAAACTGAAATGACGTCAAAGCGTTTAAGACGCCTCGCCTTCTCGTTCAATCTTATTGCGTCATCGAAATTTATCAGCCTCGGCGTTCCGAACCAAAAACACGGACTTAATGGATCTCTTTGTTTAACACCTCCAATAAATCGTGGAGCACTTTGCCCCGGTTCTGACCTTTGTCGTTCCTTTTACTTACGTGGGAGCGGGGCCTTAATATTTTCCTTTCCAGGATCTGCGTTGATATGCGAAACGCACGACAATTGAAATTCTTCTTTGAGAGCTGGCTGGTGCTTAATGGAACCCCCTGTCGTGTGGTGATGAAGTGCTTTGTCGATTGCTGGCGTATGGAACTTTCCAGATGTACAGTAGCTTCTCTTCTGCCTTAATAGCTTTTAAGAGCTTCAATTAAGGACGAGAAAAATCAGAAACTCTGAAATGAATATAATCGATAAAAGTTTCAGATAAAATAACCATCGCTGTGAAGGAATAATTTACTGAATAAGTAATAACCTTTTTTTATAAAACCTCTTTGAAGAATAAATTATTATTAGTACATCAAAAAAAAGAAAATCAAATTAATGAATACTGTATTTTCCTTGTAAGAAATTATTTTTGTAATGACAGTTGTAAGTTGAGACAGATAACAATTACAGTTAATTTTTGAGCTGAGTTTTCATACTTGTAAATATGCCAAAGAAATGCCACGGAGAAAGAATAATAGTTTTCTCAAAGATCTGCATATAATAGAATGTTAAAGTTCGTAGCACTAAATCCAAACGGACTATTATTTAAAGATCCCAGGGTCGTCATTATTTCTAATCGGATGGTATAAAGTAGACGTTTCAGAAGCGTCTGAAAATTTATATGTAGAAGAGCTATCAACTCACAAATTGCACCCATTCCGAACCGTAATAAACTTCCACTATAGATTTTTACACGCCAAGTCAAAGTATTTTATTACTCCTTTTCCAAATTCACCAGAAAATTACTATTATTAAAAATACTAAGATGATAATAATATTTTGCTTATGTGCAGGATTTAATAATACTTATGGTTTTTTGTTGGCTTCAAAGCAAAAATAAAGAAGTAAAGAAGTCGTTAGAATGAGTGCTTTTTGCAAATGAATAAATTATAAAGTCCGACAACCGAAGACGATTCATATAATAATAAGAAAAAGAAAAATGACGCACACGAAGACATTTTCTGAGCAAACTCCCTCGTTTTTTTTTTCACTCCCTCGAGAAAGTCTGACACCAAATGTTTAATCACAAAAAAGGGGGACGAATGAGAGAGTATATTACCTTCAATCCAATCAACATTGCTCTTTCTGTGTGCATATTTCTATACACTATTCCGAAAGTTATAGGTATGTGTTGAAATGTTTCGATAATTTGTTTTAAAAATAAGAAGCGATTACTGCATGTTTGATTTCGATAAGCACATGTTCATATTCCACCGGGCTTGCAGCAGTGCTTACGTGGGGGGCCTCTGTTTCTTTTCGAACGGTCGGGTTGTAAATCTGTCCAATAAACTTTTATCTGGCATTTCCGTACATGTACGAATATCATCACACAGTCACTGTAGGCGCCAAGCGTAAGCGATAGAGGCATGCAAACAGCATAAACCAATCTCTCTTGACATTTCAAATTGTTTTTCTAAACTCTTATGTATAGATTGCTTTGTCAAAACTGCAAACGTGCGAGCCAAATGCGTGAGGATATCACGTTACGTCGGGAGTTTAGGCTTAATGGCAGTCTGGCTTGTCTCAGTCCGAAAACAGGCCTTTTTAAAAACGTCAGTTTCCACACTTAAATAAGTAAAATTTATAGGTGTTCGTGAGACAGGAACAAAACAACCCCATGGAGTAGTAGAGTGCTCTTAATTCTTCTAACATCTAACATAAATTTGTATGTATTTGTATTTTTTCCATCGCATCCTTGGTGGCATAAATAAAGCGAGACTAAATTAAAGTACATTAATTCGTTGTCGAAAGAGTCAGTAAAGTTCGTTATTATCATTACATTTAGAGAACTTAAATCAAACTATTTTTATTCACTTGACTGCGAGTATTAAAACGCATTAGTGATTTTCATATATAAAAACTTTGATTGTCAGCGTTCGTAACTTGTAGCCGAGTTCGTTAATTTAATTGATCAACGGCATTTGTCATTCCCTACATCTACTTGGGACTTCCCATACAGTGTACGTTAGAAGCCACCACACTCTAAGAGGAATTCTCTCAAGCAAATTATAATCCAGACAATTTGTCATACATTCCTGACAATTGTCTTGACCAAGGTTTTCACACCCTGTACATGGGGGAGGGCCAACCTGTTGTCTTGGCTGTGAGATTTGCAGGTAAATGATAAGTAACTGCCTCGAGACTGCAAGGTCAAAAACACCCATAGTGTAGCACCAGGAAAAGCAGTCGAAGGGACCTTGCGCAATTAGGGGTTAGATAGGCTTAGCCGACGAAAAGAACGACAAAGAGAGAGATTTGAAAAAAGGTGCCAAGGGCCACTCTCTCAAGGCGATCGGAAGTAGCTGGGAAAGTCCCCTACCCATCGACCTGAATTAATTAGGTTAATTAGAGAAGGGGTTACTCCAATACCTCCCCGAGGGGGAGTACTTAAAAAACCGGGTGATTGCTTTTGATTTACCTGCAGATTGAGCGCTAAGGCGGCAGGGATCACATACTTTGCCAAGAACATCTGACTAATTCATTAATTAACTCCATTAATTAAGTACACTGTCGTCCCACCAAGACACTTTGTGCGTTGGTTTATTAAATCGAACAAGTCTTTGAATACCAGCAGAGTTACAGACGCTGTACTTCTGTTCCTGTTTCAGAAAGCCTTAACATAGTTAACGAACTTCTTCTGGACTCAGACCTCTCTGATGCTGACGTTTCCAGTCTGAGTGAACTCCTAAAAATAACCCTGAATCAAAATTTCTTTAGTTTCAATAACAAAATTTATAAACAAACCATGGACTTGCTATGGGTTGTGGCTTGTCACCACTACTTGCTGACCTATTCATGGATAAAATTGAAAGAAAGTTCTTCAATTCCAACAATCACCTTATTGAAAATATTATTTTTTACTATCGTTATGTCGACGATATCCTGATCATCTTCAATGGCCCCTCGAAAGCTATAGATTCTCTTTTAAATAATTTTAACACTTTACATCCAAATATTAAATTTACTTGTGAAAAAGAAAACAACAACTCTATAAACTATCTTGACGTCACTACCACCAAAAATTCAAATAACTTATCCTATAAAGTTTACAGAAAACCTACACTTAGTGACACTTGTATACCTTACAAGTCGAAACATTCCTTACAACATAAGCTGGCAATTTTCAATTCTTTATTCTATAGGGCCTTCTCTATTCCTATGTCACAGTCAGACTTCAAACAAGAAATTAAGATCATTTGACAAATAGCTTACAACATTGCATATCATTAAAAACCTCTTTTTCAGAATTAAAAATAAACTTATTAATAAGTCTATTTACAATACTAGCACTTTCACACAAAACAAAGACACACAAGAACCACAATTTTTCAGTATCCCCTATTTACACAACCTTTCCCAAAAAATTAAAGAATATTTCTCAAAAAACACTAATAAATCTAACTTAAAAATTTCATTCTCTAACAATAACAATCTCAAAACCATCATATCCCACACAAAAGATAAAATTAATGTTCTTGAACAGAGTGGTGTATATTCTATCTCTTGCAACTCCTGTAACTCCATTTACATAGGACAAACAGGTCGAAACATAAGAACACGTCTGTCTGAACATATAAGGTCTTTCAAAAAGCACAAATCTGATTCTAATTTTGCCAATCATCTAATCCAATCTTCACACGATTTTGTACCTTCTAATAATGTTAAAATTTTACACAAATACAAAAAAGGGAATTTACTTAACATCGCGGAAAATCTCGAAATTTACTTACACAAAAATGACAGTAGCTTTAACATTCTGAATGATCAGTTGATGGGACCTCAGGATGAATTTCTCAGGAACATTAACTGGCAGAATGTTTAGGGTATTATTGTTTATTTAGATTTGCTTCATTTCGTTTTTAAATTTACCGCTTTGCTGTACCTGTGTTTCACACCTGTCACTAAGCATTTACTTGATGTTCACTTGTATTCATAATTTTGTTAGCCATCACAAAAGTCGACTAGCTCCTAAGTCAAATTCTATATTTTTTAACGTGTAGTTTTAACAATATTTTTAACAATTTTAATGTGTTTAACGTGGAAGTTACTGACGTACAATAATTTCTTATTGTGAAAATCATGTGACAACCGCCTAATTTAGCTTAGGTATGTAATTTCATTTTATTGCCTTTACGGGCACTAGCTAGCTCGATTTATTATTGTAGTCCGAAGATGGCCTTCCCTAAGGCCGAAACATGTCGGCATTAAACGTCTAGTCCTCCGCACTGCGTTTTCTTAGTAACCATAAGACAAATCTAAAGTTCTTTCTTAAAAAAAAAGGATTTGGGCTTCGCTAACATATATACAGTGTGATTTTGGATTGAGGTTACTTTGAATTTGGCGCCATGGCTTTTAGTGTTTTTCACGTTCTAAATTTTCTTTGATTTTTCGCAGGCGTATTTTTATTTCTTTTTATTTTGTCTTAATATATCAGTCGAAAAAAGGCAAAGATGAGTAAGTGAGACAACCGGGTGCTGCCAACGTAATAAGAATTTAATATGGCGGTAAATTCAAATCATCCTCAGTTATTAAAAATCATACTGTACTCGCTGTTGCGTAATGTAATGACAGACGTAAGCAGGACAAAATAAACCCATCAAAAAGACGAAGCCAAAAGTGGATCTCAAGACTAATACAAATAAATATACAAGGTGAGTCAGGAGGAATGCATCAAACACCGGAAGGTATTTTACACGTTATTATGAGATAATAAATAATCAGATGATTTTTTGTTTTAGCTTTAAAAATTTTAATATTGCGTAGTAGTAAATAAACCCTTTCAAAATTTAATCACCAGTTTCCAAATTCAACTTACACGCCTAAAAGTTGAAACTTCAGCAAAGGTCTTAGCCGATGAGCAGAGCAGGCCCGGACAACCGCAAACGTTCAAGCAATACATGGTACATGCAGGGTTGCCAATCTCTAAACAGTCAATTCCCTACTCCAATGTTTAAAATTCCCGCTTTTACCCGCAGTCGAACTTTAAATTTCCCGAATAGTTTTTTCTTGGCTGTCAATTCAAAATAAAACACAAAATACAATTCACCACATTAAGGGTGGGTTTACAGAAAGCAAATCAAATATTTAATTGCGAATTAAACTAATTACGATTAAGTTGCCATAGAATTACATTGCGCAATGTCAAATTAACAACGTCATTAAAATTTGATTGCAATTAAAGTTTCTGTAAACTGGGCCTTATTGTTTCCAAATGTTAACATTTAACATGGTTTTATTTGGTTCAAATTTTATTATACCTCCTGCTTCGTGCACCTCCTCTTTGGTGTATAGTAATGCAGAAATTGTATCCGTATGCAGCTTATTGCGATTTTCTGTCTTAATATTATTTAAGTGGCTAAAAATGCGTTCCACTGAAGCATTAGAAAAACGGTGGTATTAGTAAAAAATTAATAACAATTCTTAGATTTGGAAATTTTGGAACTCCAACTGAGTTTTTTAAGCTAAAAACATAGTTCCAATACTGTTCTGCAGGTTTTGATGGATCCAATTTATCAAAGTTTATATTTAAAGTGTTTTAATTAGCATGTCTACAAACAACGTTACTTAAATTACCTCCACCGCTGTACGATCAACATAAGGTAATTTTACAATCCACTGGTCCATGCCAAAATAAATTATAAGCCACTATAAAACCAAGTCCTATTTCTAAAGAAGCTTCAGCCACCAAGCACGCCTTCAGCATGTAAAGAAAGGAATTCCAAGTAGATACCTACTTACACTGTACTAGTCGTATACTTACCTCGACATGAAGAATGCATTGAATGTTGCACAAGGATGTTATCAAAAAGCAGACAGGATTCTAAAAACTGTGTGCGCCGGAATGGGCTCATTTGACATTTTTTTTTATATCAAATTTGGAAACTTTATCATGTGTTTAACTAATATTTCCTAGAAAAAAAATTTTTTGTTCGTGTTTTAGACCATTAAAAAATTAATAAAAATAACCTATCGGTAAACGCTAGCCGTCCATGTTGTGACGTCATAGCATCCGTCCAGGGGTGCGTTCGTAAACTATACCTTCCAGTGCATTTTGGACCTGTAATCGCATCTTTCTCATTCACTATTTTAACTTATTTTGCATCTCGCTCATCTGGTCAAAAAGTCTTATGTTTACGTTCTTTACATTACAAGTACTTCCATGACAACCAACGAACTTCTTACACCCTACTTAAAGTGGGATACCCGATAAAGTGAAATAAATAGTACGTTGTTTTATTTCGCAATAATGGCAAGTAAAAAATCTAATTATAAATACTGTATTGTTCCGGAATGTAAGAATACAACTGTGTCCGCTCCTGACAAAATATTTTTCGCTGTCTCTAAATATTGATCCAGTACTTAATCACTAGTAGTTAACAACATAACTCTTTTTCCAAAATCTTTTGTTGTTATAAACTTTTTGAAATTGATGCGCTTCCTAAAATTGACCTTTTCCAGTAACAAACTGTCTCAGTCGGCGAAGGTTCTTCGCTTCGACGATGTAACCACATCAAAAACGCAACAGCGTGTTTACATCCACCCTGGGACGCAGCACAATCGTGACATTGAACATCCAGAATTTTTCTATCATTTTCATTAATAATACTTGTTACATTATAATTTCTTGACTTTATTTTATGTTCGGGTGTAATTTCAGCTTTCAAATAACATAGATTTTGTTTTCTGAATAGCTGAACGTACCCTATGGCGGAATCACCGTATTCTTGCCTGCCAGATCTTTAATAAATATATACATAATGTTTAGAATAAAATATACATTGAACAGGGTACTTGTACCTTTGTAGTTTAACTCCTCTCATTTCTGCGCTAATGTAATCTTTATTTGTGTTAAAATAATCCATTACCATTATAATGTCGACCTGCGGAAGATTACTTGAATCCGCTTTTACATAATTCTCTTCTAAGGAGCACATTGTATTAATTGTGCACTTTTAAGCATAAGCTAAATATGGAATTATGATAATTGCTAATGATAGTAATGATAACACCTTTTAGAAACTAAATAGTTTCCTGAACTGTATGTATCTGTGGCCTGCCGCCGGCCGCCACCCATGCGAAAATTGCTAAACGGATGCTATGACTTTTTAAAAATTAAATGTTACTCACACATATTTTTTTATTGAATTTAAACGTATAAATTATGATTACTAGACAATAAAAAATATATTGTTAATAAAAATTAGTGAAAAAAAGATATTCGAAAACGACCCTATTGTCGAAAGCGAAAGCGACGTTTACCGCCAAATGTACTGAATGATAGAATGATACTGTGTAATGCGCATGAGCATTACAATTTCAAAAGGTGCCAACCTGTCAAGCATTTAGATATAAGCTGGGTTCGTTTATTCAACTCCGTTCACTCTATTTACTCTTTTCACACTGTAAAGAGTGAGAGCGAATTAGTTTTGGTATAAGTAAGAGTGAGACAAAAGTGCGAAGAGAGTAAATAGAGTGCACGGAGTTGAATAAACGAACGCAGCTATAAAAGATAGTTCCACTTCTTGAAAACTACGCGAATGATACTTTCTGATAAGTTGTAAATTGCAGCAAATGAAAAAAGTTGAGACAAGTCTGGAAAAAGTTAAATAAAAAGGTAAAAGAGAAAAATCACGTTTTTATCCGTTTAAAAATTTTACCCACACAATTACTTAAAATTCTCGCCTTTCGGGAAAAATTCCCGACATTGGCAACCCTGGCCGTACATGGACAACAACAAGAACAACTAAATAGATAAGCGCACACGCGCAGGAGCTATTTCTGATGTAATAAATTATATAGGATGATGATAAAGTTCCGCAACAAGCTCATAATTTGTTTATTTAATGACCGTCGTCTGGGATCTTTTTGAAAAAATTACAAGTTTTACATTAATCCCACTTATAATTATTTATTCGTTATATTCTCTTTTCGTTCGGAAATTGAATGTGGAATGAATTTATTAATTTAATTTTTCAACTTTGTTCTTGTATCATACGCAGGGTTAAATGACTAGTTGAAACAAAATTGCTTGGCAACGGCCATACCACGCTGAAAGCACCGCTTCTCGTCCGATCAGCGAAGTTAAGCAGCGTCGGGCGCGGTTAGTACTTGGATGGGTGACCGCTTGGGAACACCGCGTGTCGTTGCCGTCTTTTTTTTTTCGTTAAAATTCGCTAATTCATTTGGCACGAAGAAGTTTATAAAACTTTATAGCCTATAAGACTTGAAAACCTATTTTCAACAGCCTCTTTATGGTTAAGATGAACAAGGAGTAAACGTGATTAAGACAAAGACTGCAACAATAAAACAATACGACAACGGCGACGCTTGGACTCTCTCGTCTCTACCAGAACTGTGATGTACCTACTATTGCAGTCTTTGTCACTAACATGCTTAATACAGGGTGGACAAAGACTGCAACAATAAAACAATACGACAACGGCGACGCTTGGACTCTCTCGTCTCTACCAGAACTGTGATGTACCTACTATTGCAGTCTTTGTCACTAACATGCTTAATACAGGGTGGACAAAGACTGCAACAATAAAACAATACGACAACGGCGACGCTTGGACTCTCTCGTCTCTACCAGAACTGTGATGTACCTACTATTGCAGTCTTTGTCACTAACATGCTTAATACAGGGTGGACAAAGACTGCAACAATAAAACAATACGACAACGGCGACGCTTGGACTCTCTCGTCTCTACCAGAACTGTGATGTACCTACTATTGCAGTCTTTGTCACTAACATGCTTAATACAGGGTGATCTATGATGTCGGGGAAAAACTTCAGCGGTTGATTCCTATGAGCAATTCAAACAAAAAACTTCTAATGAACATGTGTCCGATAATGCTTTTTAATGGAAGTGTAACACTTCAAAGTTTATAACATGTAACGTCAATCAATCAAAGCAGTAGACTTATTTCGTATTTCATTTGTTACCTATGAAAACAAAAATTAGTATCTTAACATCGTCTTGAAGTTGTAAACATTCAACATGTAATAAACTTTGAAGGGTTACACTTCCGTTAAAAAGCATTATCGGACACATGTTTATTAGAAGTTTTTTGTTTGAATTACTCATAGGAATCAACCGGTGAAGTTTTTCCCCGACGTCATAGATCACCCAGTATAATATATTTGCCCTCTAACCACTATGCGAACTTCTATGTAACATAAATCGATCTTCGAATTGTATGAATAATTGTAAATACAAATTGAAGACTTTTACTTTGGCCTATAGTGGTTTCATGAATAGCAACTATTGGCTAAATTGGTATATTTAATTATATGTATACATATTATTATGTTATCCCACGGATCGACTGCGTATTCGATTATTTCCAATAAAATTTTTTAAAAAGTTGTTTTTATTATACGTATGCAATCTTTAAAAAAACTCAACTTATTTAAATCGTTGTTTCGTTTTTTGTTCCTACATATTTCTTCGACTTAATACTTTATCCTTTTCACCAGAGAATGAAGAAGTGTTTGATCATGAATCACTAAAAAAATATTCATTATAAAGCTTCAAAGCAATTAAAGCGACGTAAGCAATTTAAATAAGTTAAGATTCAATTCTATTTTAGTTCAATGTTAAGTTTTACTTAAGTATCGCAAGAGCACGTTCGTCAAATCTAATTGGCCAGGCTCAATTGACTCACCACAGATCACAGACACCTTTTACTTCAAAACCTCTGCTCAATTTAATGTCAAAATATACAGAATTCCTAACCTACCACGTCTTCCAAGGTCAACTGAACTCATTAACTTTCACTTATGTCTCTTTAGGTTTACAGGTCTCTTTATTCATTGTTCACTTAAGTACCGCAAGAGTACATTCGCCAAAGCTCATTAACCCAGCTAAAGGCCAGTACACAATGGATTTGCATAATACCTAAGACATAGTACATAAGCCGTAACAGTAATTCGACCTATGTAAAGAAGTGCGCTGTAACACAATAGCTCCGTAACGAGAACAACGGTTGTGTTTCTTACGGCTTATGTCTTATGTTTTATGCAAATTCATTGTGTACTGGCCTTAACCCACCACGGATCACGAAGCCCTTTCGTTTCAAAACCTCTGCTTAGTTTGATGTCAAAATAATAAAATTACAGAAGTCCTAACTTATCACGTTTTCTAAGGTCAACTGAACTCATTACTTTTCACTTTCACTTTAGTCATTCCTTTCGTTTACAGGTCCCTTTATTTTATTCATAGTAAACAGAAGAGGAGTCAAGATGTATTCTTGTTGTATAAAACACAATTTTGTTTTCGTCTTCTTTTGACTTTCAGGGAGACCTGGAAATAGTTTTGTTTCGTTTCGCTTTAAAACTCTTATTTCTTTCTAAATCATATCCCCTATCGACACCTTTCTGAACACTTTTTAAGAGCGTTTCGTGCGCGGTGCAGACATCATCAGCGCTAGATTCAAAGCGACTCTCGTCTCCACAGAAGTAGCAATTCTCTGAAAATAAGAGACCATCTATCTTTTTTTCTTTGGGCGTTTCTAAGTCTTCCTTTCTGTTGCTCTGTTTTATTATTACGTGTTAATGCATTTTTCTTTTCAGCAATTTAATTAGTCAATTCATTTACCGTACCGGTACGTTTATAGCTCGATTAATATGTATTGCAAAACGTGCTCGGGTAAACAAATCACCCCTTACTAAAACATAATTGATTTAATATTACTTGGACGTTGCCAGGCCCGGGCTTTATTTAATATCAGTTTTGCCATAACAAAAGGGGGTGATTAGTTAATTGATTTTGGCGTTTGCAAGACCGAGTTGATTAACATTGAATTTGACGGTGCCAGGTCACCAAAATTTTCCAACGCCAACTTCATGATGTTATCAATCAAGATTACCGCGGTAGAATTTTTTAATATTTATTTACAATATTATGTATTTATTTAAATCGCAACGCACATATGGGGAAATATCGATTAATTAGGTATTCAGATAAAAGCAGATACATTATGATAGAGATTTATAATTGATCTGAAACTTTTAGAAATGGAATATTTATAAAAAAAAATATTTTCATATAATGACAATAAAATAGCCTATAATTTATTTTAAAACAATGCTGCCCACTTCATTTTCTTGATCTTCTCGATAACACATACAGTAAGTGTCAGAGGCCTATTGTCACATCTGGAGTCTAGTTTTAGTGTGACGCGTGGTTTGATGTTGAATAGAATACTTCGTTTAGGTACACATGAGGAAGCTGATAGATTATTAAGACAGCTGGAAATTCTGATTTTTTTAGTATTATAGTATTTTTTGTAGTATAGTAGTATTTTAGTATTTTTAGTATTATATTATATATAAAAAATCGCAAGGATTTAAATCTGGTGTTCGCGGGGGTCAATGCATCACCAGTAATGTCCGAGGGCGCACCGTGTGCTATATATGTATTGTTTATTTTTTGTTTGTGTGTGTTGGACAAACCTAACGCTCAGCAAGTATGTCCAGCTCCCCACAATTTCACTTACAGCGGACAGCTGTCACCGTCGAAGACTTAATTGTTTTAAACGTTGCTACCTACTGTTACAGTTTTTGATCAAATCGCGTACGTGATTAAATATCACAGATTACGAGAAAATGTAAATTACTTGGGATGTTTGGAAAATGTGAAACGATTTATTAGACCTGAAATTCATCACCGACAAGTTTTTTTTTTTGTTTATTAGAATGTAAAAACTTTATTAAATACAACTGTTTTAAATGTCGTTGGTGATGTGCATAACGTTTTTAATCAAATCGCGTACACGAATGAATGTAACAGATTACGGATTCATATTTAAAAAACTCTATGGAACAGTTTATTAAGAATTAATTGAAGAATTAATACAAAGTGATAAGAATGCGTACGATGGAACGAGGAACGACAAACAAAGTTATTATAATTAACATATTACGAAGGTATTTACTGATTAAAATGTTTTAAATTCTTAATTAAAATTGATAAAAAAGTACTTCCTGATTTAATAGCTTTTTAATTTCGCTACCGGTTTCGATATAAAATCTTCATTGGACAGAAGGAGGAGAAATATTGAATCATGTATGTGGTGAAATTAGTTGTGACGTCACAACTAATTGCCTGCTGAAGATTTTATATCGAAATATTACACCTAATTATGGACTTCCAACAAGTTTTAAATTCTGTTTGTCAAAAAATGTTTAACTTTATTTACAATACAATTTACAGTCTTTTTCTTTTGGTTTTCCCCTTTTGTCAATTATGTTTCCGAATTTGTCAAATCCTCAGACCTACTATATTGGAAAGTCATTTGACAAATTAGGAAACACATTTGACAAAAGGGGAAAAGCAATAGAAAAAGACTGTAAATTAAGATGAAAGGAATTCTTAACAGGGAGATTTAAATTGTTGTTCGTTTTAGTGATACATTGTTTACCTGTTAAAGCATGTGTTAAATGTGGGGCCGTTGTGATCCTTTGCGTGGAATAATCTACTTCAGGTGATTTACATGCATTTGTCAAGTAAATGTAATTCGAATTTCACGGCGTCGGACGTTGATCTAAAAACGGAGTTGACGTGAAATTCCACTTATAGGTCAAGTTCACGATCTATGCTACGCCATCGTGCCTACCATAAACCTTTTATCAAGGCATTTATTTCGTTCATCTGCTCCTCTATTTTTTAACCAGAGGTGCATCGTCATTTTGGGACTGATTTTTGATTAATTATTTCTTGAAAACTAAAATAGAAAGAATCTTTTAACATTTCTCCCATACTCTCGGACTTAGCTTCTTACTGTGGTTTTTTTTTGTCAGAACAATTTTCAGTCACCCTGTATGTTCAAATCTATCGAGTCTTCTGTAAGCTCAACATTTCCGCTTTCTTCTTATTCATGGCTGTTTTCTTCTTGATTTCATCACCTCATATAAAATCAAACGTTCTTTATTAAATCAGAATCATTGTATTGTTGATTGTTTGCTCGCTTTATTTTTTTTATCATGTCCGTATTCTAAAACTATTCTGTACTTTCCTCAACTCCCTCATCCTCATCCCCCTCCGATCATCACATTTTTGCAGTTATCTTTAAGTGAAAATTTAATCAATCACCTGAAAATAGAAATTTTCTTTCTCCTTTTAAATTTTTATGCTTAATGACATTTCTACCTTAGAATTATTATTTATTTCAAATTGTTAATAAAACCGTTGTGTTGTACAGTGATCATTATGTTAGTAAAGTTACAGTTTGATATGTAACACAAATCAGTTTCCACATCGTATGTACATTGTATCAAATAAAATGTACCGTAAATTGCTTAGGTATATTATTTCCAGTATAGTGCATCTGTCTTTCACAGTGGGTCCACAAATTACTGCTTTTGACATTCTTAAAACCAACTGCTCTAAATAACGAGTTAGCGCAACTATAATAACTTGGCGGAGAACATTAATTAAAGCCCACCACCCATCGCGAGCAACCCCGGGCCGGAGGCGGCATGAGTTCGATTGCGCCTAGGCCGGCCGTTTAATCAATTCGCAATTTGCCGGAGCCATCTCTGGTGAAAACAGAAACAAATTTAATATTTTCCCGGAAGACTTCACGCGGAAACGCCGAGATAAACTGGAGCATTAAGCGTGCAGGATTTTGCCTTTTATTTCGAAACAGTTTATGTCAAGATGACGTTTTTTTTTTTTGTTCATGTAATGCCAGGCAGATTATGTGCGGTCGCGTGAACATCTGCCACAAAAAATGTGCCAGTTTAATGGGAAAGCCTTCAGTATGTTTAAGTATGAAAAGATGGTCATTTTTTAAGCGCTAGTTTAGCGAAATGTCGTTTTGGAATAACAACTTAAGAATTTTTTTTTAAGGAAAAGAGATTCCTAATAGTGAAAAGATACCCTTAATAAGGTCAATAAGAAAGAAGTATTTATTACATCGGTAAAACATTTGTTGGAATAAAAAATTCGCACTGCAATAAAGTTTTAAATCGCATAATAATATTCGTCGAGTATGTCTTCCAAATTTAAGACAAATAATTTCAACTGAAATAACTCTAAAAAAATGGACTTAAAAAACGCTGTTCACGTTGATCCTGCGCAAAGCTCCAAGGAAATCGACAGAAATCAAAAATCCCATCATCTCGTCTGCTTCAAAGCTTGACAGCGCCGGAAAATTGTCGTCTTATTCGTTGTTATAACGCGCTGACCCTCGTCAAAAGCTTCGGATACGTAGCAAATAAAATAATATCGACGTCTGCGTTATTTCCTTGTCTTCGCGGGCGATTGGCCCCGGAATGCAGCCGACAATCGATCCTTGCAAATACATCATCATACGTATTTTTTGACGGTCGGCGAATATTAAAATGCCCTGGGAAAAGAAACCGAATTTTTTTCGTCCGTTCGCTGCGAGAAGAACGAAACTGAAACGCAGATGTCACAAAATTGATGTCCGGGGTGATTGTAAAGAAAGGTGAGCCCAAATTTATTAGTTTATGTTAACCCGAAGACCTTCACGAACGTCGTTCATTATGACCTTAAATTTCACATAGCTGGAATTTTTTCAGCCGGAAGACGCACAGGATTTATGTACGATTTAAGTTTAAAATGGGAACGTTCAAGTCTAAATAAGAACTTGCTGAACTTTTCATATTTGTATCTTTAAAATTTATTATATTCGTTTTAGAAAATGTTTTAGAAAAGTTTTCGAACATTCATTGTGAAATACCGTCATTAAGTTCATTAGGTAAGTCAAACTCAATTAGATAATGTAAACAAACGACTTGCTTTTTCAAAGGATTGGCCCTCATGAATCATACTGACCTTTGCAATAAAACTGTGATAGAATACCAGCTGCATATTGCATCACTAAACGATCGGCGAAGTGACTCATCAAGGAAGTCGGCATTATGCCAGCATGGACAAGCATGACCAAGAGCGGGCGATCCAGGGAATGCCTCGACGACTCATGGAAAATTGTGTAACTTAAGCCCACGTACAAACTCTTGTTCATAATCGGAATTTCCGGAATGAACCATATAAAAGGCAGCTGGATATCATGAAAGATCATCACACAGTCAGCAGACGCATGGTCGTGCACGTCACCTAGAGTCCGAAGGCATCATTACTTCTTTAGCATTTGCAGAATGTCATAGTGTATGAACGAAATCCGTCTGTCTCTCTGCATCCAGTAGCATGGTTTGCGTTAGCCAACATTAATTTATTTGATTTACAAAATGCTGTTTCTTCTCGTTATAAAATTATTTTTAATCTATTTGCATTGTTTCGTCTTGACTTTCTATATCATATTTACACATTTACATGTGTCTAAATTACGCTCTTTAATAATTTGAGTAAATAGAAGCATAATTCTAACAGTAACCATTTTAAGATTTCATATTTCAATATTTAATGAAACGAAGACTAACAATATGCACAAATATAACTATATTCGATATTTCCAAAAAGGATCCTTAAAGGAGTCGACATCTAAATACATTCAACACATCGAAACGCCGAAACTTAGGCAAATTTAACGAAAGGAATTTTGATTTCTGAAAGAGGTCGTCACAGAAATAAATGAAACTATACATCATTGTCTTAAATGACAGTGCAGTTCACTTACTTACTTAATCTTCAGCTTTCCTACCTTTCGGTGTAAAACCATGTTGGAGTTGAGTATTCGGGGGCTGCTCTCTTACATATCTTCCTCCACCCCTTTCTGTCTGTTGCTAGCTCCTTTATTCTCTCCCATTTTACTCCACTTTTCTCTACAGCTAAACGTACTTCCTCCTTTCAGAGTTTTCTAGGCCAGCCTCTTTGTCTTTTTCCTGTTTCCTTAGCTTCAAACACTTCTTTCACTAATCTGTCTTCCCCTATTCTCATTTTACGTCCTAACCATCTAAGTTGTGCTTCTTCTATTGAGGTCTCCACCGATACAACGTCCAAATTTTTCCTAAATGTTTCGTTTCATACTTTATCTCTTTTAGTCTTCCCTTCTATTTTTCGAAGAAATCTCATTTCCGTACCGTTAGCTTACTTATTTGTTGTTCATGTCTCACTCCCATAAGTTAGAACTGGCTTCATGATTTTCCTTATTTCGGTTTTTATATTGCTTGGAATTTCTTTCTTACCCAGAAAAGTTGACTTGACACTGTTGAATAGTCTACCTGTTTTCGCTACTCTCTCATTTATTTCGTCCTCTAAATTTCCTTTATTGTTGATCATTACTCGCAAATACTTACAGCTTTTTACTTGTTCTAAGCGTTTTCCATCCAATTCTATGTTGTGTTTCTCCCCTTTTCTTCCGATTACCATGGTTTTAATCTTCGTGTTTTTCTTTTAGTACGTTTAAATTATTTTGCAATTGTTGTTCTGATTCTCCCATAATTATCATGTCGTCTGCGTAGCATAGTTCGGTTATTTTCCGAAATCCTATTCTGTACTTTTTCAATTTTTCTTTACAAGTCTTGACTACCTCATCCAACACTAGGTTAAATAGCGCTGGACTTAATATACATCCCTGCCTGAGGACTATTTTGCTGGTGAAAATACTGGATGTCTCGTTTCTTATTCTTACGTAGTTATCTGTTACGAAATTAGAAAGTTGGGTTAAATGAAGAAAGATTTGGTTATACGCAACAAATGAATTCGCTTACCGATTAAATTTGGCTTGTAAATTGTAAAAACAAGCTTATGACAGTAATTCCACTCAAGCTGCTTCGTTATTCGGCTATATATTCGGTTATATATTCGGCATATATTATAGCCGGCGAACAAGCGCGCGTAAAATCAAGAGGCGCATTCAATTGTTTTTCAGTATAAATACGGGTGCAAAATCCAAAGAAATTCAATTGCTTTTAATATAAATATGGCTGCAAATTCAAAAGGCACGTTCAATTGTCTTTTAGTATAAGTACGGGTGCAGAGAGCGTCTAAGACATTCTTACTTCGACTGTAAACGCGAAAAATTCCTTCGTCGACTTTAAAACGCGAAACCTTTGCAATTTGTGAATTTGTAAATTTTGAAAACACAAAGACAATTAAAGCGAACAAAAACAATTAATTATTTTATTATTACTGTTTAAAATTACATTAAATTAATTAATTTTAAAATAACTTGTTAAAAGAAACTAATAATTGGGGCCTGGTTGTTGTGCAGACTCGCCAGATCCTTGTTATTTTAATACTAAATAATACTCTCACCTTTAAATTAAAACAAATGAAATAAACAGGGAAAATTGCTGTTGTGCACGTGACTTTACTCACTTAAAAGAACGATTATCAGATTAACAAGGGACAGACATTGTAATCCTGCAAACATTGTAACATCTAAAGTTACAAAAGATTCATTATTTTACTAACCAGTGATTTTCGTATTATCCTTATCAAATATCGATAAAAGTTACTTGCCTAATTTAAATGCTGTAAGTGTTATTTTCACTTTCGTTGTTCAATTTCAACTTTGTTTACATTCGTTAGAGCTATTTAGAGTTTGTATGAGGCTCCAGTCAGAGTTAACCAATGAGAATATTTATCTTTAACTTTTAATTAATTGTTATTTGTGAACAGATACATGTGCTTTCGTCTTATACAATATTTGGGTGCTGCTTGACTTCATTGTTTAAACGGAAAATTCATCTTTATATTTGATTTTACCACAACTTTCGCTATTGTACTTTGGCGTCACTGCCAGCTTTGGGATACATTCTTGAACTTCTCGGACTCCTTTCATATTTCCCGCATCCTTCTGATATCTTCATTGGTTCGATTAGAATGAGGGGCGGAGTTCGGCGACTGGCGCGGAAAAGGGGCAGTTGTCGTTGGATAGTGGCACAGATTAAAATGGCCAGCTAATTATTTTCATCTCATTTAAAATATTTTGAAATCCATCAATCATCCATTGAAAATTTAGTTTAACAATCCCCATCATTAACTAGGGGTGAGTTAGTTATTCTTATTTATTAACATTTTCACTTGAAAAGTTCGCCTTTGTTCCGGACCTCGTGAGGACGATCCTAATTTTACTTTTCTTAGGAAAACCGGAGGGATGTTTCACTATCTCCCATTATTATAATTCACCGTCAGAGGCAAATGATCCCTCATATCATGAAATCGAATCTTAATTATTGAAGCTTCCGTCAACGTTTTTTTCTGAAGATGATGCACTTTTGCTGATCACCACATGTAGTTCTCTTCGACCATCCAGAAACCCCAATGAGGTGGAAGTCGTAATCATCTGGAGTGTCAGGATAAAGAGAAAGGACAGCAGGTCATAATCCTTCTATTTTTTTTTTACTTCATCAGAAATTTACATTCAATTCAACGCCGTTCCTTTTTTTATTAAATTAGTTACACGAATAATTATTTTTATTGCTTCAAATTCAATCATTTAATTAATTTAATTCACTTTAATTATTAATTTCTTCTTAAGATTAATTCCCCTAAACTTTTATTACGATTTGTATATTTGTAAAATTATTAACTTTTCAATTTATATAATTCACCTTATTTATTTAATAATATTTTTTTATGAATTATCATTTTTGTCATTTAATAATTGAAATTGGTATTTGAAATTGTGAACGAAGTTGAGCTCAATATCGTAGTATGATAAAAAAAAAAGGGTAATCCTTTTTGTTTTTGTCAATTACATTTTTTTATTTATTTTTTTTTATTTATATATATATATAATTAGACGTACAGTACATCGTACACAGTGGCCTAATATACAAACTTAAACATTAAATAAACAACTAATACGTTTTATGACATTAATAATACTTAAAATTTGCATTTTAAAAATTACGTCCTAACTTTTATTTTCTTTGCACAATTTTCAATTAATTTTTTCAAATTTGTTCCACTTAAATTATTCCAATCTTGAATTGTTTTCGGAAAAAAAGAAAATTTATGAATGTTAGTTTTCGAAAATGGAATTTTATAGATGAATTTATGATTTTTTCTAGTGCTTGAATCATTTATTTGTAATTTAGTTAGAAAATTGTGCATCGAATCAACTTCTTGTCTTCTAGAAGATAAAGTTTCCCAATTTAATTCCCTTAGTATGCGTGAAACAGATGAAGTTGTTCTATGGTCATTCATAACATACCGAGCTGCTTTATGCTGCAACATTTCCAGATCTTCAATTAAATATTGTTGGTGCGGATCCCAAACATTTAAAGTGCTGTATGAAGTCTCGCACATTCCTATTTGTGTTTATCATCATTATATATTATATATATCATCCCCTAATTATTTTTTTTTTGGGAATTGTTTGCATGTGCTCTTTTAGAGCTGCTATTAAATATATTGATAGTTTACCATTGTTGAGTTTATTTAATCTTGAATTACAGCCCATATTTAACTATACACTTAAAATTTTAAAGAGGTTTCCAATTTTTGCCTCGTTATATAAAAAATTGGTGGCGCTTATATATTAAAAAAAAAACATTAGTTTTCTATTAATTTTTTGTGAATCTAATAAAATCGAACCACAAACTTTGCTCTCCAATAACAAACTGGAAACCGTTAGCAAAGTAAAACCAAATAAGAATTAATAGGTTATAACATCACTTTGAGGTTTGTGTGTAATCTGGTGCGCAAAAGCAAAACAAATAAATAAAAAAGAGAGAATGCAGAAAATTTTATTATGCGAATTACAGTGACCACCATCTACCCTAAGAATCAAATCAAATCAAAATCAGAAGACTGCAATTTCGAAAATAATAAACAGTATACAACAATGTTTCGCTTGCAACGAAACTAGTAAGACAATTATTGGCTTCCAAAGTGGCAGGCTGAGCTAGTAACCAAATAACATTGTAAAATGTATATACAAGGTGTCCCAACAGTGTGTGCTAATTTCGTGTTGTAGATCTCTTAAATTAAAAAAGAAATTGTATGGAAAATTTTTTTCTATCTTCAGTACTTATGGAGATATGGCCCGAGAACATACTGTTGGGACACCCTGTACAGAACAACCAACAAACTACGACGTCGCCAATGAATGCCAAAGAAATGGCTAGATTGCTCCCTACTCGAAGGGTGTAAATTATGGGAGGGAAAACTAAGATCGTCCCAATTGTCGGCTAACTCATGGAACAGGCGAGGTCATACATAACCACAAAGTAAAAGGGCAGTTAATAAAGATAAATAATATTCACCAGTTATTGCACACTTGTCTTTATTTTTTTTTAAAAGAAACAAAAGAGTAATTCAAACTTCAACGTAAAACGCTAAAACTCAAACGAGAAGATTTGTCAGAACAGGAGGCGCGGATCCGCCTTTCGTTTACATAACAAACGAAGTAAATAGCAAAATCAAATAATTCTACATACACGGTGTTTGGTTGCGCCACAATAAAATTATCCTAAAGATTTGGAAAATAAATCAAAAGCTCCAACCTTGTGTTATCTAATCAAACTTCACATTAGCTGTATTAGTCCCAACGAAGACGTCCGGGTACCAAGGACTAGGACCGATGTCAGTACGCCATTACACATCTCAATTACACGTCTCAGTGACGTCGGTAGTCAACTACAGGTTGGCGAAAACAAATTCGAACGACTAAGGCGGAGCTTACCGGTGCGACCGCGGCACCAAGACATATCAGCGAAGGTTGGCCCCAAATAGAACCACAGACGACAGGGGATGGGGGGGGGGGAGAAAAGCCTAAATAACAAAAGAGAAACACACGTTACGACCTAAACTGTGTATAGAATTCGCTTGCATACCAGATTTAAGTGTCGAAATCAGGCTTTGAAAAGCAGGAGAATATGCTTGTATTTCACGTGGAGTGCTTCGTTTCAAATCACGGACCAGATATGTAGCAATGTTATCTGAACATTTAGAAGAGCATACGCATGTTTCTCTGGTCTCTCATTTCTTTACTGTGAATTTTCTTTAATTTTAAATAATTTTTGCATTTAAATGGATTAAAAAAAAATAGAAACCGAAATATATGAGGTCTTGCTTTTAACAGTGAATTAAGTAACTAGGTAGAAATTGTATATCTTAATTTAGTTTCTCCGATCGGATTATTGGAATTACCGCTTTATTTTTATACACGAGCTCTGCGAAATGATGAACAGCTCTGTTTCGAACCACCAGGAATTTATTGCGTAGGTCAACGATGATGTATTACGAGCTGCACTCGATTTGCGCCAATCGTTATTTACGAGCGCACGACCATGAACCTATATTACAAAAATTAAGTTCAGATTTATCCACCTCGCTTTGTTTCCAAAACCTAAGAAATGTTTAAACAATAGATAACACTTGGAAATAAAATAGGGACAACGACCGAATTCGAGTGATCCCCCTTCTGATATCACTTTGTTAAATGAGTTTCCTTTTCTCTCTTTCTATACATACATATAACTTTTAACTTGGAAGCGAAAAAAAAAAACTTCGGCAAATCTTATTTATTCATTCTTTGCCTCGAGTTTTTTAATGACATTCCATTTTCGTATAGCGCTTGCAACTTGAATAATAGGATTTCATACAGAAGGCTATGTTACACAAAATAAATGCGAGTAATCAAGTCGGAAGTTCATAATATTTCTCGGACGGGAGGGGGGACAAAAATAAAAATAAACGGGTGACGTGAAAAGCGCAGCGGGCAACGCATCATCTGTCAGCCCTTCTTCGCCAAAAGCTTTGTTTTCCGGAACCGTAAAGCACATTTAATGTCGGCCACCGTTTTTACGTCCAACGTCCTGGAAATTGAATGGAAGCCGACGACGAACAAGTTTATCCGTGGGTTTACGGTTTCTAGGTAAGGCGCTGTATGGGTTTTCCATTCGTTCGTTTTCGTTAAGTCGAAATTTATGGCGGCTGTCGACGAAAGTCGAACTCGTAAAACACGCAAGTAAGTGCGCTTTAACTTGAGCTTAACGTTTCTCTGCTGGTCGGAACTGTCGGAATATTTAAAACAAACACTATTTACAATAAGCTGAATGCACGAATACTAAATTTTAAAGAAGACGTTGAGCAAGAAAGAAAATTTCAGTAATGGCACCAGAAAGGGAAAAAAAACGAGCATTACTTGCTTTTTCATCATAATATCTCTCTGCTCATCTACAGTTCTCTGGTTTCTTATGATCCCTACTCAGCATCGAGAAGGGGTGAAAGGGTAAAATGCCCCGAGCCCGCAATTTACAGAAACCCGGACATCGTCCCACAATTTGTTTTTTTTACGTTCTAAGAAGGAATGTGCTGAAAATTAGAGTCCGAAATAGGGTAATAAATTACCCCAAACTTATGACTTCGGAGACGTAAAAAATTCGACTTCTCGAAAAGAATAATAGTAATAATTAATAATAATATCAAAATATGTTTATTTAAGAAAGAGCATAATTTTACTAAGTGCTTGAAATTTTAAAATAATTTATTTACTTAGAGCCCAAGTAAATTTTTCCCCGAGCCCGACGAGCGTCCTTAGCCTTCGGGGTTGATTAGGGTGCGTAGGTTTATCAGAGGGTAGAGCTTTAAGACAATGATTTAATTTTTTTTTTTTAATTAATACCTCTTTATTACGTTAAATAATTAATTTAGTTGAGGGTGGTTTGTCCGTTAAAATCGGGGATGCGGTCCTGGGTCGTTCGCGGCGACTGGGTTTGTTGATTCGTCTAAGACGGAACAGCGGGCGACGTTTCCTTAGCCGGAAAAAACTGGCGAAGCTCGAGGCCGGTCCGTGACTGGAGTGGTGGGTCAAGGTCGGTCTCGGTGACAACGTTCCTTGGCTGGAGCACGACACGTCCTTGCTCAGCCTATGGGTGATCGGATTGGAACGTGGCCAGGGCAGGCTCCGGTGGTGTCTTCTCTTGGACAGCTGGCGAGGAAGATGGTCCTCGTTCTCTTAGTACGGGTTCGGCAATGTTGTCGGCGGCAGTGGCAGATGATGTGGCTGCAGCAACGCTGATGCTGGTGTGGCGATGGCGTTGTTGGGGGTCCCCTCGTAGAGTTGGCACTTAGTGCCCACTGAGTCGGTCCGGTGGCAACGACTACATGACTGCATCACTGGCTTCCCAATTTTGGCCCGCACTTTAAATACAAGTTTTTTGCCTATTCGAGCGTTGCATGTTTTCGTCACTTGCTTTGTGTCTGTTTGCGTCATTCGTATACGCTAGTATACGCGCGTTTGTAACAAATTCCACCGATGTGTTATTATGAAATATGAACCTTTACGTTACGTTGTATCGGTTATCTCCTTATTGTGTTTACATTTCAACACGGTCGCAATTTGCCCTCAATTACACAAGTTTGCGTTTAAATACTTTTTATATTTTTTATTCGCGGAACACAGAAAAAAAACCCTCGTGGTTTTTAGAAAATTCCCCCTCGTGACAATATCAAATGGCCCTCGTCACTTATTGAATGTGCGACATTCTTTAGAAACTTCTTAACCCTTTCTAGAACATCTCACGAAAGAGGAACTCGTCTATAAAAGCAGAATCGGGCGCAAAATTTGTTTTTATATGACAGTGAAGTGTGAATAATACATTGATTCATTTGGATCTCCAATTATTAATAGTATTGTTACAAATACAATCACTGTCATTCATCTAAGAATATTTCCCCTAATACTAGTCTCATTTCTTCTTTAAAAAGAAATAAAACGGTCGCTCCCTTAACGCGCAGTTGGAAAATATTCCGGATGTTCCAGCAACGAAAAAGAAAATAAGAAAACGAAATCTTCCTTCAGGTAATCTCAACAAATAGTATCAGCATCTAATGAATAGTCTAAACAGTTCACGCTGAAAGCCAAAGATTTTCTTCCAAATCGGGTTTGCATTCAAAATGCGAAAACGTAGTAAGTACGTAGAGCGCCAATTCTCTTTGCAATTTACGTCGAGATCTTCTTCTGCTGTTCGGCGAGTGCATTTCTCGCCGGAAATTTTCCATCCTCGCCGAAAATGCACTCCTCGAGGCGGTCTGGGCTTAACGCGATTATGACCGCAGGAAGAAGGACTTGAGCGCTCTCGAATTTGTCTCAATTAGAGCAGGGCCGGAAGGTCGCGCGGAAAATATCCGCAAACTTAATTACGTAATTAAGTTACGAATGATTAAGTTAGCGACGCGCGGCAAGATCTACCGAAAAAAAAAAGACGACGCTGAAATTTAATTTATGCGGACCGGAATGATGGGGGGGCATGACAAGAAAGATAATAATCAATCAGCCAATTTGTGTCTAAATTGGTATTGTCAAAAAGTTTAATATTAGGTTGGAGTTTACCCCTAACATAAAAATGTGGTCTCCTGAATCCCCCAGAACATAAAAAAAAGGATTAAAAGGGCGACAGTAAAATTATAAACTCAGACAATTAGGTATTTAACGAACGTTGACCGTCGGTCAATTTAACACGTTTACATCTGTTAGTTGTCGCAAATTAGGGTCCCCTCTTTATAAACGCGCAGCAAAGAAATTTTTAATTCGCAGAGGGCGCAAGCAGTGGGAAGGATAATGAGCGGTTTCGCCGGCCTTTGATAATTTTCGATGAGCTGCTTTGCGGCGAGTGTTCCTCCTGTATCCACTTCGCCATTCTCACAGGACCACTAATTAAATCGCGTTAGCGAAACCGAGTCCTGAGATACCGTTGAAATTTTATAATCTTTGCTTTTATTCATTTACTATAGATTAATCCAGGTATTATAAGAGTGACAAGTTACCCGCCTGCTTTGTCTTCATAATACAGTATTCCTTGTCAAAGCTCAACTGTGACGGAATCTTGATTAAATTTTAACGAACATTAATAGCGTTGAATAAGTTTGGTCTTTAGGAAGGTGGTGAAATGAACAACTGCACCTGCAACGATTAGAAGCGTCAGCTTTTATTATCGCTCACACGTCGGTAATAAATCAATTAAGGAGAGCTTGTCACGTGAAAGCGCAATCTGCCTGGAATGACGCGATACTGTGTCGTATCATGCGACCGGATTAATTATGTTTTGGCTCTTGTGCTTTACGAAGTTCTCGCCTATCGCTTATTAACACTCTCTCTGTATCCTTCGCCTTAGAAATTTTCCTGTTACTTGGAAGTTCTTGTTGAACTACTTCACGCTAATTTCAAAGTTGCGAAGGTTTATTAAAAAACTTTAATTTCATTTATGTGTGTGGTTATCGTGTCATTATTTCTGCCCTACCCTGTGTAAGGACTGTCAATGTCAATATACGCTGTTCAAAAAATAAAAGTAGTCATCGTTTTTTGTTAGTGCATTGTCATTAAGACTTGGCATATCTATAAGTTATTAATTATTACTTGTAGGGAAATTATTTTAGATTTAATCCAATCAACATTTGAAAATTTTCAATCGTGCCCAAACACACATGTCTGTCAGGAATTCGAGTGTTTACTTGATTTAAGACTTAAGAATACGCTGATAATGTATTGTGTAATCGACGCGGGACATCCTGTGTGTAGAAACTAGGACAAGTGCTAAAGCAGGAAAATGAAATTATAAAAATTGAAAATGCAGGAGTGAAAAGAGGAAATAAAAATAGCAGTATACAGGGTGAACTTAACAGTCGTACAAAAAAAAAAACCTCAGTCTATGTATACGACTGAGATGCTATGCGCGAAAAAGTATCGAAGACACCATGTATTTGGAGTCGCTGGAATGTACCGAAATACTTTGCAAGATCGATGACGCACTTCAATTTATTCACAAATATTGTCGGCTTATAAAAACACTTACAACTGAGGGAGTTCTAAATAAAGGATAGCACTGAAACATAATCTGCAATAAAAGCATTTATTTATAAGCCCTCGGAATTAATGAGCTTCATAAGTGGGCGCACTTCTTGTACATCAGCGAATATTAATTGAATTTCTGTCGTCAGATAAAATTAGATTTTCTCCGATTTAACAAGATAGCATAAACTCTACAATTCACTCGCGAGCACTTTATTGTCTTGCTTATTAAATTGATAGCGTTAACACACTTGTTGAATAAATATAATCCTCAACATTACATAAAGAAACTATTAACGAAAGTGCGTGTATAAAAACTGTGAAGAAGCACTACAACAACACTGTTCATCAAATTATCAACCTATTAGTCCTAGTTAATCCTTATCCTTATTGACTCTTGCGAAAACCATTACTAGTTGTGACAATTAAAAAGTAAATACAAAAATAATTTATTTCGTTTATTAACTATAATAGGATTTGCAACCCATAAACTAACTTGCCTTAAACACATCACTCGTAATGTTCGTACGCCATACACAATTCAGGACAATAAATTGACGTTAAAAGAAATACGAAGGTTATTATTATATATTATATATTATATATATATATATATATATTACATTGTCCTGGATTAGTTTACGATCTCTATCATCCATATACAAACTGTGCAAGTGGTTCTCAAACGGTTTTGGAACAATTTCTATTTGCTCTAAAACTATTGGTTAAGGACGTACTAGCTGAACCGTTACCATTGTTTGAAAAATATTACAAGTTTCAAATTTGCCACGACTATTAAAGTCATGCTGTAGAATGAATTGAAACAAAAAGGAGTAATAAACGTATTGGAAACAATGACTCAGCTGTATTAAAAGAAATTATAAGAACTAAAACAAAAGTTAACGTTAGATATAATATTACAGGGTGCTTCGCAACCTCATACAAAAAAAGCAAATTTGAGTGAAAATTAATGTAATGAACCCTTTTCTGTATAACATTTTATTAATAAATTTTAGAGATATTAAATGCTTTTCGCGTAAGTTTGATGGGCTATGGAAAAATGCTTCGTCAGCGATTAATCAGTTGTTATGTAATCAAGTACAGTTTTAACTCGCATGTATACAAATATGGCGGAATTTTCAAATAGTGAAATTGTGGATATGATTTTAATTTGTGGCGAAGACCGACAAAATGCGTTGGTTGCAAGGTGTTTGTTATCATAACATATACAACACACCGCAATGTTTTTTGTATGAACTTGAGATACACCCTGTATAATTAATTTCCCCTGCGTACAGTTTCACGGACAGTCAAACTTATTCCAACTTGGCATTGTTAGTGTTTTTGAAAGAATAAGGTCACTCTTCGGACACATGTTTAAAAAAGACGTTAATCAGTTTTCTGCAGAAGCGTTTTTAATTTTAACAATTTGTAGGTACTTAAGAAAAAAAAGGAATGTTTGAAGTTATTAGAGGTCTTCGTCAGAAGAAACTAAGTTTACATGAAATGAAAGAAACTAACAAACTGTAAGATACGTCATTAGGAACGTTATCGAATAGGCGACCGAGCTCCTCCTCGCCTCTTTACTTATTGATTACTGCTTGTATATAAAATTTCATTACAGTTGAATTTCGCGTTCCTGAGTCACAGGTTTATGCTAAATTTATGATCAACAGTGTATTTAAAAAACAATTACAAAAATAGAATAAAAATTAGGAAAAGACGACCATAATTATCGCCACAGAATACAATCCAACTGTTTAATTTTATTTTAATGAAATAATTTAATTTTAATGGATGAAAATACTTCAGAGATATTTCAATAAAGTTCAGTTTCACACAGTTCTATTACTTTTCGAACGAGTACATTTGGAAGGCAGTGTGCATGAAATCGCAGCACACTTAACCCAGAAACATTAATAATCCGTGGATTGTAGGAAATTCCAACTGATATGATAACAGAATTTAATCTTTCAATGAAACATAAAAATGATTTAAATAAAGAAGTAATAAATGCAGTAGATGAACTATGTCTCATTTTTATAATAAACTCTTTCACAATAAAAAATGACTTTAGAGTAGATTTCTGAAATCGGGAAACATACTTATAACAAATTCTTACAAAGTATAATAAATGAATAATAATACCTGCACACGTTCATTTTATCAGGAAAATTTGTGCGTTTTTCAATCGTAGGCAAAGGAACACTTTAGCGAATTTCTCGAATGTGCCCTCCAGCAAGATTGGGACTGATACATTCGACGAAGACAACAATCGAAACTCCTGCAGCTCGTTTCTTGGGATAACAATGTTTTATGTGTCCCGTACACATAAGGGCCGTGCTCAAATCGACTTGGTGGATGAAACCACCATAAAGTGCGACTACCGTGAGATACCTTTGGAATCGATATCAAAAGTGTAAAAAGTCAATTTGAATGTTGGTAGCACCAGTCTGCTAAAGATTTTTAATAACTAATGTTTTAACGAAGATACTGATACTGATACTGTTCACATGGATATTTAAATATGCCAAAAACTGGCAAGTAGCAGTAATACTGTAATAACCACAGAGGAATATCGCCCCCACCCACAGTCGAAGAAGTGTATAATAGGGGAAGGCCAGTGCGTACAAGGCCATATTTTCTGCATAAGGGAAATAATGGAAGAAACGCTAAAGTGCAATAGAGAAGTTCACGTATGCTTTGTAGACTTAGAAAAGGCGTTTCTCAAAGTCCAAAAACATGTTTTAAAGAAAAGAGGAATCAGTGGCATAAGGACAGGAAAACGAAAAGAACAACGAAAAGACCGAAAGAAACAAGGAGATGCACCGAGCCCACTTTTATTTATAATAATGATGGAAGTTATAAAACAAACAAGGCAGAGAGGAACCAAATTAATGTTATTATACAGAAACCTAGAGACAACAACTTCGCAGATGATTTGGTAATATTTGCCAGAACAGAAAAAGCGTTGCAAAAGCATTTCAATATATGGAACGAAGACTAAAGAGAGAAGATATGATAATAAAATAATGGTAATCTCAAGGAAACCCTTTGGTTTGAAACAAGCATAGGTAAATGCAAAGAAAATAGATCAGATAGCATTTATTGTCAGTAAAGGAACTTTGGCTAGAATTCAAGGCTAGAATTCAAGCAACAACAAAACTATGTCATTCACGAAATAGTATGTATTGCTTAGCGGAAAAATAACAATCTACCTACTATTTACCAACCAGTATTGCTGTATCTACGGAAGTTAATTGTGGACCATGACAAAAGACAAGAAAGTAAAAGTATTTGAGGAGAGTAGAAGGGATATCAAAAGCTGATAGAATAAGAAGTGAAACTGTAAGAAGAAACTTAAACGTAAAACCACTCAGAAGAAAATAGAGGAAAAACAAAACAACTACAATGGATTGGACGTCTTATAAGAATGGCAATCGATAGACCAGCAAGAACTATAAGGGTAAGAGACTAACAAAAGAACATGAATGAATAATGAAGACACTCAATGTGTACAAAAGGAACTGACTATATGTATTATATACTCAGTTTAATTAAATAGGTACAAATACGTACGCATGGATAAAGTACTGTAAACACCAATTGCAAAATTGTATGCCTTTGAATACTGCACTTTAAATACGTATGGAAAACCAATAAAGCCACATGAGCTGTGAAAGTCTCGACGTGATTTTATTGGTATTTGCATTTGGGATGAACGCGTGTGTAAACATCAACTTTGAATTGTTGACACGTCCAGCCATTATCCGCCGCATCTGCCGATGTGAAATTAATTGAACCGAAGCGGATACGTGCCCGAGTATACCGTACCGAACACGAACCCCGTTTAACCAACATACTGTCAAATATTCGGCTTCGATCCTAAACGACGGTCTTAACTTCGTGTCTGTGGTCGGCTTAATATATCACGACACGTTATTCCCGCTCGCACTTTGAAAAAGGCCGAGCGCGTGATAATACGAGTTTTAAAAAAATACATACATACACAAATGAAAGATTAAGTGCGAATTTCGCTTGGCCGAATCTCATCATTGAAATTTCAGGATCGGGATTTACGGCCGGGGATTTACGCGCGCGTGCAAATGAGAACGGATTTAATTGAAACTCCCGTTTATCTGCGTTATAAATTGATACTGTTTTATAATACGCTGCAATGTTTATTAATTTAATTTGCATTTAGCGGCAATAAACGTTTCGCTGGGGGCGAAATTAAATTCGAACAATTCCAAGTCTTAACGTCGCGTCGGAATGAGCGCCGAGAAATGGCTAATTTTGCTGTAGTTTCAAGATATTCACACCGCGTGGAGATGAGCTCTGTATTTTATGTTTAAAGGAACTATAAAAAACTATCGTCTACGATTTTTTTTTAATAATTATAAATTTAAAGCAAAATGAGATGCACTTAGAGAAAGAGTAACAATTTTCTGAACAAATAATAACTTTTTGATTCAAATAAGACATTCTTATATATCGCTGTGAGACTACCAATATGAGGATGAAAAATACAATTTCCAAAAATCCTTCGTTGACAGTTTTGTTCCACACAAAAGCACAAGCTTCATCACACATTCCACAGTCACAAAACCAACACCAAATACCTTAAAAAAGGTGAGGATGAGTTTTTTGAAGATATACCGAAAGGATCTTTTTTGGAAGTTATAAGCCAGATTTGAAAAACAAAATATTATTCCCCTCATAGTTAATATATTAATCGTAATATTATTAGCTCGCTGGCGTTAAACTTACAATCAAGAGAATAGACTAACCGCAGCTCGATATGAAAAGTTTTGCAAAAGAAAACAGATTGGAGGAGAGACATGTTTTTGTAGTACTTACTCTGATGTGCCTTGAAAATTTGTAAACTTAAAACATACTGAAAGGAGTCCAAATGAAAACTAAAATACACAACACTCTTAAATGCATTTCATATCAACTTGGTTCAAAATTAGTTGAGAAAGTGTAAAGTAAATTTTAGTGCTGCCAATGGATAACCGATTTTGGATATTTTGGATATTCGCGGTGTACAGCATGTCACTCATGCAAATAGAGTTGCATAAAGAAAAAGTTTTCATTTAGATTCACATTCAAGTTATGCAACTCTATTTGCATGAGCGACATGCTGTACACCGCGAATATCCAAAATATCCAAAATCGGTTATCCATTGCCAGCACTAGTAAATTTAATAAAAATTTTGTACGATCTTAACTTCTACAATAACCTGATTCAGTCTTCTGTTTTATGCTGCGATCACAAGTTATGACTTCATACTGATTTAGATCAGATCTTTTTTCTCTTTAGGTCTTTAGACCATTTGATATGTTTTTATTTAAAAGTCGTAGGCTTTCACGCCGGTGTCCAATGCTTGGGGAAATGAATGATTCAGTTTCTGAAGAAGATGTCAGTATGACAGCAAGCAAAACGTCGAACTACAACAAGTTCAACAACACACGGCAGAACCCAGAAGATATCGATACATGTTTTCAGTTACCCGACCATTTTATTCTTGATTGTTGCTGATTCATGAATTTTTATATTTATTAAGGGGGCTACAAATGATCTGCTTTAGTCAGGCCATCAGGTCGATTCGGTAAGATCAGACATAATATTGTTACGGTATAAATCAAAACAAGGGGCATAGCGTAGCTTAAATATTATATTAAATACAGACAAACATAATTGTACAAAGTTCAACTTACCCTAACAGCACACTTTAACAAAATAGAGCCTACATCATGCTCTGATAGCAACTAGTTTAAGATCTTCCTCTTTATGCAGATCGTGGGTTTTTATACAAAGTGCAACTCGAGCAATTCCGAGTTGTTACGAGACCGGAAAGGTACGATAGATACTTTAAATCCGTTTTAACTTGTTCAAGGTTCTGCACTTGCAGAGGGCACATGTCGAGGTCGCGCTAGATGCAATTCTCTTATCTCAAATTCGCTAAATTTTACTTTCGTCTTGTCACAATATCAGGCTGTGTATGTCACGTGACATATTTCGTGTATTAAATTAACAAGAGTCGCGTTCTTGCAAACGAAACTTTTGGAAACTTTTCATTAAAATGGGAGCCATTTACTTGAAGAATATTCAAGACAACTAAAGATACTGGGCGCCGAATCCGACTGTTTGTAAGCCTTACACAATTTGGTCAGCCATTTTGTCACATTAATCAGATCAGATCAGATCATCTGTAACGCTAACGCCCTTTATCCTAATCTCTTAAATTCTTTCGTCCATTCTCTACATATGCATTCACTAATCTTGAGCCTCGTGATTTTTTTTTTTCAAAACGACTTTTGAGAGAAGATTTTTAAAAGGGAACATCTGTCTCTACCAATTTAACTTTTGAATGGAGCTTGAAGATGAAAGGAAATTAACTTAATTTGTTTAACAGGATTTTTTTTTAAACCTACATTTCCAAGTTTTGAATTCAGTAGGCACATATGGACTCAAGGTCATCCGTGACTAATTGATCTTGTCAGAGTTTAACCCTTTTGTATTGACTTTCAATATTTTAATTGAAGGAATTAGAACCATGAGGATCTAAGTGCAAGTTTTTCTAAAACGAGAGATGAAGTACTAATAAAAACAACAGCAACACTAA
Organism: Dorcus parallelipipedus; assembly: GCA_958336345.1. NCBI lineage: Eukaryota > Metazoa > Arthropoda > Insecta > Coleoptera > Lucanidae > Dorcus > Dorcus parallelipipedus. Next base: position 41,084,872 of record OY284482.1, on the reverse strand, counting down.
AAACACGATCAAAAGCTATATCTTCTACTCACCAAAACTAAAATACAATTTTATTGACCATCAAGGAACGAAAGAGGCAATACAGATCCACATTCCTGAGGAAGACATTGCCTGGCTCAACAATTTTCATAATCAAGCCAATTGGGTTGAATTCTGCCATGTATCCAAAGTACCCGGCAACTGCAAGACATTGGCCCATAGGAGTTGGCAAAAACAAGCGGAAAAGGAGGTTGATATACCTAGAAGATGGTAGACGTATACAAGTCAAAGCCCTTCTCGTTGAATAAACAGACATCAATACAGTAAGTTGCCATGTGAGGGACGGGTGATTAAAAATGATAATAGAAACTTTATCAACTTTAATTTACAAGGCCTCGTCGAGACACTATGCTCCTCTAGATATCACGACGAGAGTGAAAGAGAAAATCTATTAATTTTCGTCCAAACTATACAACAATTTCCATTTCATCTCCTCACTCTTTTACAAAAATTTTAATCAAATCATAAAAGACTCAAGTAGCAATTTCTTTGTTTGTACGTTTCTGGTTTGAGTTTAAATTAGCCAGATATTGCTCTCAATGCCTTCTTTATGTGGAATGAGATTTTAGCCCTTTTAACCCAAATTTTGCAGGTTCTTTCTTTTATATGAATTTTAGTCGTAAATAAAAAGAAAATATAACTATAATTGAATCTATAAAATAAAATTCACATTCCCAACAAAACCATAACCCAACGCGTGGAGCAAGAATCTCACATTCATTAAAAATTTGTTGTCCAACGTTAGGGGCAACAACAACATTCCCCAAAATACCAACCATTACATTTTTTTTTTTTTTCAATTAATTTCGTTTTTTTGTTCAACGTTGTATTGAATTCACTACAAAAACCACGAAGCTAAATTTAGCTTAGAGTGTTTTCTTACACTTCCAAATAATATCCACCAACAAAAAACTTCCGATTTATTTTTTTTTTCCTTCATAAACGACAAAAGCCTTTCAGACAAATCCATGCGTGTTCGTCCGAAAAATTTCGCTTCGCCTCGAAGTCGGAACTTGGTAATCCTTTGAGCAATTACAGCCCATCTTCGCCTCATCCCTTGCGTCTATAAAACGTGCACTCGTTAATAACGGTGCGGTGGTGGAAAAAAGCGAGGATGTTTCTTTTAGCACGCGCAAATCGACTGATCGAGTTAGGGGTTGAAACACTCTCCTGCCTGGCTTTTCCCGACACATTTAAATAATAAGGCATTTAGGGGCTTAAAAGAGCAAGTTAATTCTATTTCTGAAAAAAAAAGGAATGAGAATTCTCGGAAGGTGGCGAAGACGATCAGGTGATATTTCTGAAAATTAATTAATAACATAATAAATTTTATTTATCCCGTAATTTATGTTAACGACTTTTTTTTATTATTTAACATTAAAAAGAAACGTTTTTAGAAATGATTTATGGAAAGGCGGAGAAATTCTAAATCGTTTCTAATTGTGTATTTAGAAATTTAATGTGCAGGACGTGTCGCTGTAAAAATTAACGATTTTCCGCCGTTAACTTTTTTTTTGAACGCAGTAAGAAACGATGACGTCAGAGGAAACGTTTTGGTCGAAAAATAATATAAGTTTTCCGTGACTGGCCGTCCGCTAAATAACGAAGTGACAACCCGGAAAGTTCGGAACTTTCGAGTTTCTATCGAAACGAATTACATCTCCTGATTTCCTTCAACTTCACGCGGACTTTTCATAAAATTTTATATTTCATACGGAGAGTTTTCTTTTTATTATATCACATGCTATGGATTTATCAAAATCTTAAGCAGTTTCTTAAGTCAATGACATATTCGTGAGAATACTTGAAGAATGAAGATGTGGTCGTATAAACAGTTAAAGTAAATGCCCATAAGTTATTAGTTAAGTATCATCGACTTTAATAAAATAATAAATCTGTTCGTCTATATTTTTCAAGGGACGAGATAGATTGTGATGAACTCGTGTGCTATAGTATTTGACTCCATAAAAGTCAAAAGTCCACTTCACTTTAGATATTGCCTCTCCTTGGACCTTTTCTTATTTCTATTTGTGTTACGTCTTCTCATTCCTGCACCTCTTCGTAAGTCCATTATATCGACTTTCTTTATCAGTTTCAATATTTATTTTAGACATTTCCTGCTTATTCTCAGTTTTCTTCTTGCGTTTTATGATTTCAAGGTTGTTCTATTTCTCTTCTTTTTTATTGCCTATTTTAAATACAACTTTAAATACAGTTTCGACGTGTCTTATTGGGTTAAATTCTAAATGCTTTTTGAAATGTGTGTTTTTAAAATGTGTAAGTTGCCTAGTTTTCCCACCCCCTTATGCATATCGCATATCAAGGAGATCGTGCTATGGCATGACTTACTAGGCTTGCACTGCAAATCATGCTTGTTTGTCTAAAATTCTCTTAAATGAAGAAGTATCTAAAAGAAAACTTGTATAAGATAATCTCCTTCCCTTTCTAAACATCTATGCCACCTTTGAATCCATCGCTCAAATCCAGTTTGGGAAAAAGATTTATCCATATTTTCCACCCACTGTTTTACAACTGGTTTTATGTCCTCTTTGTACTGACTCTTAATAGTGGTGCCCGGCTCAAGATATTTAACAAGAGTATCCCAGAATACAGTTGCCATAACTTCCTTCGCAGTTTCTTGCACTTTATTTTTTTTTGGACGGGGTGCTGTTGCATGATGCCATTCCACTGTTTGATTTTTGGTTTCTGGATCATTTGTGGATACCCATCTCCAGTCACTGTATTGTCGAAAAAATCCATTGAATTTAAATTAAATTCGCAAACAAAAACGTCATAACTAGGTGAAAGTTAAATAGATGACGTCACTAGACTTCTTTAAATACCTTGTCAAACGTTGTCAAAATTTGATTGGTTGATACATTTTTGTCATAATGTTTTTTTAAGTCTGTGTGGATTTTCTCCACATTAATTTTGGGCCCAAAAATACCTAGGCGAAAGTACTGTGCGATCCAAAATTATTAAGATAAGGGGAGGCGGGAGGCTGTGAAAAAATAAAATCAGAGTCTTAGCTTGATCCGAAACTTTTAGTCTGACATTTGCTTTCTAGCTCCTGTCAAATCTGTTAATTATTTAAATGCTCTCGACACTGTAGTCATTGGTCAGCGAGCATTTGAAATAGCTACCCATACATTAACGGGATTACTGACAGGCTTGACCTGACGGGACTGGACTGACAGTATTGGTCCAGCAAGCCAATCCCTTCGTCGGCCATAAGCAGCATGAAAAAGCCTGGCGTGCGCGTTACGCATTAACCAGCAGTATTATCGACAGGCAAATCCCTTCACAGTCAAAGACGTTCAGAAATACCGTCAATGTATGGGCACCTAATTGGTCGTTATCATTTATCATATTATATAGTTATAACATAAGAAACCCTTATCTATTCAATTAGAAAATTTTTTCTACCGTCTTCAAATGTATCTTGACGTTTCAGTTTTGACAGGTGGTCAATAGGTTAATTGTATCAATTAAGCTAAGACTCTGATTTTATTTTTCATGGCGCCAATAAATTATTAAAATTTCCTTATCAAATCGATGCGATGCGATGCGATGGCGTGAATCTTGTTAGGTATTATTTTATTTTTTGATAGAAATTTAGTTTTCGTCTTTTAAATTTCGATCATGTTAAACTCGCGACAAAGAACGTAACTAGGTGAAAGTTAAATAGATGGCGCCACTCTTCCTTTACATGCTTAAATGGCTCCGATTTCTCTTTGTTTTTCAAACCACTCAACACCTTCAGTAAAACGATCCAACAAGGAGGAAAAGTATTAGTATTTATCTCGTACATTTCCCTTATATTCTGTGATCAACAATGATCGAATGTGCCGCTCCATAATAATTTTCTATTGTCCGTCCGCACGCTGTTTGTAGAAACTATTATCTATTAAATATAAACAGTAAATTGTTGTCACGGAATGAAAAATTCATAATATTTCAGACGCAAAACTTCAATTATTGTTGATCACAGTGTATTAATTTCACGTGTAATAGAATAGTTGGTCTAAATTTACATAGAAAGCGCCACTAGATTCTTTTTACAGCGTTATCAAAGAAGTGGCTTGATTCTTCATTATTACTTATTACTTGTAATTACATTGCTTTTAACTTGAAATTCGTGCGCAACAGAATATTTGAACGAAGATTAAGTAGATGGCGCCACTGGATTTTTCAATTTCCTTATGAGACCGATGGCCTGAATCTCCTTTGTTATAGTTATGTTCTTTTTGATAAAAATATGTTCAATTTTTTACAGTTATTACGCCTTTCGTAATAAAAAAATTTGTTTTGATCTTTTAAATTTTTTTCAAAATAAACTCGCAGCCAAACACGTAACTAGGTGAAATTTAAATAGGTGGCGCCACTAGGCTCTTTTTAATTTCCTTATCAAACAAACGAGTGATAGGCTGATACTTCTTTGTTGCCATTTTTTTTAATATCCGTGAATTTTCTTGATATTAGATTTTGCACCCAGAAGAAAATACGCTGGCGAAGGTATATATTTTTATTTACTTAAATAGCTCGCTTCTTACTTTGTGTTTCCAAATATGTGTTTATCTCATTCGTTTTCATGACATTAACTTTGTACGTCATAGAGTACTTAGTCGAAATTTACATAGATGGAGCCACTAGATTTGTTTACTTCGTAATCAGACAAATGAGTGATGGACTGATACTTCTTTGTTACCATTCTCTTTTTAATTTCCGTGAATTTTCTTGATATTAGACTTTGCGCCCAGAAGAAAATACGCTGGCGAAAGTAGATGGCGCCATTTTTTTAATTTGCTTTAGTAGCTCACATTCCCTCACATTTTCCTTTGTTTTGCCAAATGTGTGTTTATTCTATTCCTTTCCTTGACATTAATTTTGTACGTCATAGAATGCTTGAGCAAAAGTTACATAGATGGCGAAACTTACATAGATGGAAAGTTACATAGATGGTTACATAGCGCCACTAGATTTTTAAACTTTCTTATTAAACAGATGGCGTGACGCTTCTCCATTACAATTTTTCTTAGTTTTTATCGTTAAAATTCCTCTATTCCACTGAGACTGATAAAAGGTCATTCCTTTATCCGGCGGATCGCGTTTGAAAAGTCTGTTCCGCGAAAATTCTCGTTAGTGTGGGCACTGTGGCTCCCTCCGTATTGAATTGAACTTTCGCCGTTGCCATAGTTACCGTGTTAAATGTTACATTTGAGTTAGAATTTTGTATATTTTGTCTGTTTGAATAATAAGTAATAAATATATTGCATTCTTATCACCCGAAAATGCTGCATTTTAACAGATTATGCGCTAGTTTGTAGAGTTCACTTGTCTGAAGATAGGCAAAAGGTCGCTCCCTCTTCAGAACAGAAAAATGGCTCTGAACTATTAAGAACGCGACTAGCCGGATAAAGAAACTTTGTTTTTTATTATTCTAGGAGGCCGGGAATCAAATAATTGTATTTGGGCGAAAATTAAATAGATGGCGGCACTTTCTTTTTCTTTTTTAATTTACTCATCTGAAAAAAGATGACGTTACATTTAAAAAGAATTCAACCTGTGAATTTTTGCGTTCACAAAAAATACGAAAACCATATATTTTAAGTAGCGACATCTTTCGATCGCTTTTTGACCTAACATTGCACTAGGATTGACAAATTGAAGCCAGTTCGCTACATAATAAGTCATCCCATGCAAGGCGGCCATGCTTGCTGTCAAAGCATATGAGAATTTTAAAAAAATTTGTGCAAATCGGTTTCGATTACAGCGGATTCCTCGAGCAGGTTCTGTACAGCTGTTTCAGGCCTAGTTGGGCCTTCGTCAGCAGAACCGTAGCTCGAGAACTCCACCGCAAACAAAACCGATCTGTCCTAGGTTATTCGCCATTGCTGACGAAGGCCCAACTAGGCCTGAAACAGCCGTACAGAGCCTGCTCGAGGAATCCGCTGTAATCGAAACCGATTTGCACAAAATTTTTGAAAACCATATAGATGGCGCCCAGTGTAATTTTTGTAACGTTCCTCATCAGGTACCTAACAATCATTCTTTTTGTTATAATTTTTTAAAAAATATTTTGTTTTAATTTATTGGTATTTAAACTTCTTGGGTGTAAACCGTATACATAGATGGAGCCACTAAAATGTTTTTGTAACTTCACATCGAGCAGATACATGCCTTTTTTGTTTTCTTTTCAGAAGTTTTTTGTTTTCGTCCTGTGAATTTCCTTCACATTAAATTTCGCGCTCAAAAACTTCTTGAACGAAAGTTTAGTAGATGGCGCCATTAGATTTCTTGTACATATTGTAATGATTCGTCGACAACAGTCGGCCGCGGCGTCAGTCTGTCTCTTGCGGCACAGCCGACGCGCCTTAGACTAGAGGCTTCTGCAGACAGCCTGGAGAATTCCGGCGGCGGAATAGAACACTCTGGAACCCTTCCCGAAAGTTCACGTACAACCAGCCCTGGCTTTTAAAAGCCAGCAGCCGTACAATGTAACCAATTCGGCATTTGAAGTTTTCTCTAACTGGCTTAATTACCGCGTCTAGTTTGGCTTCTAATCAATAGAGGACACTGACGCAAGGAGTTTCGCATTAAAGTTCGCGTTAGACTTCAGTTTGTTTTTTTTTCAAAATTTCTCAATGAAAATTAAAATAAAATAGCAAGTGTGGCATACCAATGAATTCAGAAAAAAATGTGCTATCTACCTGTCTAACCAATAAAAATTGCGCCCATAAGAAAAAATGAAGTTGGCTCTGGAAAAGCAAAAAAGAATCGCTCTAGAAATGAAGTACGTCCGCCATTCAATCAAGCGTAAAAAGTTGCTTCAGGAATGTTTTCACAGATTTTGGAAAAAATCATAAATAAAGAAGTTATGTCCGATTTTCGAAAATCGCAATTTCTCGTTTTTCTCCAATTGTGAAGAAACCGTTCGAGATATTTCAAATTTCTTAACAGATTATTAATCAGCATGAAATTTGGCAACTTTGCCTCCATTTAACCGATTCTCTATCTATTATAATAAGTAGTGCCGGCAAACGAAACCGATTTTTTGGATAATCGGTTAACCGGTTTTGGATATTCGCGGTTTTGAAGAAAACCGTAAACCTGTTATCCGGATAATCGGTTATTCGAATATCCACTTATTTGGATAACCGGTTATTCGAATATCCAGTTATTCGGATAACCGGATATTCGAATATTATCGGTTTTTTGGAAAATCGGATATTCGGATAACGGATATTCAGATATCCGAATAACTGTAAATTCGAATAACCAGATATCAGAATAAGGTTTTTTTTTATTTAATGATCTAGTACCTATTAGGAAAAAAGTACGTGTACATAGTTACATATTTATTTAGTTAATTGCTTTTATTATAACGTATTTGCGTATTTAATCTCAGCGAATTCCATAATTACAATACTTGCAATACCTATACTCTATTCAAGATAAGAAGGTAGTAGGAATTAAAGTAAAGGAATTAAATGAACGTTCATTTAACTCCTTTTTAAAATTTGGCTCGTTTTATATTGTTACATTATGAGAAGTAGACTATATTTTTATATACTGGTAGCGCCACCTGTGCCGCAGACAGGATTCTAATCTATTCTAGGCACGCACCGAATTTACTGGAAAAATCTAGCAAGTCTTTCGACGTTATTCTCGAAGAGCGCTGGCTGCTATAAAGAGGAGCCGGAGCGCGGTTTTTAAATCAGTTTTTATTTAGAAGGCGATTTGTAGCAAGCGAATTTATTAACGTTTAAGAATTATTTTGTCAGATAAGTGTACAGCTCGATATTATTGTACTTTTATTCTGTGTAATGATCGTAGACATTAAAGTGTTTTAAAATAAATAAATAACGTTTAAATTTGTGAACCCGAAGTCGTAACAATATCGTTAGCTGTGTGTATTTTCCTTCGAACGCAGCAACGTGTACTACCTTCTTATCTTGAATAGACTATACATAGATATTTTCTGAATTTTCTAAATGTGTCGTCTCGCAACAAGAATGTACCCAGCAGTTGAGATTATGCAGGTTTACAAAAATTCAATGCGGCTAAAACGCGTATAAATTAGTGCTGGCAACCGAAACCGGTTTTTTGGATAATCGGTTAACCGGTTTTGGATATTCGCGGTTTTGAAGAAAATTGGATATTCGAATAGTCGGTTTTT